>VWZS01004293.1:84593-110694 GCA_013397075.1 Rhabdornis inornatus | reverse complement strand
CCGCCGGCGGTTCGCGTGCCCCCGCAGCCCCTGGCAACAGCACCGCCGCGGCGTACGTGGCCACGCCCCCCGGTGACGTCACTGCGATGACCTTGCGTTGCCCCNTCTGGGACCATGGAGCCTCCCATCCGGGCAGGGAATAACTCTGGGGCTCTTCTCTTCCATAGGCCCTGAATGCAAATCTGGCGACTCTCACTGCCCAGTTTGAGAAAGCCACCGCAGAGAAGATCAAATGCCAGCAGGAGGCTGACGAAACCAATAAAGTGATCACCTTGGCAAACAGGTACCGTGCAAACGCTGGCTCTGAAGCTTCAAGGCAGGCTGCTGCTCCCTGGCATCGCCTGGTGGTCCTGATACCAGCGCTATAGGAGCAGCAGAGCCCCCCATACCCTCCCCAAACCAAAAATTTCTGAGATGAATTGGGCCAGACGTTCATGGGGGGAGCCATCCGTGGAGATATTTGGTGACAATGCCCAGGTCACTATGGCTGAGTCCCCAGCCACCCCCCAGCCGGGTCACAGCCCCAGCCCCACAGCAGCCACTGTCCCCTGTAACCCCACAGGCTCGTTGGGGGGCTGGCGTCCGAGAACGTGCGCTGGGCTGAGTCAGTGGAGCAGCTCAGAGAGCAGGGGAAGACGCTGTGTGGGGATGTGCTGCTGGTCTCTGCCTTTGTGTCCTACATTGGATACTTCACCAAGAAGTACAGGGCTGAGCTTCTGGAGAAGCACTGGGTGCCCTTCCTGCGTGGGCTGACGGTGAGAGGCCCCAGGTTCCATCCCAGAGTGCTCTCCCCCATGCCCACCAGCCCGGGGGCACCCACACCTCTGTGGGCAGGCACCCAGCAGCCCCTCTGTGCAGGTGCCCATCCCCATCACCCCGGACCTGGACCCCCTCAGCCTCCTCACGGACTCTGCCGACGTGGCTGCCTGGAACAACCAGGGGCTGCCCAGCGACCGCACTTCCACCGAGAACGCTGCCATCCTGTGCAGCACCCAGCGCTGGCCGCTGCTTGTGGATGCCCAGCTGCAGGGCAGCAAGTGGATCAAGAACAAATTTGGGGAGGACCTGCAGATCGTCCGCCTGGGCCAGCGAAGGTGGGCCAGGGGCTGTGGGGTGGGCACAGGCTCAGGCTGCACCATCCCCCTTTCCCTGCCACTGAAGGGTGCAGTGTCAGGGTAATCACATTCCACATCAGATTCAGGGCAGCAGCCCTGATGGTGTACCTGACACCTCCAAAAGCTCTGTGGGGGCTGGGACTGGCAGAGCACAACGGGGTCCTGATAGGGCACAGTGGGTGGAAAGCTCTCTGTGAGCCCCCCACTGTGCACAGGCATGCCACACATGCCTCCCCTGTCCCCCCCTCAGATACCTGGACATCATTGCCCAGGCAGTCTCTGAAGGACAAACACTGCTGATCGAGGACATCGGTGAGACGGTGGAGGCAGTGCTGGACCCCCTGCTGGGCAGGACTGCCAAGGGCAGGTCAGCACACCCCAATGCTGAGGGCTTTCATCTGCCCCAAGCAGCCACTGCTGCCCCAAAATGCTGGCAGATACACCTTCACTGTGGGCAGCTTGGGAGCCTGATCCCCCAGTGTTCTCCAGTGTGTCCCATGGAGGACACCCGTACTGAGTGTGCTTTTCTGGCTGTTCTGGCCCTTGGCATCCAGTTCATTTAGTGGTTCAAGGACACATTCCCTGGGACACCTGCCATATGGCACAATAAGCTGGAAGGGGAACTGCACCCCAGAGGCCATGGGGGGCTGTGGCAGGGCAATCTCCAGCCCGTTCCTCCATCCTTGCCCTGCCGAGTCTGGCTGAGGGCATGTGTCTGTGATGAGTTACTGCCCAGCGTGCGGGGATTGATTTGTTTAATTAACTGAACAGATACATGAGAATTGGAGATAAAGAAGTAGAGTATAACCAGCAGTTCCGCCTAATCCTGCACACCCGATGTTTCAACCCACACTACAAGCCAGAGGTGCAGGCTCAGTGCACTCTCATCAACTTCTTGGTGACACGGGAGGGCCTGGAGGACCAGCTGCTGGCTGCTGTGGTGGCTCGGGAGCGGCCGGACCTGGAGGCCCTGAAGGTACAGGGGTACAGGGGCTGGTTAGGGGGGTGGGAGAGGCAGGGGCACTGCAGAGCTTTTGGGCAGGGAGCAGGCGAGCTCCCCTCCTTGTGCCCACTGCTGTTTGTTGAGAGCCAAGGAAGTCCTGACCAGACCCTGCAGCTGCAGGTCCTCGCTGCCCCCCACAGCCAGCACTGTCTGGGCACGCTCATCACCTCACCGTGCAGGTGATGGTGGCACCCAGGAGGGGCCACATCCACCTTCCCGTGGCACCAGCATGCTGGTGGCCGTGTGAGTGACTGGTGCCAGCACTCTGTTGTGATCTCTTGAGTGACACATCCCTGGGTGCTGCTGTCACAGGCAAGCCTGACCAAGAGCCAGAACGAGTTCAAGATCAAGCTGAAGGAGCTGGAGGACTCGCTGCTCGCCCGGCTGTCAGCTGCAGGGGGAGATTTCCTGCGGGACACGGCACTGGTGGAGAACCTGGAGATAACAAAGCGCACAGCCAAGGAAATTGAGGAAAAAGTAAATGTGCTCCCTGGAGCTGGTGCTGCAGGCAGAGGGACAGCTCAGCTGGGCACTGCTCAGCAGGAGGGTGGGCACTGCTTTGATGTGTGACAGGCTTCTGGTAACACCCATCCCCCTGCACCTCCAGGTAAAAGAAGCTAAAGTCACTGAAGTACAAATAAACGAAGCGAGAGAGAACTACCGGCCGGCAGCAGAGCGTGCATCCCTGCTGTACTTCATCCTGAGTGACCTTTGCAAGATCAACCCCATCTACCAGTTTTCTCTTAAGGTAGATGGGGAGTGAGGAGGCACAGAGATGGCTGCGAGTGGGACAGAGTTGGGGGAGCACGGAGATTCAGTGTTTCAGCTTTCATGCTGCTGACAAGACCCCAGCAGCCACATGCTGATGCCTGCTGGGATCTTCCTCAGGCCTTCAATGGGGTTTTTGAGAAAGCCATCCAACGTGCCACCCCCAGCGAGGACACTCGGCAAAGGGTGATCAACCTGACAGACCAGATCACCTACTCAGTCTATGTGTACACTGCACAGGGCCTCTTTGAGAGAGACAAACTCATCTTCCTGGCCCAGGTTGCCTTCCAGGTAATCCCTACAAATATCTGGGGCATTCACGTGGCTTTTAGACAGCTGGTTCTCTGGTGCCGCTGTGGATGCTCAGAGCCTCTCGCCCCTCACACTGGGGCTGTGGACTTTGGGTGGCTGTGATTCTGGACTCCCAACTTTCAGGTCCTGGCCCTCAAGAAAGAAGTGAACCCAGCAGAGCTGGACTTTCTCCTGCGCTTTCCTGCCAAAACTGGTGTCACGTCCCCTGTGGACTTCCTGCAGCACCAGGGCTGGGGTGCTGTCAAGGTGGGTCTGTGCAGTTGCCAACTGTGCCAAGGCAATGCCAGCACAGCCCTAGGGCAGTGGGTCTGGGGTCACCTGCAGGGGGTCCCTGAGGAGGAGCAGAGCCCAGGAGTGATTTAGTCCTTCTCTGTGGGACTTGAAGGCACTTTCAGAAATGGAAGAGTTTACCAGCCTGGAGAACGACATTGAGAGCTCAGCAAAGCGATGGAAAAGGTTTGTGGAGATGGAGGCGCCAGAGAACGAGGTGCTCCCCATGGACTGGAAGAACAAGTCAGCCCTGCAGAAGCTGTGTGTGCTGCGGTGCCTGCGCCCTGACAGGATGACCTATGCCATCAGGTATCTGGTGCCCAGCACAGGCTTCTCCTGCAAGAGCCCCAGAGTGTCACCACTCCAGCTGCAGCCAGTGACGTTCCCATCTCACAGGATGGATGGTTCTGTTTTTCTGTAGGAAATTCGTGGAAGAGAAGATGGGAAGCAAGTATGTGAAAGGAAGGAGCATTGATCTGTCTGAGGTGTACAAGGAGAGCAGCCCCTCCACGCCCCTGTTCTTCATCCTCTCCCCCGGTGTTGACCCGCTGAAGGACGTGGAGGCTCTGGGTGAGGCGCTGCCCACCCCAGACTGGCACCAGCCCCGCTGGCCCAGTGGCCAGAACTGCATGGCCCCAGGTCAGTACTGCTACTGACAGCAGACATTCCCCTCCCAGGCACGAGGCTGGGCTTCACCATTGACAACGGGAAGATCCACAACGTATCCCTAGGGCAAGGCCAGGAGATTGTGGCAGAGCACGCCATGGAGGTGGCAGCTGCAGAGGGCCACTGGGTCATCCTGCAGGTGGGTGAGGGCAGTGGGGCACACCACAGGGTGCACAGCTCTGATGGCAACCAGGCACACGAGGGCACAAAGTCCTGCCAGCGTCCATGCATGGTCACCCCGCTGGCGATGGCAGTGCCACTGCCTGGGTGAGCTGCAGTGCCCAGCCCAAGCACCCTCATGCTGTTCTGCACCTTCCCCTGTGGAGCCACAGTAGGAATCGGGGTGTGGGGGGAGGAAGAAGTGAGATTCACAAGGTGCAGAGAGTTTCTTTTGCAGAACATCCACCTCGTGGCCCGGTGGCTGGGCACGCTGGAGAAGCTGGTGGAGCACCACAGCCTGGACAGCCACCCCGAGTACCGACTGTTCATGAGTGCCGAGCCAGCCCCCAGCCCCGAGGCACACATCATCCCACAGGGGCTGCTGGACAACTCCATCAAGATCACCAGCGAGCCACCAACAGGCATGCGTGCCAACCTGCACGGAGCCCTCGACCTGTTCTCCCAGGTACCCCCTGTGCCACCCCTGCCCTTCCAGCGCTGCCTTCTCGGGGTGTTGTGGTCAGCAGGTACAGCTCATCCCCTGCCAGGGCTCCCCAGGCTGAGCACCTCAGGGTGTCACTGCTGCCAGGGACACTGCACCTGCAGCCAGCCCTCGCTAGCACATCCTCCTGGAGTGCCCAGAGTCCCCCTCTGGCAGGGGTTTAGGGGTAACCAGAGCTGCCCGAGGGTTTCCAACACAAGGCAGTGCCAGGCTGCCAGTGCCTTTCCTGAGGGTGAACCTGGAGCTGCTGCAGCTTTGCCATGAACAAGCTGCCTCAGCTGTCAGCATGGCATTGGGGTGTGAACTCCTAATTCCTTCATAAACAAATGAGTGCAAAAATTACCAACTAGCAAATCATCAAAATACAATTGTATGCCTTTTTTTTTTTTTCTAATTAACACTTTCAGTTCTCTTTTGCCTATGAATGTTATCAGAGGGGCATCTGGTAGCAGTACTTAGCTGCAGCCCAGCCTCCCTGTTCCCTCTGCAGGAAACACTGGAGCAGTGCAGCAAAGAAACAGAGTTCAGGTGCATCCTGTTTGCACTTTGCTACTTCCATGCAGCAGTGGCAGAGCGGCGCAGGTTTGGGACCCAGGGCTGGAACAGGTCCTACCCCTTCAACAACGGCGACCTGACAGTCTCTGTGAACGTCCTGCACAACTACCTGGAGGCCAACACCAAGGTGAGCATAGCAAGGTGACTGCTCCTCAGCACAGCACACACTGCAACAACTGGCCTTCCTTAGAACATTCACCAGTTTGCAGCACAAACATTGTCTCATGAAGAAGCCCAGGGCCAGGAGCGATTCCTCCCCTGCTCCCTGCACGCTCAGGCAGGCCAAGGGGATGAGTACTCGGCCTTGCTGAGCTCAGCGGAAGAGGCAGAAAAGTGCCTGCCCTGACCCATGCCTTGGTGATTGGTGGGTGGTTCCACCTATAAAGCAAAGCCCACCCCAAGAATGCAGATGCAGTGAGCAGGGCTGAGGTCTCACCTTTAGACCTGCCCTCACAGATGTGATCAGTGCCAGCTGGAAAAAAGATGGGATTCAAACCACAGATGGCTGTGTTCATACTGGGACAAGGAGAATTCTGTGGGCGATCAAGAGACACCCCTCTTCCCAAGCCTCTGTGGGTGCAGGGACTGTCACCTCCCCGCAGAGGTCAATCCTAGACCATCACTCTGGGGTTGCATGGGGAACTCCTGGGGAAGTGCTCGTGAGTCCCAGCCTGAGCCTCTCCCTGCAGGTACCGTGGGATGACCTCCGATACCTGTTTGGTGAGATCATGTATGGGGGGCACATCACCGACGACTGGGACCGCCGGCTGTGCCGCACCTACCTGAGCGAGTACGTGCAGCCCGAGATGCTGGACGGGGAGGTGGCCTTGGCTCCAGGGTTTATGATCCCTCCCCGCCTGGATTATGAGGTAAGAAACACTTCAATTTGCTGTAGAAAACCCCTGCTCTGGGTAAATGTGCATGGGTGCAAGGGAATGTAGTGTCAGTCTCCTGGGAACGCACAGAATTGCTGCAAAAGTAAATCCTGTGGTTGAGAAGGAAAGGGAAAAACTTGGCTGAGACACAATTTAAAAAAGAGCCTCCGTGTGCACAGGCAGGTGCTGCAAAGGGCACCGAGAGTGGTGATGGGTTTGTAAGGTTGCAGGGAACTTTGGGCTCCTTTGGCTGCACTTCCAAGCTAACGCTGGCCCTGACCCTGCGCCCAGGCCTACCACCAGTACATCGATGACAACCTGCCAGGGGAGAGCCCCCACCTGTATGGCCTGCACCCCAATGCAGAGATGGGTTTCCTGACCGTCACCTCAGACAGGCTCTTCCGCACCGTGCTGGAGCTGCAGCCCAAGGAATCCGAGGCTGCCGGAGGCACAGGTGCCTCCCGAGAGGAACAGGCAAGTCAAGTCCTGTCTCTTTAAGGTAGAAATTAACTGATTTTCTTTAAGGTGGGGGGTAAAAAACCTCTTAAGGGTGACAATTGAGAGGCTAGAGAGGGGAGACAGAGACAGTCCTGGAGACAACAGAGAGAGCAGGCCCCATGGCAGTAAGGAGGGGGTGGCAGAGGGAGGTGGTTCCAGCCCAGCCACTTGTGGTCACCGGCCCAGGGATGGTGGCACACACGGCACAGAGGCAGCTGGCAGCATAGTCAGGAACCTCACACCCTGATGAGGCCAAGATGCACCACTGGCAACACATGGCTTACATGGGGCAGATGGAGCTGGCTGAGGAACCTCCATTCATGAGAGCATCTACTAAAAACAAAGATTTAAAATAATTTTTTTGTAAAAGTCTTCTTTGACTGCCTAGGCTTCACAACTGAATTTCACAGCCTCCATGGCCTCAAGTCTCTTACCTTGGCTATCAAAAAAGAACTACAGCTTTTTAAGACCCAAGTGCAGTTAGTAACAGAATGGAGCATTAGTAACAGAGGAGGAGGTACAAAGAACCACCAGGGCAGAAAAAGAAAAAATCTTACCAACTTAATTAAATGGAACCTGCAGCATTTTTCTCTGGGCAAGAGCAGTTTATGGCATTCTCATTTCAGGTGAAGTCAGTCCTGGATGAAATCCTTGGGCAGCTGCCGGAGCCATTCAACATGGAGGAGATGATGGCAAAGGCAAAGGAAAAAACTCCATACACGGTTGTAGCCCTCCAGGAATGTGAAAGGATGAACATCCTGACCAATGAGATCAGGCGCTCGCTGAAGGAGCTGGACCTGGGACTGCAGGTACACAGCAGGCAGCAGCCTGGATCGCCTCCCAGCATTTCCAAAGGTCTCTCTGCCCTTGCTGCAGCTCTCACCCATGGAGCTGTGCCAGGTGCAGCTGGGCAGCCCCAGCCCTGCTCCCCAAGCCCAGGCACAGCCCTGGGCTGCCCCACCACTGGCTGCAGCGACACTGCCTGGGCTCTTCTCTTTCTCAAAGGGAGAGCTGACGATTACATCCGAGATGGAAGAGCTGGCAAATGCTCTCTTCTATGACAGTGTTCCGGAATCATGGACACGTTATGCCTATCCCTCCCTCCTCAGCCTGGCAACCTGGTATGCAGACCTGCTCCAGCGGATCAGGGTGAGCAGAGTGTGTGTGACAGCCAGAGCTTGGGGGGCCCCAGGACTCTCCCCGCCAGTGCACTGGTTTAGTGGTAACTGGTTTATTTCTCAGCATTAATTTAACCAGCCTGATGTACCTGAAAAGGGCTGTTACTCCAGGAATGGGAGCACAAATCTGACCAGGGTTCCCATTACAGTACATCACTGCAGATCAGCTCCCCACCCCATTACAACTCTGGGTGTCCCATTAAAAAAAATTAATAAAACTGGCTATGTTAAAAAGTAACAGCAGTATTTTCTGCACTATGAATTCAGGGTTTCAGCTTCATTGCTGCAGGGGAATCTGCTGCTTATTCTTCCCACACCACCTCCAGCCACTCCCCAAGCTGAAGCTTGGGTTATGCACAGCAAAGCATCAGCTCTGTCAGTGTCCTGCAGCTCACAGCACATCCTTCACCCTAAAGGACTCTGCTGGTTTACTTTCCAGGAACTGGAAGTCTGGTCAACAGATTTTGTGCTGCCTGCAACAGTGTGGCTGGCGGGATTCTTCAACCCCCAATCCTTCCTCACAGCCATCATGCAGTCCACAGCCAGGAAGAAGCAGTGGCCCCTGGATAAGATGTGTCTCGCAGTGGATGTGACCAAGAAAACCCGCGAGGAGATAACGTTTCCCCCTCGAGAAGGCTCCTATGTGCACGGGCTGTTCATGGAAGGTAAAAACTGCATCTCTGAGATGTTTCAGACATGGAGCAGGCCCAGCTCAGCCCTTCTGCCTCGTGCAGCCGAGCAGTGTCAGCACTTGCTGGCTGGTCTGCTCCGCCTTGTGCTGGTGGCAGCTCAGAGCAGGGAGCCCTGGGTGCACCTGGCTCCATCGGGGTCCACCCGAGTCCAGGCTCAGCCGCCAGCTGAGGGCAGCACTGCCCGGATCACACAGCCTTTCCAAACCAGAAATTTGTGTTTTAGCAATTCGGGTTCCAGCTCATGAAGCCCAGGGCTCCTGGGGCTACAGGGCTCTAGTGAATACATATGTCACATTCTTAGTTGATGCCTGAGTAAGACAAATTGAGAAAATTAAACCCATGATAATTACTGCTAATGAGAGGGAAGGAGGCAGTTCAGCAGAGCAGCTGAGGAGTCCACTTGGACAAAACCAGAGAGCACACGGGACAGCATGTGATAGATCCCACCACGGCCAGTCCACCTTAAACTCTGCAATTCCCATACAAAGCCGTGCTGAAGGGAGGGGTGGGGACAGAATTTATTCAGACATCCCACACACAGTAAGGCAAATGTAGTCCTGGGTCACAGTGAGATGAGAACATGTCAGACCTAACAACCATGGAGCCACTCTAGCCAACCCTAACCTTTGAGCTCCCCCCACCAGCAGCTCTGGAGCCCTGGGCAGGTGTCAGTGCCCCAGGCAGGTGTGTGTCAGTGCCTGGGGAGGTGGCAGTGCCCCAGGCAGGTGTCTGTCAGAGCCCAGGCAGGTGTCTGGCAGTGCCCAGGCAGGTGTCTGGCAGTGCCCCCGTGCGTTGCAGGCGCGCGCTGGGACGTGGCCGCGGGCTCCATTGCGGACGCGCGGATGAAGGAGCTGACTCCAGAGATGCCAGTGATCCTGCTCAGAGCCGTCCCCGTGGACCGCATGGACACCATCAACGTCTACGAATGCCCCGTCTACAAGACACGGACACGAGGGCCCACCTACGTCTGGACCTTCAACCTGAAGACAAAAGAGAAAGCTGCCAAGTGGGTCCTGGCTGGTGTGGCTCTGCTCCTAGAGGCCTAGACTTTAATGGCAATGGAAAACAGCAATACTTTTACTTGTAAAAACCTCCAACTTGCATAATTTAGTCTGTGTTTGACTGTAGCAGAACCATTTTAGCAAAGTATCAGTAAAAGCAGTGCTGGAAGCGCTGCCATGTGGAGCCTGCTCTCGCAGCACACGGGGTTCTCAGGGCGGATACTGGTTTTCCACTGGTGGTTTCTGACGTGGAGCTGGGGGGGAGCCAGACCACCGTGGGAAGCCAGACAGAACAACTGCACACAAGTGCCTGAGTCCTTTCCCTCTTCTGGCACTCCATCTTCCCACAGCTCTGTGTGTGATGGCTCAGTGGGAACTGAGCAGAAACTCCTCACGCTCCTGCATGTGTCTGGCTGGAGCAGACAGAACAAGAAAGGTGCAGATTTGGTCCAGCTCACCCACACCCAACTGCACAACCCAGAGAAGATCCAGCTGCAAACAGGTTCCTCATTGAAGTATGTTATTTCTAATTCTAGGGTACAAAACCTACTCAGCCCTTTCTTCACAACAAATAATTTGTATCAGCAGTAACACATATAAAGGTGAGTAGATCTGCTAAGGCATAAAACAATTCACCAAACTCCCACTCTGTGAAATATTTGAACAATTAGTTCTAAAATACAGTTACCTCAAACTTCCCTCACAGCTCACAGTCAGACAAGCCCCAAGGGCAGGCACTGAGAGCAGCTCATTTCTTTATAGAGCAGCAGTATTTATAATCAGTTACAACTGAGTTTCACACTTACCATCAGCTTTTTTCAGGTGCCAGAAATCCTGTTTGTGGCACTGCCAGACCAGAAACTCTTGCTCACACCCTACCCTGCATTCACACACCTTTTTACCTGGCTTCCAAACACCTTCTTTGCAGGATGTTATGGTTCAAGCCTCCTACTTGCAGCAAGTACCATCCCAAACCCACACCAGCACCAAAAGTCTTCCCCTGCCCTTCCACAACTCATGAAAGACACCTGTAACACATGTGAATGTGAAGGAGCCAGGCAGACCCTGCTGAAGGGGAGGCCACAGTTAGGTAAGTACAAGGGATATGGGAATACAGCACCCTGGGCACACGTACAGCAGTGCCAACTGCAGGGACTGTGCATGGCACAGCAACAGGCACAAGTCATGTCCTGAGCTCACAGGGGCTCGAGCCATGGGCCAGTGGAACCACCAGGAACCCCAGGACACCACAAAACAGAAAAGCAAAACCAACTGCCCCTGTTAACCAACACTACAGGGGCAAAGCAAAGCCCTGACTGGATACAAAGACAAAACATTTTAAATATTCCAGCAATGCTTTCTATTGGCTGGTCAAGATAACACAAACACAGTCTCTGTCTGCAGAACTCTGAAAAGCACATTTCAGAAACGGGAGTTTTATTTCCATGCATGGAAAATACCACTGTATGGGTTCTCTGTCAGTGGCCCTTCCAGAAATTCTAGTAGACAAAACCCAGTCAGGACCTGAGCACTGATCCCAGTCCACAGCAGCCAGTACCCCAGAGGAATCAAGAAGTGCCTGGTTTTCCCCACATCATCTGCATGTCCATCATCTTTCTTTCATGACAGAGCACTGCAGCTATTCACTGCAGTCAGTGCAATATAATTCCCCATAATGGCAGCAAACTCACCCAAAGCAGCAATTTTTGTTCTCTCAAAAGAAATTCTTGATCAGAGGTGTCACCAGCTTCACCCACAGTTTCACGTAACGGTTTGGCTGCTCAAACGTTGATGTTGACACCACACCTGAGCAGAGGTAAAGCTGCTCTTGCTCCTGAACAGGCAAAGAAACATCATCTCAGTAAATCCCAAGTGTTAAATTATATAATGTTCTTTCTGAGAAACAAATTCTCACATAAAGACCAGGGATCTTTACCACAAGTATGTACCATCTCTCCTCAAGATTTTGCAATTTAAACTCTACAGAGAACAAGGGTAGAGGGTTTTGCCTTTTTGTGCCCCACAATTGCACGAGCTGAGCTTCAGTTTCAGAAAACTCCTCAAGGCCAGGCTGTGATTGCCAGAAAAGGAAACCTCACCCAAAGCTCCTGGGACTGGCTTACGCGGCTCTCTCTAGCCCAGGCGCCGCGTTTGCAGATGAATGTGCAGCTGTGATCTCACTGAATTACCAGAAACACTCGGGCCCCCACGGCCTGCACCCGAGTGCAGAGGGAGGAAATGAGCCACCCTGCTGATAACACGCTCACAGCACGTGAGAGCAGCACTTTGATCACAGGTAAGCAGGGTTTTGAGCATAAACAGTTGGGTTTCAGGATCTGCAGGCAAACAAGGAGCAGAACAGCTCCTGGAGGTTTGTTCATCATCTTTTTTTATAATTGAAGCTGTCACAAACAGCAGAAAATATTCTGCACTATTTAAATTCAGGGTGGAACAGGGAAGCAGGAACCAAGTACTGGAAAGTAACACCAAAAAGATGAACCAAGACATTAATCTGCCACTTCACTCTAATTTGAGAACCCCCAAATGCTCCAAGAGCTATAGTCAGCCCTGTGTGAGGAGTCTGCTCCATGACCATGCAATATGGTGAGATCTGAGCACTGGAGGCAAGGCCAGTTCCCTGAATCAACCTCAGTTCATTCACAGAAGCACCCAAAGATACCCAGACCACTCACATTTCTTCCCAAATCTCAGCACACATTTTTAAAATGGAACTGAACATTACATAGGCAAAGTGATTTCATGGCAGCATCCCAGGAATGGATTAAGTCTGCTAAAAAAGACCACAGAAAGTAAACACCCAGCCCATTTCAGAATCAGCTTCCAGCAATCGGGAATGGTTTAAAGCCCTCTGAATGAGATCACTGCAGCCCTGTGTGAGAAAATTCCTTTGTGTCACATTTCCATTGATTTTCCCCTTCCATTAGAAACAAGCAGAGGCAAGATATGAATTGAAATACTCAAGCAACTCTTCCAGTAATAGAATTGTTTTTGATTAGATACACTCTGACTCATCCCAGGGAAGAGCCCTGATGCAAGAGGGCAATTCCCATTGATCCTGCAGACAACTCTGCCAGCACCTGCCTCACACAGTGCATTTCTGAGGTCTCCAAGTCACACAGAGGCACCAAACTGATCTGCTTTGGAACAGAACACTGCAGGAGAAATTCTGCTGGGACAGTCAGTTCCAGCAGAAGATTCAGTAAAGACAGCTGGAGAACCAGGCAGAGATTCAGAGCAGCAGTAGAACTGCTGAGCATTCCAAGCTGCCTAATTAAAACAAAAACAGCACAGAAAAACCCTGGGACACTGAATATCAAACCACTTACAGATGTTTGTGTCAAAATTGCATAGTGTCATATTATTATTATTCAAGATAAGGATTTTGTCATAGAACTTCATGGTTATCCCAGCTAGTCCAGAAACCCTCTTCCAGTCCAAGCTCAGCCATTCCAAGGGCATTCCTCATTACCCCAGAACCCATCCTGCCCTGGGCAATGCCCAAATGCTGGAGTTAAGGCTCAGAGGTGCAGCATGGTGAGCAGAGGAGTCAGCAGGGCCTCCAAGGCTCTGTGCACATCCAGCCCTGAGCACTCTGAGGTCACTGGGGACACACATTCCTTCCCGTTATGGCCTCATTTCCCAGCACTGGGTACTTGAGCAGGCAGCTCATCAATAGTCCCTTCACTGACAGCTCCTCAGGACTCCCCATGCTCCAGCAGCTTTTGACTTATTGTAGCTGGAGGTTTTTATTGCCACTTTGTCATCAGCACTCCCTGTGTGACCCAGAAGTACAACACCCCCAGCCTCTGCTGCTTACCTGGTGGAGCTGCTGCTGCAAGGCTTTATTTTCTGTCACTATTGCAACCTGAGCTTCCAAGTCACGATGGACTGATCGATATCCGAAATTCGGAGAGCCAATCAGGGTCAGGCAGGGCAGGTCACTCCCTGCCAGGTACAGCCAGAGGCCTGCAGCAAAAATGAGGAAGAGAGGCAGTGTGACAACCAGGGGAACAGCCGGGGGGGCTCACATGGTGCCCTCCCTCAGAGTGAATGAAATGCTTTAAATGTGGATTACAGATTCTGTGCGGGACCTGGAGAGCAGAGAGCAGCACAGCAGGGCCTGCAGGGCTGTGTGTGACTGGGGTGCCCTGGCACAGCCCAAATGGGAGTGCAGCACCCCCAGGAACACACTGCCCCACAACAACCCTACAGCAATTCCTGTCACTGCTTTAGAGGCTGTTTTGCCCCACAGTGAATTCAGACACGCTGAGAGAAGACAAACAGGTTTTCAGCGAAGGAACCAGCCCCAAAGCCCCAGGCAGACAGGCTAGGTCTGTCCAGCCTGTCCCAGGGCCAGGGACCAACCCCCATCCCGGGACCATGACATGAAGAGGCATCTCCCAGCTTGGTAGGTGAATTCACGTGCCACAAAGACACAGAAGAGAAGTGCAAATTATTTCACTCCCTCACTTCCAGAGGAGCCACCAGTGATGAGATCACTCTTGCCAGGGCACCTGGCCCCCACTGCCACTCACCAGCACAGCTCACAGCTCTGCCAGCACAGAGAGCAGGCAGGACAGAACCCAGGACAGGTTTTCAAGGGAAAGATGGAAACATCACATTATTCTCAAGCACACCACTGCAGCAGGGCAAGAAGTAACAGCCACAGGAGAGTCAGGACTGCTGCCAAGGAGAGGCTGTGTGGCCACTCTGCACAAATGGAGCCAGAAAGCCTTTGCTCTCCTCAGCAAAGCCCTGGGTGAGTCCCTGGTAAAGGCTTATCCCCATGGCTGGTCACACACAGACTGCAACAAAGAACCCGTAGCACAAAAACCACCTCGGCCTTAAAATAGCAGCAGGTTTCCCAACTCAGCCCCAGAGCAGTTCCAAGAATGCCTTGAGTAAGATGCTGCCGATTCACTGCCAGTTCCTGTAACCTCCTCCCCGCCCCCACAGCACACAGCACAGAGCTGGCACTGCCCTAATGCCATGGCACCTCCAGCCCCTGCGGGCTCACCCCACCACAGCAGGGCTGGGCAGCGCCCACGGGCTCTGGGAGCCACAGCAAAGCATTCACATGGCACAGAGTTTTGTCACATTCTGCCACCAAACAGGACCCTGCCAGGGGCTGTCTGGTGTCTGACCAGCCAAAGGCTGGACTTCTGCCCAAGCAGCAGCCATAGGGAACAGATTCCTTGCCTTCCCAAGTGTCCTGTGGCAGTCCCACAGCCTTTGTCTCTGGTTTCATGGCCATCTGGCAGGATCTGCTCAAACAGTGACTCACCTTCCAGCAAGGGGAAGTGCAGCTTCCCAGTGCCAGGCAATAGCAGTGACAGGGTTTATGTCACAGCACACACCCCCCTGCCCAGCATCCTGCCACCACAACCTACTTGGAAGGGACCCTGATCCCAAGGGATGCGCCCGTGTTACCCCCAACAGCACAGCCAGGAAAGTGGCAGGTAGGATTTGGGATGTTCACCAGGACAGTGCTGGCAGTCCTGCTTACACATGCAGCCCATCTGTGCAGAGCTCTGCCACACCTGCATGTGCTGAAGGTACCAGGAGAGACATCCCTGGGAACACGACCTGAGGCTGTGCATGCAGATACGAACATTTTAAGGGGAGCAGGAGGGGCATGAGGCACAGCCCCAGTGTTTGGGGTATGTCAGTGAGATCCCGTGGGGGACTAAAGGAGCTAGGCTCCATGTGCTCCTTTGTGCACATCTCCAAGGCTTCCTCCCTTCCCTCTTCTGTCCTTGTCCTCTCTGCCGCACCACATGACTCCAGCAGAAGGAAATGAGGTGAATCCAACGTGTGCCAAGGGCAGAGCATGCCAGAGGAGGAGCTGCATGCTGGTCCTCCCAGCACTCCGAACGGGAATGGAAACAAGGCAGCAAATGTCTCCAGCTGTCCCTCCTGCTAGGCATGGGAGCTCCAAGAAAACCTCTCCAAGCAAACACCACACAGCAGAGAGCCCAAAGCACTGTCCCACAAGGCCCAGCTGGCCCAAACAGGACCCATGGCCATATGCACTTGGGTAGCTGGGAAAAGCAGCCCCTGTTTCTGGGCTCAATTTATGCCAAACCACATCCCACTGGGAGCTAGCAGTGCTGAACAAAGGCAGCACCTGGGAACCACAGATCGCCCAAGCACGTGCATCCTGGAAGACACAGGACAGCCCAGGCAGGCAGGGACCTCCTGGGGGAAGAGAAGGGTTCTCCTTGTACTCCCAACTGCCTGGGGAGGGGCACCCTGAGATCTGCTTGCCATTTTAACACAGAGGCAGCCAGTAGCACCCAGAGATTTTCGACAGCCGAGAGAAGGAGGACTCTGCAGCTTTCCCTCCCCACCAGCTCTGAGCACCCCTGTGAGAGGCAGGGAGATGGAGCCATTCCCATTAACAGCTCTCTTCAAAACAGGAACAGCCAGAGCCCAGTGTCCCAATCACTCCGGCTGGAGCACCCTGCTGAGCCTGTGGGAGCTGGGCAGTGTATCCAGCAGGAATCCAGGGTCTCCCCTGGAAGACCTCGAGGGCAGCATCCATTAACTCCTATTAGTCCATATTCCTTCCTCAGCCCCTTGCCCTCTGGCTGTCCTGACTCCCATAAGCACAAGCTGCAGTGCCTCAAACACTGCATCCCCTGGGAGCTGTGAATGGGAGCTGGTGCAAATCCCCCAACACTCATACTGTCCCCATACAGACCTGCTGCTGGGAAGGCCCCAGGAGCAGCTCCCCTCTGGAACCTGCCCCAGATATCCCTGCAGGGTCCCCAGCAGAGTCAGCACTCCTGCCTGCTGAAACCAGCCCAAGGGATACAAGACACTGCACCATGGCACTGACTGCACCATAAACACATCCAGATGCTTCCTGTCCTTCACATCACGTTTCTCATGTAGGCAGTGCTCCACTGCCAGGGCAGGGACAGCTCTTACATTATCCCTGTGACTGTATCAAAGCAGAAATCCAAAGGCAAGCTGTCCCCCAAGTGATCCAAACCTCCCAGGTTTACACAAGCCAGTTGTTTGAACCTTGGAGGAGTGTTCTGAAGGTTAAGCCCAGCCTGGCACTCAGCCAGCCCCTCACTCCTTTCGCAATCCTAACCCACAGCTCTCACACACCTCTGAACAAAACCCTTTGGCACAAGGGCATCTTACCTTTGGCATGGAACGTCCACCCAGCCCGGGAGTACTCCTGCAGCTGCACCCTCTCCTGCTGCTGCAGGTAGCAGACCTCACTGTAAAACTGATGTGCAATGTAAACATAGGCAGCAGGGATGGCACCCGCCACCCCTTTGGCACCAAAAAACCCATTGACCTCTGGCGAGGCCAGGAGGATCCGGTACTCAGCCCTTGTGCCCAGGATGAGGTCCATGTAGGCCTGTGTCAAGTTGAAGTAGCCAGTGGTGAGGTATATCCTGGCATCCCTCTCAGCCTCTGTCAGCAGTGTCTCTGTGACCATCTCGTCTATTTGAATCCCAAAGGGTTTCATTTGGATTAAGGGATAGATCCAGGTGTCGGGTTCTGGTTTCAGACTCCCAGCTGCCTGAGAGCCTTGCTGGGATAAGAGGGAGCTGCCTGGCTGGCTGCTGTGGAAAGTCTTTGCATGAAGGAGCTCTTGCCGTGTGCGGGCAGAGTTGATGACCTCCATGACCCTTCGGTTGGCAATCTCACAGTAAGCCACTTTGTCTCCTGCAGGAAAAGTCAGAGAGATGGTGTCTGAGGTGTACAGGCACAGAGCTACATGTCATCTATCACACACCAGGAAAAGCTACTGACAGGACACGGATACAGGAACAAATAGGAGCCAACACAGAGTGCACATGACTCTGTCTCAAGGCCCAAACCAGCTGTTTCAAGGTCAGCAGATCTATGTTACAGAAGAGAAATGCTCAGCAACTGGCAGCAGCCTTAAAAGTCCTCTGAGAGAGGAAAGGACAATGACAAGGCTACACTGACAACCAAGAATGAGCTGGAACACACAAATAAACTCCCACCCCCAGCCTGAACTTACATCACCCAGGAGTGCAAGGCCAGGACAAAAACTGATGACACAATCAGCCTGGCACATCACTGCCCTTCTCTGCCCAATTTTACGCTTGTTCCCAGTCTTCCTGAACTGATTCCCATTTGATTCCCAGAACAAACTCTACTACAAGAGATTAATTATCAACAACAGCAGCACATTCATAAACCCTTCAGAACATGCACACCCAGAGCACCTGGAATTGCAGCTGCTAATATCAGAAAAACTTCTCAAAGGATTGAAGTTCTTGTTTAAGGCCAAAAGCAGCACATTTATGAGGCAGCACTGAGATGGTTGCAGAGTTACTTCCAGCCTCTGCATGCCCTGCCAAATTAGCCTGTAATAGCCACTGTGCTGGGAAAACTCCAATAGACCCAGTCCTGAAACTCAAGCAGTCTTGATTTTAATACTGGATGGCACAAAACAGGACACCCCACAGTCTGAACAATGGTCAGACACCCAGCAACTCCCACGTGCATGGAGTCTAAGTCATCCTTAAACCCTGGCTGTCACTCCTCTCCTCTGGATCCCATCATCCAACCAGGTGAGACAACTCCCTCCTACCCTGGTAAGGGTGTACCATTCCCTCCATCATCTGGACTGTGTCATCCTGCTGTAGCTGCAGGGACACGTCTCCAATGGCATCCACGAGCTCTGTGAAGAAGTCTGCGATCTCAGGAGAGTCCCGCAGCAGGACGTAGCGGTCCTGACGATTGGTGAAGTACAGATCACTCAGGTTTGCACTGAAGGGAAAGGGAAGAGATGGGTTCAGAGAATGGGCACAAGATTCTCATCCTCCCAGCCCAGGCTACAGGCCTCACTCTGGGATAGCTGCACTAAAGCACAAATTGGACATGTCCTTTAGAATCTCAAAATATTCTTCCCTTTAAGAAAGACTCATTTTCATCTGAGTATCTCATGTGCAGGAACTGTGGTTGCTCTCCCACCTCAGAAGAGCATTGACAGGATCATGACGGAGTCCAGATGTTCAGACAACTCTGGCAGCACAGCCACCCTGCTCAGAGCCCAGTGAAACGATGCACACCAAGGGCAGGCACAGCAGGACTCACCCGCTCAGGATCACATTGTCATCAAAGAGATAGACCTTGATGTGCTGCAGCCCAATGGTCTCATTGAAACGCTCTGGAATCAGCAGCCGCAGGAGCCCACGCAAGTTTGGGGTGTGGAACAGGGACACACGGACTTGCTCGGGAAATCGCTGCAGCAACGGGATCAGCATTGTTCGAGAGTTCTTCCTGCCTGGGAGACAAAGGGAGCTTCACACAAAGATCACACAGACAGGACACATCATGACACAGCTCTTCAGCTGCTTGCAGGGTGAGCACCCCTCCCATCCACTGGCACTTCACATGTTTTCCTTTTTTCTTTGTTTTTCTAAAATCACTTTCATTTGCAGTATGTCAATATTGAAACTGTCATCCAGAATCAGTCACAGGGCAGGTCTGACACTTTCAAAGCTCCTTAACCAAGCTTCACCAGCACTGGTAACATATCTACAGGAGTCACTGCAGATGACTACAGGTTCCTGATTCAGTGTGCTGCTGCTTCCAACAATTCCCATTCTCCTTTCAAAATGAAAATGTAAGTGAGCATGATGGGTAAGGGCAAATGCACTAACAAATGAACCAAGCAAGACTACACAAGTTGCACAGAGTAGTTTGGCCCTTCTTGCTCCCACCACCTATTTTTGGAAGGAAAGCTGCTCAGCTTGAAGATTTTCTGGGAACATGCAGTTCTGGAATACAAAAGACCATTCCTGAAAGGTGCATGCTTTAAGCAAGCAGGTCTGATTGGCCAAGAAACCCCCCCTGCTAAAGTAAAATCAGGCTCTGACAAAAGCAATGAGTGGCAATTCCTACCCCGGGAGCCCCTGGTGTAGTCGAGCAGAATGGAGACTCTGAGATCGGGTGAGCCTTTTGCTTGCAGTGATTTCTCCAGTGTTTCTTCTAAGCAATACACCTGCAGAGAGAGTTCTCTTCTCATTACAAAAGCAAATACACTTTCCAAGAGAAGCGCTCAGCAGCAGGAGACCGTGGCCAAGACAGCTCCCACACCCTGGTGTGAGTCCTTGCTCCTTGTGCCAAGCACATCCAGTTCAGCCTTTGCATCTGCCAGCCTGGCAGCCTCCACCAGCCCAAAGCCACAGATCAAAGGGCCTCAGTTTTACATGTCCACATTCTTCAGGTCTCACAAGAGCAATTAATGTTAGCAGAAAAATATCATTCCCAAATCACAGACTTCCATCACCAAAGACAAACGTTGGTAGGAATTCACTGCAGTTTTATTCCTTAACTACAAGGTTGTTTGTCACATGCAAATTCAAATCCTATGTGCAAGCCCAGACAAAGTTGGGCACAAATCCTATGCAGGCTCCATCCACCTTTACCCTGCCACGGCATTTGCTTCCTAACATCAGAACTTGGCCAAGGTCAGGCTTCTCCCTAAAGCCCTTGGGCAAAAATGCTTTTGTTTCCAGAGGAAAGAACAAAAAAAAAGGCAAATACCATGAGGCAAAGGTGACCTCAGTCTCAAATGCAGAAAACCAATCCTTCATCTGTGTCCTGCACCTGGAGCACCAAACACAGCACTACACACCCACAGCTCGAATCCCATTCAAGAAAAACGTAGGGAAAAATAGATTCCTGTGAAATGAGTTTTACAAAGCCCCCCTGAGCACTGTGAACACCAGGCCAGTCCCTTCTGACAGGTCCAGGCTAACTATCCCCTGAAGAAGTGCAGCAGTTCCCTGGCCCTATACCAGACCTAAACGAGAAGTGCCACGTGCCTCCCTTCCACACCCCTCCCCTGCATTCCCTTCCTAGCCTCCCCAAACCCTTGCACACTCACCAGCTCCTGCTCAAGGAGTCCTGTTCCCAGGTACAGTGAGGCCATCACCACGCGCTGCTTGGCTGCTTTTATCTGCACCTGGGAGCAGCAAAACACAAGTTCAATTTCACACAGGGTGTCTGGTCCTGAGGAGCCACCAGCCCAGAGATGGCAGTGCTGCACTCCCCTAGGAGGATGCCTTCGGCCACAGCCCTGCACTGGCTCCATGGCCTTGAGGGAGGAAAGGGGAACACAATGGAGAGTGGCTACACAAAACATAGGGAGCTCTGCAGAGCCACAGCAGCACCATCGCTGCATGTAAAACTCAAGGAAGAAGCTAGTGCTTTCTGGGAAACTGCAGAACACACTCCCTGCAGCTAAACTTATTCCATATGAGAGCAGTTACCAGGCAGCAGATGCAAAACTGGGATTGTATCAAAACCGTTCCCACAACTTGGAGCCCACACCTTACCTTCAGGAGTTCATAGAATTCTGCCGGGGATGAAAGCACCTTGACATGTGAGCTGGAGATCCCAAACTCCGGGACCAGATTCCTGATCCACTGGAACCTGTGTGCTCCTTCTGGACAGAGGGAACACGGTGGGGCTGTGACCACTGGAACAGGAGGGGTGAGTAGGGGGGCTAGAAGGAGCCACGATGATCTGTGCAAAGAAAGATGGAGAAATTCTTTATAGTGAAACCTTTGGTTCCCAGAAAGACTCCAAGCAGGTAAAGGAAGAGCTGCAGCCAGGGCCAATACATGGCAGGGATCCACAATGCCTTTCCCATTCCATAATCTGATCTGCATCACCAAAGCCAAATGTAGGACAGAGAAACACAGGCAAAATGTGGGAGAAGAGATCTGAATATCACCAGCTCCTTCCCTGAGCTGGCATGGAGATGAGGGGAAACAACTCCTCCACCAGGACAACATGGGAGGGGAAGGAGGCTGGGAGCTGCCGAAGATGAGAGTGTGGACACTCAGGTGTCTGGCAGTGCTCTGGTGGTACCACCTGTACCTGTAACCAGCCACTTCTGAATTATCTCTATCTCACACACATCAGTTTGGCCATAGCCAACACTCCCTTCATGTCAAGCTTTGTTCTCAGCTGGGCTGAAGTCGTTCACGTTTCAGGTTTAAAGATCACACTACTTTAAAGAGAAAAATGCCTCCATCCCTCAATCTTACCCAAAAATAGATCTACAGCACACAAGGTGGCCAAGTGCAAGCCCCAGCAAAGGCAGAGCAGTCACACCCCAAGAATGACCCACAAAACGAGAGACTCTGTCGCAGCAGGAATGAGCCAGGAGCCACAACAGGGATCCATCCCTCTCTAGCAATGCCACTGGCATTCCACAGAAGTACGAGAGAGGGTCACAATTTCCCCTGCAAACCTCACAAAAGCTGTGAGGGAAACGTCAGGAAACTCATTCTTCAAAAAGAAATTTCAGAACAAATTTAATTTCTTTGAAGTCACTTTGGGAAGAAACCAGCTTACTGCCAGCATCACGAAGCGGGTGACAGGAAGCAGGCAGCAACTTCTCCTCTTGGAGGTTTCACACATGCAAATTCATCCAGTCATAGAATTACCCCCAGCAGGAGTCTGTTTGCATGACAAAACCACATTTCAACACAATTAGCAGCAGCAGCTCCCATGAGATCCAGGAATCCATGAGCAAGGGACTGAACTGCATCCCTGAACATGACAGGAACCATTCCAGTCTGCAAACCCCACTCACGGGAGCTGGGCTTCTTGGGATGGAAGTGGGGCGGCCAGTCTTACCCTGAGGACCACGAGGTCCTCAGACCAGCAGGCAGCCACTGTCCTGTGGCCCATCCTGATGATTCCACCATCACCACACACAAGAGGAAACTTGATCACAACCTTTACCAGAATTTGTTACGAGGAACTTTTGGCTTTTACCACAATCCAGAGCCCAAATGAACACAGATTCCAGGAAGATGATTTCACTCATCTGGTTCATGATACAACCCTGGATCTTCACAAGGTTTCCAAACATCCTTACAAGGAAATCAGTTCATAGTGGCGTTTCCTGGAAAATCCAGAAGTTTGTCACTGACTATTCACGAACACCGAAATCTGAGTCAGTCAGTGCAGGAATTCCTGGGATGGCAAGTTTTAAGAGATTATGTGGACTGGGCTCAGCCTGAATACTCAGAAGTGACAGAGATCACCAGCACAAGCTGTTAAAAACAATGCAAATATCCCCTGATATTTTCTGCACTCAAAGGTGCAGAAAAAATTAAGGTAGAACTGAAACACAAGAAATGCCACTTTTCAGGCACATTCTCCTAAGTCTCTACAGAACCTGAGCATAACCTTCATACACCTTTGCTCACCTCAAGCCTCACAGGCCACACACAGCAGATTCCCATTGCTCCATCTCTGCAAGGGAGCATGGCACACAGAGCTACAGGAATTCACACTGGATCCAAAAACACAGGGTTTTAAAACCCACCAAATCTCAGCCCGCAGAGCAGTGGCACAGTTGGGCTCTAACCCAGCCCTATAGGTCACAAACAACATCCTCTGGAATTATTCCCAGGGAGGAAGCAGTGGCAAATTTTATGTACTTTACAAAAACAATCAACAGAGATGAATATTGTCCTCATTATCTCATTGGCCAGCCCAATTACACTTCCAGAAGCCAGACCAGCGGCCAAGCAGACACTTTCCAGAAACATGATTCCCAGAAAGCCATTTTCTAGCAAGGACTGTTGGAATTGTGAGTCCCACTACATCTGCCTGCCTGGAGCCGGGGCAGCTCCAAGGGCAGCTCTGAAGGCAGCAATGGATTGAGCTTGGAGCATCCAAGCTCTGACTGGAACATCTGGAGGAACATCAACCTGCAGCACCAATACTATTTGGTTTGATTCAGAGTAATTCTGTATAGGTCAATTTATCCCCACTAATTGCATCCTCCAAATTTTTCACTCCCTAAGTAATTTACTGTGTGTCAACATCATTTGATCTTTCAACCCAACACTGAAATTTACACCTTATTCAGCGTTGAGAACCGATGGCTTTTAGAATTATCAAATAAACCCGTATTTTGCTCCAGCCACAGAGCCACTGGCATAGCAACTGGCTCCCAGAGCAGCAGCTTCTACCCAGCAGTGACTGACATCAGCTCAGTGATTATCCAAGTACAACCAATCCCTGCAACCACGCACACGCAACTACCAGAAACCATGTAACATTATGAAGAAATCATCAAAATTCCACACTGTGACAAACCAGGTTTCAGAGGAACAGAAAATGAACTAGGGGGGAGCCCTTTCCACGTACTTCGCCTCACTGAGTTAACCAGAAAGAGAAAACGGAATCAAAAGGAACCACCTCACACCCTTCTGAATAAAAAGTTGACCCTAAATAGAAACAACGGATTTTTTGGGGTGTGTTCTATTTTTAAAAACGTAGGTTTGGTACAGAAACTCACAATGGAGCTGAAACTCTTATTCACTGTAAAACCCCATCTTTACAGCCAGAAGTGAAGTGAAACTGCGGGGCACAGTGCTGTCCTTCGCACACACATCACCACACGGGGGGAGCTACAGGGCTGCTCTTTGAACTCAGTGATTGCTTTCTAGGTCTCAGCCTAATTTATCTGCCCCAAAAACACTGATGAGACCAAAAGAGAAGTGTGGAAAGAATTTCCTTGGTGTGAAGAAGAACACAGAGCAGACTGATGATGCTGCAGGAGCGCAGTGACAGCCGCTGGCTGGTCACCGCCTGGCACAGCACGCCCTGCCCCTCGTGTCTCTCTGCCCGGCACACAGGGCACCGGCATCTGCTCCGGGCCCAGCCCGGGGGGATCTGGCCCGGGTGGGCTGTGCCGAACACCCAAAGCCGCCCCGAGGGCAAAACTGCACCCGTGACACCCGAGGGGCGCCTGGCTCTGGGGAAAAACAGATGTCGGACAGCGGCTGGTGACAGTGCGAGGCAAGGAAATGGGAAGTGAAGGGGAAATAACGCTCGGCTGTTGTCCTGAGGGCGATGGGACAGGGGCGAGCTCAAGGGGTCTGCGAGAGCAGAGCCGACACCGGCCTGGGGGTACCGGGCCGCCCCTTTACCCCTACGCAGCTTTTCCAAGGGGCTGGGCCAGGCCGGAAAGGGGAAGCGGCGAGCGGGGATGCCCCGGTAACGCGACACCGACTGCGGGGGCGGCCGAGGGCTCCCGATGAATCCCTGCCCCGGGACAGCCGGCGGGGTNTCCGGGAGGAGCTCAAGAAGGGCTCGTTGTCCGGCGGGGCCGGGCCGGGGCTCCACTGGTCCCGCACACGTGGGACGGGCTCACTCGGAGCCGGATCGCCTGCCCGGCTATGTCACCCCCCGATGTCTCTTGTCCCCCCTGGGCGAGCCCCGGCGAGGCCGAACGGCTCTGAAGTGATGTACACGACTCTTGCCCGCGGCGGAACCGGCGTTCGCCGCCCCGCCGGGCGAGGAGGAGTCCGGGCACCGCGGGTCCACCCGCCAGGTCCCGGTACGGGGAGCCGGTCCCGCCGGGGAGCCCCGGAGCCGCGTGGTGCCCGTCCCGTCCCTCCCCCGCTCTGCCCTGCCCGTCCCGGCAGCGCTCCGGGGCTCGTTTGCATTTCAGAGCAGCCGGTTCGCCGGCGCCGATTCCCAGAACTGCCGCACTGGGTTGGTCTCTGCCGGGCAGCGGCCGCTCCTCCGGGGCAAATTAAACTGTTTAAAATAAACTGACGGACAGAGCTCGGGTTGTGTGCGAGCTCGGAACCAACAATTGCCAAATGGATGGGGAAGGGAGCTCCGGCGCCCCTCCTCCCGCTGGGCACCGTCCCCATCGGGGCTCCGGCTTAGGGTGAGGAACCCCCTCGGACAGAGCCCCGGGCGAGCGGCCACGGGCAGGGGGCCACGGCCCCGCAGACCGGCCCAACACCAACCGCACGGAGCATCCCGGGGCTCCCGGAGCCACCGCGGCCGAAGCGGGGCTCGGGCGCGGGGATCGGAGCCGGGAGCACCCGCATAGCCCCGGGTGCAGATCCCCCCTTGTCTCCAGACCGAGGGTACTCCGAGGCCTGGAAATCAGGGCTGGGAACGTGGGACCTGCAGCCCCCGCTCCGCTGTACCCCTTCGATGTACCCCTCCGGTGTACCCCCATCAGCCCAGCCCAAACTCCCCGCCAGAGCGGGCCCCGGCCCGGCTGCCCCAGCACTGGCGGGGGACGGCGAAGGCCCCGGCGGGGCCGGACCGGAGCTCTCCGTTTCTCCGCAGGCCGAGAGGCGGGGGCAGCCCTGCCCAGAATGGGCTGTCGGGGCCGGGGCCGGAGGGGCCAGGCCGGGGGCCCGGGGCTGGCAGAGCAGGGGCTGGCGGGGCGCCGGGGGCCGGGCCGGGCCGGGCCGGGCCGGGCGGGGCGCGGGCGGTGCCGCCGCGTTACAAGAAGCCGCGCAGTTCCAGGAACCCGAGGGCGGGCGCTGCGCCTGCTATAAGAGACCGCCCCGGGCCGCCTCGGCAGCTTCGCCGCCGCGCACCGGCCCCGATCCACCGCCAGGAACGGCTCCCGCGCCACAGGTACGGCAGCGGGACGGAGGCCCGGAGAGCGGGGGGGGACAGCCGAGGGGGCCGGGGCCTT
>VWZS01004293.1:0-71648 GCA_013397075.1 Rhabdornis inornatus | reverse complement strand
GAATCGGCCCCAGTGGTTGCCAGGCCTGTGGTAGGGAGGGGGGAAACCCGATCCTCCGCGGTGGGATCTGGGCTCCACTCCCGGCACCCCAGCCAGGCCTCAGCTGCTAATTTTAGCCCTGGGGAGGCATGACTGGAGCAGGAGCTGAGCACAGCAGGGCAGGGGCTTAGCCCACCACAGGACCTGGTGTGGGCAGGTGGTGACTGCAGTCCTGTGGTGCAGTGTGGTCCTGGGTGAGCCCCCTGCTAGTCCCCAGCTGCCAGCCAAGCCCCTGGCCAGACGCTGGCACTGCCCACCCTCTGCCCAGCTCACATGGCCTCAGTTCAGTTGCTCCACGTAAGGCCACAAGTGCTTCCATGGTCCCAGTGCTGGCCGCACCAAGCCCCACCGTGGCCCTGCTGGGTCACATGCAGGGGCAGCTCTGGGGATGCTGGTAGCAAGGGGAGACCCCCAAGGCAGGTCCCAGAGCGAAGTCCCAGGGAAAGGCACAGGGCTGAAAGACAAGGGGCTCTGTGGCAGACACCCAGCCACGCTGCACAGTCCTGCAGAAGCTGTGGCTGCTGCCCAGTGAAAGAGCCCCTGCTTGGCTGCACACCCTCACTGGGCTGGGGGGGCTGCCCACAGCAGACCCCTTCAGCTTTGGGCACACCAGGGCAATCAACCTCCCCATCAGGTGCCGTGGGAGGGGATGGGTGAGTGGCTGGGAAGGCCATGCTGAGGGATGCTCCAGCCATCCAGCCCTTCCAAGCACAGAAAGTGGCTCCAAAGCCTGCCCTGCCCTACAGCAGCCTCCCCAGGTGGAGGGGGGATCCCTGGCCTTGGGCCCCACAGCTGCTCTTCCCCCAGCCCTTCACCTGCGGCGTGACCGGCTGCACTGCCCAGCGCTTACTGGAAGAGGAAGCTGCCGGGAAGGCGGTGTGTGTGTGGTGGGGCAGCTTTGGGGAGGCTCAGCTGGGCTCAGCAGCCGGCACGGCTCAGCTGTCCATGCTCCCAGGTCCAGGGCCAGTAACGGGAAGCGTCTGCTCTCAGTGACGGTAAATCAGATCGGGGAGATTAGAGGCCTTTTTGCCTAATCATGAGCAGCTTGAAGTTGGAGGACAAGTTCCTGGAACAAAGAGGAAATGGAGGCAGTAAATAAAGAAAAACTGTTAACATGTGGCCCTGAGTGTGAAAAACGTCTCCTGAAGGACTGTTTATGGCTCACTCATCTGCGGGGCTGACAGCGCGGGGGGCGACAGGCAATAGTGAGGGAGGGGGCTCCATGGACAGGCAGGGGTATGGGCAGAGCGGGCACAGTGGGGTGGCTGCAGGGGGCTCAGGATACGGCACCTGGGGCGGCCAAGGCTGGGGGCACATGGCAGAGGGAGGGAGAAGGCACAGCATGGCACAGGTGGCTGGACGACAGCACTAACACAGGTGGGCAGGGGCTTGGCAGCATGTGCCCCTGAGGGGAAGAGACACCCCTTATGCACCTGCCCTATTGGTACCCTGCAAATGCCAGGAGAGGTGCTGCAGAGTGATGCCAACAGCAGGGAGTACAGGCCGGCTGGTCCAGCCCGACCGGGACAGGTGAGGGAGTCTCACTACTGCTTTGGACAAATGCCCTCCGCTGAGGGGCAGTGGGGGTTTTTGCCAAGAGGCTGGTGGAGCAGAGCAGGCAGAGAGTGCCGAGGTCTGTGAAGCTGCCCAGAGATCCCGGAGCAGCGCTGCAGTGCCAGCCCAGCTGCGGTGCCATCCGACTGCCGTCGGTGCTGCCAGGGCCGGAGCCGGTTCCCAGAGGCCAGACCACCCCGTGCCATGCTAGCCTTGCTGGCAGCGGGGCGCGGATAATTCCTGCTCAGCCGTGGAAAGACTCTTGGGGATCCCCCTGGCGCTCCCTCCCGTCGGACGCCTAGGATGGGATCCCGGCAAAGCGAGGGCAAAGCGGGACGGGACAGAGCCGGGGCAGCCCCCGCCCGTGTGGTGGGGGATGGAGGCATAGGGGGCTCGTAGGGACGGCGTTCCGAGGCAGCCCCGACGGGAGCCGCTGCCCCGTGCCCACCCCGCGTGTGCGAGCCCCGTGCCCGGGACGGGCGATCCCGGGACGGGCGATCCCGCCCTCTCCCGGGAGCCCTTGCGGGGGGAGGTTCCGGCGATGCGGGCGGTGCTGCGGCGGGGGCGACTGCCCGGGCCCAGGGGGGTACGCGGGGGGGTGCCGGGGGGTCCCCCGCTTACCGTGGACCTGCGGAGCGACACGGTGACCCGGCCGTGCCCGGAGATGCGCCGCGCCATGGCCCGCGCCGCCGTGGGCGACGACTACTACGGGGAGGACCCGACGGTGAACGGTGCGCGGGGGGGACGGGCCAGCCGCGGGGTCCCTGCCTGCCAGCCCCCGGCGCGGGGACAGCCGGGCCCTGTGGGGTCCCCAAGCCCCGGGGACAGCCCAGCGCCATCGCCCAGGACATCTGTGTCCTCCCGCAGAGCTGCAGCGCCTGGCCGCGGGGATCCTGGGGATGGAATCGGCTCTGTTCTTGCCCTCGGCCACCATGGCCAACCTCATCGCTGGTGAGTCTGGGGCCGCACTCGCAGCCCCTCGTGCCCCCAGGCTGTGGGTTCTGCCTTCGGCCCCGTCCCTCACGGCCCTTCTCTCCCAGTGATGTGCCACTGCCAGCGCAGGGGGGCTCAGCTGTTCCTGGGCCAGGACACGCACCTGCACCTGTACGAGCACGGCGGGGCCGCGCAGGTGAGCGCGGCGGGCAGTCACGGTGGGCGCGGTGGCACTTTTGGCACTGGTGGCGCTGGTGGCAGTGCTCGCAGGACAGGAGGGTGGCCGCGTGCTGCCCTCCTCTGGCTGCCAGGGCCGGGCCAGGTAGAGGATCGCTGCCAGAGTATCACCGGGATTACTGTGCCAAGCCACGGGCTGCAGCACGGGTGGGGCTGTACACAGCCGGTGAAGGGGACAGAGAGCTGGAGCCCCCGTGCTCCACCACTGTCCCCTGTCAGCTCCATGCTCTACCCTGCCCTGGGCACAGGTGGCCGGTGTGCACTCCCAGGCACTGCCTGATCTGCCCAATGGCACGTTGGACCTGGAGCAGCTGGAGCTGGCCATCCGTGAGGCCCACGGCAGCCGGTACTACCCGCGCCCTGAGCTCATCTGTCTGGAGAACACGCACAGCTCGGCGGGGGGCCGGGCACTGCCCCTCACCTATCTCAGCCAGGTGAGAGCCACAGATGATTCTGGGGCAATCCTGCCTGGCGTGGGCAGCTGGGCCCTGCACAATGGCACCGTGGGGACACGGGAGCTCAGAGCATGGCTCGTGGTGGCACTGGATGCCCCAGGGGTCCCTCCCAAACTAGCCGTCCCTCTGACCGCCAGGTCCGGGGGCTTGCAAACCGTTACGGGCTGCGGGTGCACATGGACGGTGCACGACTGATGAATGCAGCAGTGGCCCAGGGTGTGCAGCCAGCTCAGATTGCCCAGCACTGTGACTCTGTGTCCCTCTGCTTCTCCAAGGTCTGCTTGTGTGGGGAGGGGTCCCCAGGGCTGGCAGGGGCCAGCACAAGCTGGTGTTTGCCGGTGTTGGGCTAAGAACACCCCTGGCAGGCTGGGCTCCAGCCCAGGAGGGGCAGCTGCCCTGGGACAGCTGGAGTGACCCTGCTGGTTGTTCTGCAGGGCCTGGGTGCCCCGGCTGGGGCCGTGCTGGCCGGGGGCAGGGAGTTTGTCAGCGAGGCTTGGCGTGTGCGGAAACTGCTGGGCGGGGGCATGCGGCAGGCGGGAGTGCTGGCGGCCGCTGCCCGCCTCGGGCTGCAGCACGCACAGGTGACACTGCGCAGGGACCACGACAACGCCCGGCACTTCGCAGAAGGTACCTCAGGGCCCCGAGTGTGCTGGAAGCTAACAGCACACCTGGCACTGCCCAGCACTACTGCCCTGCTGGTGCCTTGGGCACCATCCCTGCATGGCCGCACTGGGTCTCCAGCTGGGTGAGGATCCTGCTGGTATCATGCCATGACTGTCCCCGTGCTGTGCTCAGTGGCCGTGGTACCACACAGGGGAGAAAGGGCTCTCCTTCATCCAGAGCCTGGTGCGGGCTGGGGCACGGAGCCTCTTCCAGGGCAATGGGTTTGCATCACCTCGGCCTCCCGCAGGTGTCCGTGTGCTGGACTCTCCCCTCTGTTCCATCAACCTGGCAGCAGTGGAGACCAACATTGTGATGGTAAATGTCCAGGGGCCCTGGCCGTCCTCTACCGAGCTCTGTGACCGCCTGCGTGCCGTCAGCGAGGAGGAGGCAGCTGAGACGGGGCAGGCTGTCAGTGTCCTGCTGCTGCCCTGGTCAGCACGGACTGCGCGTGCCGTCTGGCACCGCGACATCTCAGCCCGGGACACTGAGCTCGCCAGGAGAAAGCTGGAATTTGTGGCCAGGAAGTGCCAGGAGGAATTGGCCTTGGGACTGCATCCAATGCCTCCAGGCACTGAGGGAGCCTGAGCATTCTGACAGCATTCTGCAGCAGTCAGGCAGCCCAAAGCAAGTACTGGGACCAGCCCCTTTGTGCTCCAGATGTGTTCTCAGCCATCTGAAACTTGACATCAGCCCTCACAGCAGCCTGACAAACCAATGTCAGCCCAGCCTAGTGGAGATCTCAGCCCTTGAGGCAGTCAGTGCACAAAATAAACACGTTTTGGTGGTACTGTAGCTGTGCAGGGTGTTTTCTCTCAAATATGCTGTTTTCCTTGCTCTGCAGCAGGGACATCATCACAGCCAAGGAAGGACGAATGCTCCTGAGGACATGGAAGCATCTCAGCCACTGGACCAGGGTTGCTGCACAGCAATGCCAAGGTTTGTGTCTGGCCAGGACTGTCCCAGGAAGATAAGCCCAGCCTGGCCCAGATGGCTCTGTCACTCCCATTCACAGAGGCTTATGTCATTCTGCCCCACAGCAGCAGGTGGCCTCCCCAGGCTTGCCTGTCATGATCTGGGTCAGCAAGTCCCAGAACTCTGCAGAAGAAGGGATTCTCTCAGCAGCAGTTCCTTTAGGTGTGCACTCACTGGCTCCCTGGGCAGCACTACCCCAGGCAGCAGTAATTCCCATTTTATTTTGTATTGCCAACGTGCAGTTTAAAGGGCACTGAGGGAGCAAACTTCATGATCCAGCTGCCCAGACAGAGCCTTGCTGCCCTCAGTCCCCTGCACTCCAGCAGGCAGGAACACCCCAGGGAAGGGGCACCAGCCTAGACTGGGCTGAGCAGAGAGGGCACAATGGGGGTCTGAGGCAGTGGTCACCCTGTGTTAGACTGAGGAGGCAGCAGGCAGGGGGATGCCACCACACAGGGCCATGGTCGCCATCTGTTTACTCCCGACATGCCGTCATGCTCTTGAAATCATGTTCAGAATCACCTGGGATGAGGAACCACAGGAATCCCCTGACCCTGCACCTCCTGGCAGGTGATCCACCTTGGCACAGCCCTCCTACCTACCTGAGTGAGGATGTAGCTGTCCTCTGACAGCTTCTCAATAACATCAAAGTGATCCACACCAGCCAGATCCAGCAGAGAGACAAACCAGCCTGCTGCACGCAGGGCCTGTGGAGAGAGCAGTGCCGGCAGGATGGACCCCAAACTCCACCTGCCCTGGACAAGCAGCAGGAATAATGTGTTGGCAAGGACTGGTGTCCTCCAGTGAGCCAGAAACTGCTCTGGTTCAGCACAGAAGTTCTTCTTCCTGGTTGGGCACGTTGGTGAGGGCTGCCTGGAGCAGTGTCCCAACCAGAGCTGAGCAGGGTGCTGCTGGAGCTCACCTGGCTTCAGTCCTGCGACTGCCTGGTGCTCACCTGGCTGTACTCCTGTGATTGCCTGCGAAACTCTGGGGAGTCATGCTGGGCCACAGCCACGAGCACCTCACAGGCTGCTGCCACTGCTGTGGGGACATGTCTCATGGGGCTGTTCCTCTGGGCCACCTCCCTGCAGGAGTCACGCCGGGGGCAGCTGATGCAGCCCTTCGCTCCACCCGTGCCATCAGCTGAACTCACCAGCTGGGGCAGGCATGGGATGGAGTGGCTGCAGAGCCACTGAGGTTGGCCTGCCTGTGCTGTGTCCCCATGGCTGTCCCCACAGCATGTGAGCTCACCAGCTCATGTTCAGAGCATCATTCACGTAGGTGTGCAGGATGGGCTCCAGGTCATACACGCCGCTCACCAGCACTGCTCCTGCAGGCAGAGGCACTGGCAGGTGAGGAGCTGCAGCCTCAGGCACTCCCACTGCCCTGGGGACCTCATAATCAGTATCTGGGGTCCACAGCCCTGCAGCCTTGTCCCAGGTGTGGAGACCAGTTCTTCTCCCAACCCTGTTCCGGGACATGGCAACGCTACCTTTGATATTTGGCACCACTTGGAATTCCGTCCAGTCTGTGGATAGCACCATGGCCGCCAGGTGGGCCCCTGCCGAGTGTCCGCACAAGTAAATGCCTCTGAAAGGAGGGAGTGACTGAGAGGGACACCTAGGGACACCTAGGCAGGCTTTGCTCTGTGCGGAGGAGGTGGCACAGCCCGAATGTGTCAGCTCAGATGTTTCCCAATCCATCAGCTGCTGCCTTGTGCAGTGACAGGGGATTGTGGCCACAGGCACTGCCCAGTGCTTGGACCTAGGTGCCAAAGCCTTTGTTCCACTGCAGGTGTTGTTTGCCCCCCTCAGCCACTCTCACAGACCAACCCCCGGCCTGGAGCTGCCCACCTGATCCTGGGGTACTGCTGCACCAGGAAGACGAGGCTGCGGCGCACCTGCAGCACCATGGCGTCCATGTGGCCTGAGCAGAGGACAAAGGGCAGGCTTGGAGGGCGCTGGGCCATGCAGGCAGCTGCAGCCTCTGCAGGGCAGCACCTACCTTCAGGGGCTATGTCGTACCCCACTGCCACCACTGCCACCCCCTGCGACACCAGTGGGGGGACTGCAAACCCCGAATCGTCCTTACTGAGGAAGAGAGATGCTGACAGGCTGCAGGGTCAGCTGGGAACTGCTCAGACCCCGCGTACCCAGAGCAAATCCCACTGTCAGGAGAAGGGGTCAGCAAGAGTTGGTGAGGGGGTCCCTTCCCGAGGATCCCTCACCGACAGCCCACCTCACCTCAAGCATTGCCAGTATCCGCCGTGGATGTAGACCAGAACCGGGAAGGCTGCGCAGCACAGCAGGGGATGAGCCCGGTGTCCACCCTGCCCACTCCCATCCTCGCCATCCCCGCCACTCACTTTCAGAAATGTCCGCGGGAAAATAGATGTCCAGCTTCTCCCGGTCCCCGTTGCCGTAGGGGACGTGCAGCAAGGTCTGCACGCTGGCCCGGGCCCGTTCGGTTCCTGGGGGGGAGGCGATGGAGCAAGAGGCCGTGGCACCGAGCGCAGCCGCTCTCCCAGCGCCGCACGTTCCGCACCTGCCGCCGTCACCGCGAGGTGCGCGTCGATGATGGTGTCCCGGTCCAGGCGGGGGGACCAGCGACTGGGAGAGTAATGGTCCTCCAGAACCTGCGGGGAGGCAGCGGGGCTGCGGCGGGGCCAGCGCCGCCGGGGCGGCGGGGGACACGCGAAAGCCCCGAACCGGCAGCCCGGACGAGAACCGCGCTCTGCCCACCCGCGGGCACTGCCTCGGAGCCCGTACCTCCGAGGACATATCCCGCCACCCGCCCATGGTGCGGCCGCTCCCGGTGCTGCTCCCGGTGCCAATCCTGGTACCGGTCCCGGTGCCGGTCCCGGTGCCGATCCCGGTGCCGATTCCGCTGCCGATCCCGGCGCCAATCCCGGTGCTGATCCCGGTTCCGGTGCCGGTGCCGATCCTGGTGCCGCTGCCGGTGCCGATCCCGGTTCCGGTGCCGCTGCCGCTGCCGGTGCCGCCTGGCCGCCGAGGGGCGGGGCCTGAGCGGGGGCAGGCCAGGCCCGCTCCCATTGGCCGCCCCGGAGGCGAGGCCCGAGCCCGGGGGCGGGGCCAGACCGGGGAGGCGAGGCCCGAGCCCGGAGGCGAGGCCGTCTCCCATTGGCCACTCGCGACCAGGGGCGGAGCCGGCGAGCACAGGGGAATAAAAATTTTGGCGCCCTTGACCCCATTGGGCAGCGCTGCCGCGTGGCGCGCAGACCCTTTCGCGATTGGCCAGCGCGGCGGCGCGTGGGCGGGGGCCTCCTCCAATTGGCCGAGGCAGCCGCAGCGGAGAGGCGCGCGCGGGCTCGGGCAGACGGTCTGCCATGAACTGCCTGACGGTGCCCGGTGTCCACCCCGGCTCCCCCAGCCGGCCCCGCGGGCAGATACAGGTACGGTGTGCCAGGGCTGGGGGTGGATACAGGTGCCACCCTGAGGCACCGGTGTGGGAGCAGATGCAGAAACGGCAACGCTCCCGCGCTTCGGGCTGGGGGGCAGATACGGGTACGGCACTGCCCCGGGCACGGGTAGGTATAGGTGCCGCGCCGGGTCACCGGGCTGAGGGGGCTGCGGGGCCAGGGGGCCGCACCGGCACTGGGTGGAACCGGGGCTTCCCGCTGACTGCCGTTGTGACCCCGCTGTTCTGTCCTTAGGTGATCTTCGGGCCCATGTTCTCCGGGAAGAGGTAGGCGCGGAGCGGGAGGTGCAGGGCGGGGGGCACGGGCCGGCGGCGGGCTGAGGCTGAGGCCGAGCCCTGCTGACACCGTGTCTTGCAGCACGGAGCTCATGCGGCGGGTGCGGCGGTTCCAGCTCGCCCAGTACCGGTGCCTGCTGGTGAAGTATGCCAAGGACACGCGCTACAGCTCTTCCGGGGTCTCCACACACGACAAGTGAGTTCCCGGGGCGGGAGGACACCCCGATTCCACGGGGCTGCCTGGCCTGTCCGGCTCACTCTCTCCCTGCCCACAGGAGCACCATGGACGCCGTGCCCGCCGGGCTCCTCCAGGACGTGTACCAGGAAGCGCTGGGCGCCGCCGTCATCGGCATCGATGAGGGCCAGTTCGTAAGTGCATGGCTGGGGTGGGTGTGCTGGGCTCTGCGGGACACACACTCCTTGGTACACCCTGTGCAGACCAAGGTCTGTGTCCTTTGCAGGAGAGGGTGGGGAGTAATGCCCTGGGGCAGTTTGATCCGTGTGTTTCTAGTCAAACCCTCCTTCCGTATAGTCCCTAGAGAGGACGGTGGGACTAGAGCCCATTTCACAGACAGGGCAGCACCAGGAGCCCTGATCTGCCTTGTTCTTGGTGCTGCTGTCTGGGCATGCACTGTGGGATCTGGAGCCAAGTGCTGCCCCCTATCCTTCTTTACAATGTGCCTGTACCCCTTCCAGTTCCCAGACATTGTGGAGTTCTGCGAGACAATGGCCAACACTGGGAAAACCGTCATTGTTGCTGCTCTGGATGGGACCTTCCAGAGAAAGGTAAAACAGTCATTTTGGTACAGCAGCTGCTTTGGGACCCTCGTGGAACCCACCCAGCAGCATCTTCCCTGCTGTGTCTCACAGGCCTTTGGGAGCATCCTGAACCTGGTGCCGCTGGCGGAGAGCGTGGTGAAGCTGAACGCCGTGTGCATGGAGTGCTTCCGGGAGGCCTCCTACACCAAGAGGCTGGGAGCAGAGCGGGAGGTGAGTCCCCTTGGAACAGAACCTGTTTCACCTTGCCAGTCCTGCTGGTACAGAGAAACTCCCTCCAGGGAGCTGGGCTCTGCAGTCACGCCCCAAATTTCCCTGCCAGGTTGAAGTGATTGGAGGAGCCGACAAGTACCACTCCGTGTGCCGAGCCTGCTACTTCCGCATGCGACCCCAGCAGGCTGGGCCAGAGAACAAGGAGAACGTGCCCCTGGGCCTGAGGCAGCTGGAGACAGCTGTCCCTCGCAAGATCTTCACTTGACTGCTGGGAAAATGGAGGGGAAGAGAGCTCAGTGCTGTGGCTCACAGGCTCTGGGTCTGCTTCTCTCTACTTTAGCAAACTGTTCAGTTCCTCAGCCCTCCCTACCCAGCCTCCCCACACCAAGCACCACAACTGAGGATCCACCAAGCCTGATGCTGGTGGAAGCTGAAGTAAAAGCCTGGCTAGAGTGAGTTCCTATCTCAGAACAAGGAGAGAGACAAGCACAGTTACTGGTGCTGCCACACACAGCACTACACATGGAGCCAGGCTACAGCACTTCAGCCACTCACTGTGGCTCTGGCCAGCTGTCCCAGTGGTCTAACTGTGCTCAGGCTGGCACTGCTGCTGCTTCTGGTGCCTGTGAATGCAGCCCTTCTCTCTTGTGCGCTTTTGCTGAATTCCAGGTTTCTCAAGGCAATGTACAGCCGGTGTATACAATGTAATTATATTTTTTAAATGTAAATTTTAGTTTTCTTTTGTAACAGTCTGAAGTAAATTGTTGCTTGTCACGGAGCTGTGACACAGCTTTTAAACTGACACAGGTGGCAGCCCAGCCCTGGGTAGGGCCCCAGCCTCTCTGCCAGCATGCCTTGTCAATTTTGTTGAAACAGAAGGAGGCCTAGCAGCTGACTCTTCTGAGGTGTTGAACCTCAAAGGGCTGGCTGTGTTCTAGCAGGCTGTGACAGACTCCTTTGGAGGAGCTGGTCCTGGGAAGAGCCTCCTCCAAATTTAGGGCAGTTTTTCTCAGGTTCAAGGCTGGTACTGCCACTTTGGTGCTATGTTACCTGTGAGGGGTTTAGAGGCTCAGAGTTTTATCTACCAAGATTTAGACAATTATTCCAGGGAAGATCCAGCTGCTTGGTATAGGGGCTTTCTGAAGAGCTGCTTTTCCACTATAGTTACGTCTCTTGCTCCCTCCTCAGCCTTCTGAAATTCTCGAGGCTGACTCTTAGTCTGCTCTAAGCTGACTGAAGGATCCTCTTCCCCTTTGTTTGACTCACATGCTGGAAGGTTGTTGCTTCCTTATTCCCTGCAAAAGTGGTTTTTCCTAGAAGCCAGCAACCACAGGCTCTGAGCAGTAGGTCTTTTTTCTGGCCAAGCCAGGCCTCTGCATCTGAGTCCAGGGCTGCTGTTTTGCCTGTGCCCTGGAGGGCTCCAAGAGCTGCCTGAACTCCCCCTGCTGCCACCATGTCATAGGTGAGAATAACTACCCATGAGCACCAGGCCTGGGCTTTTCCCCTAGGGCTAGGGAAGGCATTGCTGCCACTTTGTTAATAAATAACTTAATGATAAATAACCTGTGTGTGTGTTTTCTACCAGAGCATTCTGCTAAGTCTTCCTGGCCGTGGCCAGTGAGACAGCAGGGGCTGGTCACAGGGCAGGAGGGCCACTCACAGGCCTGGTGTTGAAGCTCTGCTCAGACCAGGAAGCAGGAGGAGGGTGGTCTAAAAATAGCCACCAGCATGAGTGTGCTGTTTGCAGCACAGCAGTTGGCAGGGGCTGCACGGCCCCACCTGACACCCCCAGCCCTTGCAGGGCAGAAGGCCGGAGCCTTTTCTGCTTCCCCTGAGACAAAAAGCACGTGGTGGCTCACATAGAGACTTGGTGAAAAAGTTTATTCCAACCCTACAGTGACAACTACTTGAACACTGGCCCCAGCAGTGGTGGCCCACACGGCTGCTGGGAACAGCTTTACCACAGCACAGCAGCAAACACAACCTGAGACAACGGCCCACAGGCTCCTGGTGTGGCTGGAGTGCAGGTGGGAGCCATGGGCAGGGTGCAGGAGCTCAGCCTTGCAGCAGCAGAGGCAGCACTCGGGCAGGCACGCAAGGAAAAGAAAGTGCTCCAGGACTGTCCTCAGCCATGGTCCTGCTGAGGGATCTCAGTGCTCTCTGCTCCCACAGACCCCAAACCACATCATCCAAGCACCAGCAGCTCTAGTGCAGGCTGGGGGAAGGCACAGCACGGCATTAGAGACAAGGGAAGAGGGGCTTTGGCAACAGCTCACCCAGAAGCAGCCGCTGGGGGAAGGCACGGAGCCAGCGCAGGCAGAGCTGGGCCTGGCTGTGCTATGGCAGCGAGAGATGGTACTTGGGGAATGCAGCCAGCAGGGCTGAAAGGCACCGGAGACAGGATGGGGCAGGGCAACAGTCACAGGGGCAGAGCCTGGCCAGAGTCAGGGGGTGGGAACTGCACCCCACCACCAAGGCACTGCAGCAAAAGCAGAGGCTCATATCTGCCAGGGCCACCCACACACCTAACCTCCTGCAGCTGCAGCGCTCACCCAGCAGCTGCACGTCATCGTGTGCCGAATCACACAGTGCACAGCAGGCTCTGGACCCTCCGGGGAGGATCTCAGCTCCGGGACCAGGCAGAAGCCCCTCCTGCACCCCATGAAAAGGCCCAGTCACCTTCAAACAAAGCAGCCATCACCCTCCCACCCCACTGTGCCCTCCAAGTCTCAGACCCCTCCCTCCCACCCCGCGGAAGGAATTGCACTGGTACAGCCGTGCCGCGGGTGCCAGCCAGGGCTCAGTACACTGGCGGTGGCTGATAACCCTCCGGGGCCTCGGCTGTGTTCGTGAAGGGTGGCTGCTGGTAGCTGTCATGGCTGATGTTGGGATAGCTGGAGTAGGGAGCTGAAACCTCCGGGCTGGGGTCGGCATAACTTTGAGCAAAGTCCTCCACGCCCATTTTGTACCTCTTGTAAGCAAAGGTGAGCAGGAGACCCTGTAGAGAGAAGGGGGCAGCAGCATTAAAGCCATTCCAGGCTGTGGAGTGCAGGGGCTTTGTGCTCCTCCCAAGTGGGGCAGAGTGGTTCACTCACCCAGGAGAAGATGGAGAAGAAGCTGAAGGTGATGGCAGCACGGGCAGAGTCTGCTCCGATGTACACATCCTCGGCCCGTGTCCAGGACCACTGGTTGGTCAGGAAACAGAAGCCGATGAACCACAGGAAGGTCCAGAGACCTGTGGGGGGAAATGGCATGAGGGGCCAGGGCTGGTCCTGCTGCTGCTGGGCAGTCCCGGGGCCAGACCCCGCTCCCCCGTGCAGGCTGGCACAGGCACCCGGCCAGGGACAGCCACTCCTGGGGCACTCGGCAGCAGCAGCAGCAGCAGCAGCGCGTGGCCCGCGGGCAGAACGCCAGACGGGAGCGACTCCCTTCGCCAGGCACCGGCAGCCACGTCACGGGACAAGGCGGCCATTGTGGCGACGGGAACAGCCCTGCCCCGCGCCCCTGGTACCTGAGAAGCCGACGTCGGCCAGGACCAGGTACTTGCGGTCGGTAGTGTTGCTGATCTGGGGGAAATAGACGTCCACCATGAAGAAGAAGATGCAGGCGAGGAAGGCGAGGATGCCGATGCCGATGCCGTAGCGACAGGCGTCCTCGTTGTGGTTGAAGATGCAGAAGAGCTGGGGGTTCTCGGGCTGGCTCGTGTAGCCATCCCCGACCAGGCAGGCGAACACGATCAGCGCGAAGACCTGCGGGGCGGAGCCGATGTCCGGTGGGCGGCACCGAGGCCGGGGGGAGCCCTTCGGGGGCTCGCCCGTCCCGGCGGGCGAGGGGCACCGGGCAGGGCGGCGGGGCCGTCCCGGTGAGGCTGTCCCGCCCCGCGCCCACTCACCGCACTCACGATCCGCGCCAGCACCTGCGGCTGCTGCACGAAGCGGACCAGGTCGAAGGCACCGCCGGCCTTGGCCGCCCCGTAGGCGCCTCCGCCGCCCTCCATCGCGTTCCACCGCCGCCCCTGCGCGGCACCGCCCCGGGAGGGCCGGCCCTTGCGGCCCGGGAGCGCCGGGGCGGGGCGAACGGGCTCGGTCCGGCGGGACAGGGGCTCCCCCGGCCGGGCACAGAGCGCCGCCCTGGTCCCGCACCGTGTCCCGGTGCCCCCGCCCGGTGCTCCGTCCCTCCTTCCGCCCCGGTGTAACGGGGGACGGGGAGCGCCGGCCCCACGCCTCGGCCGCCGACGGGTCCCGGTGAGCGCAGCCGAGGGGAAACGGGGGATTTTGGGGGGCTCCCGCCGCCCCAGCCGGTACCGGGAGGCGGCAAGAGGGACGGGACGGACAGGGCTCGGTAGGGTGGGTGCGGATCCGGACAGTGGGCGGCGGGAGCGCCGGAGAGCGTTCCGTCGGTTCCCGGTGTCGGGGGGAGCGGGGCCTGACGGAGAGCCCCGGGGTGGCCACCAGCCCCGAGCAGCCCTGGCCCGCCCCGGGGCGGCTGCAGAGCCCGAGGGCGGTGGAGGAGGGAGAGCAGGGGAGGAAGGAGACGGCGCTGGGCGGGGAACACGGTGGGCGGTACGGGGGCCGTGTGTCCGTGTGCCCTCTTAGGGCCAGTCCGGCCCTTCCCGAGCCGAGCTCCGGTACCGGCGCTCGGAGTCTTCGAGCCTGACCCGAGGGGTCCCGGGACGGCGGGCGGAACCCGCTCGACGGCGGCACCGCCCCATCCGCCGTCTCTTCCTTCCAGACGCCCGCTTGGGCTGGACCCAGGGTTAGTCCCGGGTTAGTCCCAGCTTAGCCCCGCGGACTCCGCGATCCCGCCTGCCTCCGACCCCGCAGCAGTGGCTCTGGCTCCATCCCCGCCCCGCAGCGCTTGGGAGCCGCGGAAACAGAGGGAGCCGGGGGGGCCGGGGCCGCTCTGCTCACCACGGCAGTGCCCGTGTAGGAGAGACCCGCTCGGCCTCGCAGCATGTCCCAGCCGCCCTCCATCACCCTCCATGTCCCCGAGGGCACCGAGAGCGATGGGTGAGTGTGACCACCCCCCCGCTGCCCTGCCGTGCTCTGGGACCTGCATCCCAGGGGCACACGGCTCCCTGCAGGCACCGGCTGTCCGTGCCACCGTGTTCCTGTGTTCCTGCGTTCCTGCAGCCAGGAGCTCAGTCCGGACAACGAGAGAGCCCTGCACACCTCATTCCACCAGCTCATCCTGGAGCAGAGCAGCTTGATCGAGGCAGGTCTGGAGCTGGAGTTGCGGGAGAGGAGCAGAGGTAAAGCGCTGCAGCCTCAGCTGGGGCAGGCTGGGGGCAGTGTGTGTGCCCAAGGCCGTCCTTCTGCTTGGGCCAGCTGTGTCACGTGTCAATGCTGCGGCCAGAGCATTTGTGGGAGCCTGCTGATGCCTTGGCCAGTGCAGAGCAGGGAAATCTAGGGCAGAGCAGATCTTGGGGACACAGAAAGTGTCCCTGGAGAAGGGGGTACTCTGGGAAGAGCACACACCTAGCCTCTGTGCTGGAGCAGATCTGCAGGGATGAGCCATGGGCTCTCTGCATCCTGCCTTCCCCCTCCCAGAGTCCCCAGCCTCCTTGGCTACTCGAGATGCCTGTGCGGTGGCCGGGGCAGAGCCCGGGCAAGGTGAGGAGCACCCCAGCTACTCCTCTGCCTCCCTGCAGATCTTGGCCAGCATGCCCAGCCGCACCATCGGTAGGTGCCACCCACGTTCCCACCCTTCCCCAGCTCTCCCCTTGCAGAGCTCTCCCACCCAAGCCCTGCTGTGCCCTGATCCGCAGGACGCAGCCTCGGGGCCATCATCTCCCAGTACTGCAACCGCACGGCGCGGCTGCGGCGCCGCAGCAGCCGCCCTCCCCTGCAGCAGCTCTGCCGCTCGGCACGGCCCAGCCTGCGCCAGTACAACCTGGACACTGACCCTGCCAGCGCCACGCTGGAAGGTGAGGGGCCCCCAGACTGTGGGAAGGCAGTGCTGGCCACTGTCCCCACGCTGGGTTAGGGACAGGCATGCCGTGACCCGGCCGGCCGTGTCCCACTGAGCCCCTTGTGCCCCAGAGAAGCGGCGCCTGCTGGTGAAGGAGCTGCTGAGCCTCTCACCCAGCCAGTGCAGCCACATGCTGCTCACCATGCCCATCAGCCTGGCAGAGAAACGCATCCTCCGGTAGGAGCCCTTCCATCAGCGCCAGCTCGGCGGGACTCCCGCAGCCGGAGCTGTCCCTGTGGTACCCTCTGACACCCCTCTCTTCTGGGCAGGCGGCAGCTGAGCAGGCAGAGGGGCCCCCTGGGGCAGCATGCCCATCACTGGGCCCCCTGCTCACCCTGTGGTTGGCCCAAGGTCTGCGTCGTCCTCGTAAGTCAGGGGCACAGGTCTGCACAGAGGCTGTGAGGGCTCCAGTGCAGGCTCCAGCCCCACTGCTCTCCCCATTTTCCTCTCTGCAGGGCTGCCGAGGTCTCTGGTTCAGGCTCCTGTCCCTGCTCCGCACTGCACAGCCCTGGCACTATGCCCTGAAGCAGATTGGTGGCCGCTTTGGCTCCAGTGTCCTCTCCTACTTCCTCTTCCTCAAGACACTCCTTATGCTGAACTTCTTTTCATTCCTCATCCTCCTGGCCTTCGTGGTGGTCGTGCAGGCTGTGTACCCCTCTGCACCAGTGAGCCCCCAGCCCTTCACTGGCCTCGAGCTCCTCACAGGAGCGGTAAGCATGGCCCAGGCACCCCAGGTCAGGGGCTGCACCAAGCCTGGGGGGCAGCCCCACTTCCCCCACTGTAACTATATCTCAGTTCTTGCCCTCCTGGGCCCCAGGACCATCGGTGCTGTGGGTGCACAAGGTGGTGCTGCCCCAGCCCAAGGCTCTGTGTCCCTGAGGCTGGCACAGAGGTGCCAGGCTAAGCAGGAAGCTGCGAGCACTGCCGAGGTCACCGTGGGGCCATCGTGTGCTTTCCTGCAGGGCTACTTCACACACTCGCTGCTGTACTACGGCTACTACAGCAACGTGACCCTAAATGACCCCTGCACCTCCAGTCCTCAGGGCAGCGAGTGCTCCCTCACAGCCCCTCCGCTCCCCTACAACTTGCCACTGGCCTACCTCTTCAGTGTTGGGGTCTCCTTCCTTGGCACCTGTATCCTGCTAGTGTACAGGTGGGTCAGCAGCACCTGTGGCACTGCCAGCCTTCCCCTTCACCCAGCCCCAATCTCTGATGCCCTTCACCTCGCCGCAGTGTGTCCCGCTCTTTTCGGGAGAGTGTGGGAAGCTCCACAGGTGTCTTGGCCATCAAAGTCTTCTGTGCCTGGGACTTCAAGGTGATGCAGAGGCGCTCGGTGAAGCTGCAGTGCGAGAACATCTGCACCCAGCTGAAGGTGGGTAGCTGGGCCATGCAGAACACCCCAGACCCCCACCTTGCTTTGTCCATCACCTGCTGCTCTCTTCCAGGAGCTGCTGGTGGAACAGCGCTCCCGCTCCCGCTCCCAGAGCCACTGGCAGTGCCTGAGGCACTGCCTGGTGATGCTGTTGGCCTGGGTCCTGGCCCTGGGCTCAGTGTCAGGCTGTGTGCTGGCTGTGCACTACTTCTCAGAGCACATGCACATGGTGAGTGCCACCTCTCACCCGGGATCCCTTGTCCTGGGGCTGGAGGGACAGGGCTGGGATACTGGGGAGAGAGGCAGGGACGGTCCCACTGCAGCTCTGCTCCTGGTTTGGGCATTTGCTGCTCTCCCCAAGGACTCCACACCTGGCTGCCAACAGCTGTGTGCTCACCCCAGTACCTGCCCACCAGGTTCAGCAGGAGCAACAAGCACAGGGCAGTGGCAGATGGCAGCAAGAAGCCATTCTTCTGGTCCTGCCCCTTGTGGTGTCCCTTCTCAATGCCTTGATGCCCCACCTGTACAACCTGCTGGCCACGTGGGAGAAGCAGGACTCCCCAGTGACACAGGTCTACGTGGCAATTGTCAGGTGGGCTGGCTGGGGCTGTGATGGAGGGAGCGTTCTGCACCTATGGCAGGCAGGGAGGCTTTGGGGCCAGGCACCCCATCTGTGGGGCTCAGCCCCTCCATCCCCTGGGCTCAGGGACTTCTGGCACTGCTCCTGCTCCCCAGGAACCTCATCCTGAAGACAGTGGTTCTCATCCTGCTGTGCTACCAGTGGCTCAGCCGGAGCGTTGTCTGCTCAACAGAGGAGGTCAGCACCACTGTCTCAGGGCCATGGAGGGCTGGGCTGAGCATGGGGTTGTGTTGGTGGCATCTTCTCTATTAGATATCAGGAAGAAATTCTTCCCTGTGAGGGTGGTGAGGCTCTGGCACAGCTTCCCAGAGAAGCCATGGGTGCCCCATCCCTGGAACTGTTAAAGGCCAGGTTGGACAGGACTCAGAGCAACGTGGTCTAGTGGAAGGGTGTCTGCCCATGGCAGGGTGGGGAAAGAGATGAGCTTTAGGGTTCCTTCCAACCCAAACCATTCTGTGATTGTATGCTACACTTGATTGTCTCCCCAGTGCTGGGAGACGTGTGTGGGGCAGGACCTGTATCGCTTCATGGTGATGGATTTTGTATTCACCTTGCTGGATACGCTCTTTGGGGAGCTGACCTGGAGGTAATGTACCCCAAGACATGTCCCTCCACCAGTATGGTGGCACCCCTGCATGGCCCCAGCTCTCTGGTGCACCCAGGCTCTGTGCCATCAGAGGGGGAAGGTGGGGTGTGAAGTTCCCCCAGGCAGTGTGGGAGCAGAGTTCCACTTCTTCCCAGGCTAATCCTGGAGAAGAGGCTGAAGACAAAGCAGAGGCCAGAATTTGATATCACCCGAAACGTGCTGGAGCTGATCTATGGGCAGACCCTGACCTGGTGAGATGTTTCTGCCTGGTGTGGCTCCTTCCTCTACTGGCAAATGCCTTGCAGTCCCCAGGAGCCCTGTGGGTGCTGTAGCTGTGCCCACCACTGTCTCCCCTGGGGCTCAGACCCAGACAAGCTTGTCTTTCCCCTGTTCCCAGGCTGGGCATTCTCTTCTCTCCGCTCCTGCCAGCTGTGCAGATGCTGAAGCTGCTGCTGCTGTTCTATATCAAAAAGGTGTGACTCCCCCACCTCCTGCAGCTCCCCATGGAGCTGTGCCCTGTCACCGTCAGACTCTGCTGCAGCAGTAGTGCCACATGGAGCAGCCTTGTCGTTGTGGAACTGAGTGGGGGTTTCTGGGGACAGGATATCCTTGAGCTCCCGGCTCCCAGTGGGAGGGAGGGAGGGAGGGGACAGCAGGGTGCAGACTGCTCTCCAGGAGCAGCGTCCATGGCAGCCCACGGGACACTGCTCCCTATCCACAGACCAGCCTGATGCAGAACTGCCAGTCCCCCAGTAAGCCCTGGCAAGCATCACGCATGAGCACCGTGTTCATCACTCTGCTGTGCTTCCCCTCCTTCCTGGGTGCAGCTGCCTTCCTCTCCTACACCATCTGGTCGTGAGTACCCACGAGGCCACTGCGCAGGGCACAGGACCCCTGGCTACTGGGAAGAGGGGCTGGGGAGACCATGGCCCCTATCCCTGGCATCCCCAGCTGTGAGGTGCTGCCCCAGGCATGGGATGTGCCCCCCAGCTGCTGACCTCTGCTCACTTCGTCCAGCTGTTCCTGGTGCAGAAGGCAGGGATGAGGACTCCCTTGTCCAGCCCTGGGGATGCTGGGGACAGTGAGGCTGGGTCCCTGGGGGGCTGGACACCTGAGACAGGCTGTGTCCTGGGCTGGAGCCAGTAGCTGCTGGGCTGCCCATTACTCTGAATGCCCTGTTGGTCTGTTTGCTCAGGGTGCAGCCATCAGAAACCTGTGGTCCCTTCCGGGGGCTGGAGACAATGTACGAGTCAGGGAAGAGTTGGGTGCTAGTGCTGGAGAAGTCCAACCCCAACATCACCTGGTTTGCCTGGGTCTACCAGCATCTGTTGGAGAACACCTGCCTCCAGTTCTTCATGTCTGTGGTCCTGATGTGAGTATGGACCCGAGCCCAAGGCTGAACCCCGGGTCCTCACTTGGAGGGTCCTGCTGCCACAGACCTGAGCAGGGCTGGGAGCCGAGGTGTCCCTCAGCAGCTTCCTGCCACCATCCCATCCTCTGTCATTGCAGAGCTGTGATCTACTTCAACATCCAGGTGGTAAGAGGCCGCCGGAGGATCATCTGCCTGCTGCAGGAGCAGATTGCCAACGTGAGCACTGCCCCTGCCCATCCCACTGCTGCACAGCCTGCTGCAGCCCCAGCACTGCCACTTTGGGCTCTGGCCCCAGCACTGCCACTCAGCCACCCCACTGTGCTCACTGCACACTCTCTGATGTTGCAGGAAGGGGAAGATAAAGTATTTCTCATCCAGAAGCTTCACTCCGTTTATGAGCAGAGACACAGACGTTCCTGAGTCCCAGGTGAGGCCAGCATGAAGGGCAGTGGGGAGGGGCTGCCAGGGCACCCAGAGCTCAGCCATGTGCACAGGTGCTCCTCTGCCTGTCCCAAGGGATGCACAATCCTTGGTGTTACTAAGGCCTGGGGACAGGGAAGAGGATGGAGGCAGGTCTGGGACAAGGACCCAGAGAAAGATGACACTTAAAAGAGTCCCCTCTTCCATATAGGATCTTAGGGACTCTGTCCTCTTAGTTCCACAGGAAGGAACAGGATGGAAAAGACTCTGCTTGCAGCTGGGACTGAATCTGTCCATCATAACACAGTGCTGGAAGCTGGGGAACCATGGAGTGCTGGGGAAGATCCTCCCCTCTTGCCATGGCCAAGGACCCATTGTGGCATGTCACTGGGAATTCTGTATCTCAGGGATGCAGGAGCTGCTGGGATGCAGTAGGTACGGACCAGGACTGCTGTCACAGCCCAGGGCACAGCTCCATGCAGGATTGCCTCACCAGCACAGCCCTGCTCTGTGGAGGCTCAGTACCTACAGAGCACAGCTCTTCAGCTCTCCCTCCTGCCAGTGTGCCCTGGGCTGTTTTCAGAATCCTTTGGGGATCAGGGAGCTTTCTCCACAGCCACCTTCACAGTGCCTAGGGACAGCAAGTGTGGAGCCAGGAGCTGCCAGGCATGGACTCAGCTCCAGCCTAGTGCCTGGCTCACCAGGAGAGCAGCTGGCCAGCTCCAGTCCCACAAACAAGGTCACTTGTCACAGCAGCCCTGCACCCACTGCACTGGCTGGTGGGATGGACTTGGAAGAATCACCATGATGCTGAGTGCTGGGCTGGGCAGGGACTCTGGGCTCAAGCTGACCTGACCCATTAAAGCTCTGCTGTTCAGGAGTGCTCTGGCTGGTGTCTGGACCTGTTGGGTTGGAAGCAGGCAGGTAGGGCTGGTGTGTCAGTGCTGTTCATGGTGGTGACTCAGCAGCAGTATCAGGGTGTGCTCAGGCTCCTTGGCACCACCTGCTTTCCCATGGATCTGCGTGGGGCAGAGCCCAGCTCAGCCCGCACTGCTGGAGCAAAGGCCACTGCCACCCCACTTGCCACTCACCATCACGGTGCAATAGCCGCAGCCCCCAGCACCAGGAGCCACTCCTCTCCATGTCATGCTGTTGGCAGCTCCAGGCCCTGGGGTGGCAGCTGCCCCAGTGCCACAGCAGTGACAGGCCCAGGGCAGGGTGTGCTGTAGCACATGCCTGGAGGTGCCAGCATGATCTGGCCTCTGTGGCTTCTGCTTGTCCCTTCCCCAAAAGCTCCCCAACACACGGCAGCCACCAGCCTAGACAATTTGGTGGGAGTTTTACTGTGAAGTCCTACAGGGACCCAGTCCATCAACAGCCCACGGCACTGTCCTGGGCTCTGCTCTTTTGCCACCTCCTTCTGTGACAGGATTCTCCTGGGCTGCCACGGGCACCTGGCAGGGCTGGGGTCAGCAGGGATCTTTGAGGGCAGTCCGAAGCCACTGCAGGACCTCAGCCAGGCCGGTGCCATCGCGGGCGCTGGTCTCCAGCATCGTGATGGGCTGTGTAGCACAGGACACGATGTCCTGCATGCGGAACAGTGACTTCATCTCCACCAGGGACATGTAGCAAGGCAGGTCACTGCGATGGGGAGAGGAGCTGTGTCAGCCAGCCACGATGGCTCCCCTGCCCTGCCCAGGGCACAGCCGCTGCTCCCTGGCACCCCCACCCTCCGGGTGACCCTCCTCACATCTTGTTGAAGAGGACCAGGACGGGCACAGAGGCGAGCGGCGCTGCAGAGAGCACAGAGAGCAGCTGGATGCAGGACGAGGAGACCTGGGTGGGGTTGGAGGCATCCACCACGAACTAGAGGGAAGAAGAGAAAGCGGAGTGCGGGTGTGCCGAGAGCAACCCCAGGTCGGGCTGGGCCAGAGCAGGGCACGGAGGAGGGAAATCCCACTACGGGGCGAACCCGAGGGGATCGACCGACCCCAGCCCCGGCCGCCCCGCTCCCCGCGTCCGCGGCCCCGGGAGGGGTTCCCGGTGCTGCTCACCAGGAGAGCGCTGCACTCGCTGTAGTAGCTGGGCCAGATGGGGCCCATGCAGCCGCCCAGCTCCCGCACGGTCACCTTCCGCGGCAGCCGCAGGTCCGTCAGGTTGGTGCCCACCTGCGCGACAGGCGCCCGGCTGTCTGCGGCCGTGCCCCGGAGCCCCCCCGGCCGTGCCCCGGAGCCCCTCAGCCCCGCCGGGCCGCACCTACCGTGGGCAGCGTGGCCGGGGGCTCGCCCAGCTCCGCGGGCTCCTCGGCGCTCAGCTGTGCCTCGCGTTAAGGACACGGCAGCTCCGGGAACGGGCCAGAGGTGCGGGCCCTGCGGGCCCGGCCCGCCCGGTCCCCGGCCGGCCCCCCGCCGGCCCGGCCCTCCCCATGTCCCCGGTGCCCCCGTGCCCCACGGATATGGCGCAGCCGCCGCACCAGGAGGCTCTTGCCGCCGCCCGCCGCCCCCAGCAGCAGCAGCATAGGCGGGGAGCGCCCCGCGGCCATGGCGGAGCCGCCCCCGGAAGCGGCACCGCCCGGCGGAAGCNGGCGGGCGGGACGGGAACCGGGTCGGGGTCCGCAGTGCTTGGCCCCGGGAGCAGGCGGGCCCAGAGCACGGCACCGGTTGGGCCGGGTCGGGTGGGGGTGCCGCAGCCCGCTGGCGCCCGGGAGGAGCGGCAGCAGCGGGGCCGAGGTTACCGAGCGCCCGGGGGTGCCTGAAGCGTGAGAGTCGGTGCTCTCCGGTGAAATCGGGGGTTTGTTCCCGAGCCTCGGGGCAGCGCCACGCCCGGAGCGCTCGCAGGGACGCGCCGGTGGCGGAGCGGAGCCGCGGGCACACCGCGGCTCACGGCGGCCTGGTGGGTTCGTTCACTGCAGATAAGGCCACGAGCCAGCTCCTGCTCGAGACAGACTGGGAATCCATCCTGCAGATCTGCGACATGATCCGTCAGGGAGACACCCAGTAAGTGCCCCTGGGCTTTTGGACATGCTGTGGGCACAGCTCTCCTGTCTGCACAAGGAAGGAGACCCTTCGAGCATCATATACCCTTCCATAAGAGCATCCGAGGGGCTGTACAGCATACTTGATGTGCTGGCATGCTTCCAGATCCTGGGAGCTGCAGATTACCCCTGCCTGACACCCTTAGGGAAATTGAAACTTGAATGCACTTATTCCTTCCCAGTTTCACTCAGTGACTCGTGTACCCCATGTCTAACTGTGCCGTTCGTGTCAGGGTGAGGATTGGTGGGTTGTCAGCAGCAGGTGGGATCTCCCCTCACATCCTTGATTCTCCTGAGAACATGTCCCCTCTTCTCCCCTACCCAGAGCGAAATACGCTGTCAACGCCATCAAGAAGAAAGTGAATGACAAGAATCCCCACGTGGCTTTGTATGCGCTGGAGGTAACAGCACCTGGCTGGGGGCACAGCAGGGGCTTCTGACTACCTGCTTCAGGCTGCACAGCATGGAGCCAGCCTCTTCCTGACTCTGGCACAGAGGATAGAGGATTTGGGGTGATCAGGCCAGGGACTTCATGCTTTAGTTCCACCTTGGTTTTGGAACAGGCAAAGCTGAGACTTGAGCTGCTCTCCCTGGGGTTGGTTTCCACAGAGCAGAAGGCCCCCAGCCCCCCACAGCAGTGGACAGCTGGCTCCCAGTACAGGGAGTGGGTTGACATGGCCCCAACACCTCATTGCTTCAGTAGTGCCCCATGTTCAGCCTGTATTGTGTGCTGGGACAAGTTGCAGGGGAGGCAGGAAGCTGTTGGCTGATGTTATCTTGGCCCTTGCAGGTCATGGAGTCAGTGGTTAAAAACTGTGGCCAAACAGTCCATGATGAGGTGGCCAATAAACAGACCATGGAGGAGCTGAAGGAAATACTCAAGGTAAATAGATTTATTTTACTGGCATTTTCTTCATATGGAAAAGCAGCAGCAGCAGGAAGAAATCCATGTATTCTCTCTTGTGTCCCCTTTGGGTAAGGAGCAGAAGGGAAACTGGAAATGCACTTCAGAAAAGAGCAAACTATCGTGTGGTGTGAAAGGGTGAGTGTAGGCAGTGAAGGAGGGCTTCTGGGAAGAGCAGAGGTTTGTCTGTGGAATGTGCAGGATTGTGCTGCAGAGGCCTGGGCCATGCCATGGTAAATGCTCCTGGATGCAACAGTTGGGTTGGGACAGCAAAGGAAAACAGATGATGGCCTGGCACCTGTACCAAGGACCTGGGCAGTGGCAGGGCAAATTCCCTCTCGTGGGACAATGAGAGATACATAGGCAGGTAAAGGAAAAAAGGAAAAACCAACTGGAGCAGCCTCTGTGTCACAGCCGTTTCATTGGCATGTGGAATTGTTCCGGAGCTCTGCAGGATGTGACCATGGCTGCTGGCACTGACAAGTTGTTACAAGCTGTCACCAGTCTGGTGCCTCCTGGAGCTTCTTGTGTTCTTGGACTGGGGAATTCCATTAGTGAAGTGGAAATGAGAGCTCCTGTCTGCAGTTCCCAACTCAGAACAGGAATGCCCAGACAAGAGCTTATTAGAATCGTACTGTTCTTTCCTTAGAGCTTCTGTCTTCCACCAGAAATAAACAATCAGGTGACCCAGATCCTTGGAGGACGAGCTGTGTGAGTCCTGTCACTTCTCACAGCAAGCAGGGTGTCTCTCCTGTCACCTTCCTGTTAGGGCTGACTCAGTCTCCATGCAGGATCTTCTCCTGAGGCAGGAACACTGCCATAGTATGACAGGTATGGTAGCACAGCCACTCCAAGGGCTGAGGATATCGAATCAGATCCAGGGATTTTGTGGTTCTCTCAGTCCTTGCCTGCCTCAGGAGTTTCACAACTGCCCCATTCTCTTCCCACACTTGTAACTTTGCTGCTTGTGAACACCCAATGCTGGTAAAACAGTCCAAGTTCTGATGAGGTTCAGGGCTGTAACATGTATGGAATGCAGGATTTTGCCAAATGTTCTAGAAGCTGGGGCTCCAGGAATTGTCAGTAAGTGATGCTGTGTGGGCCGAGGTCTTGGCTAAAATCAGATGTTGACAGTGCTCCTGTACTTCCTGGGGATTTCTGGAACAGTCATGTGGGTGTGATCACTTGGGCAGCCTATGACAGCGGCTCTGAGGGTGGCTGAGGTCACAACAGGCTTGCCAACTTTTCTCCAGTTCCTTGAAGTGTGATGCAGTTGCCTCTGTGTGTAAAGGGCAGCTGTCCCAGCTGTCCTCACTGTGTCACATCCTGAGATGCCTTTGAGTACTCCTGGAGTGGAGGTGCTGACACCCTCCAGGCACCCCTCACACTGTCAGTGGGCAGGCAAGGTGGGCGGTGCTATACTGGCCAGGGGCTCCCACTGTGTTCTGAGTGTGGGATGGGTGGCTCTGGTGAGGGGTTGGACAGAACTGCTGGGCATTTTCTCTAAGCATCAAGGCCACAGCTCTGTTCAAGTGGTCTGTGCTGCTCCAAGGACATTCTGTTGTTTGTACTGGAAGGGACAGTGGGGACTGGAGGGGTTTGTTGTCTGTGCTGTGCACTGTCTTCACTGCAGGTTTCTAACAGCTCTTACCTCTCCCAAGTACCCTGAAGTCTCTCTTTCCTGAGTGGTATTTCTGGCTTCTCTTCAGGGGGTTTACACCATCCTTTGGGTTTCAGGGACATGTTCTCAGATGTTTTTTTCTCCTCCTTTCCTGTGCAGAGGCAAGTGGAGACCAGTGTCCGCAGTAAGATCCTATACCTCATCCAGGCCTGGGCTCACGCCTTCCGCAACGAGCCCAAGTACAAGGTGGTGCAGGACACCTATCAGATAATGAAGGTTGAAGGTGAGGACTGTGGCCACAGGTGAGGGGACACCTGGTGAAGCAGCTCTGCTCTGCAGAAGCCTTGGCAGTTCCTTGCCTGGTGTGAGCAAAATCTGGATTTGCAGCACTGAACTCTTCCTTGGTTCCCAATACCCAATGAACCTTTCAGGGTGACTAAAGCCTTCTGCAGACATGGGACAGTCCAGTGGTCCCAGGACCAGGGCAGCCTTGCTCTGAGCCTCCAGCCCAGCCTCAGGGCTGGCGGGGAGACCTGAAAAGCAGGAGCTGCAACTATTCTTTGAGAGACTGGCAGCAAGTCATCGTGTCCTCTGGGAGGGATTTGCTGTGGGGCAGTTCCTTCCTCACAGGCTTTTGTTCCTGCTCCCGGGACAATCCACATTCGCACTTGCTGACACAGTGTTGGTGTGACATTTTCCCTTCTGTCCCAGGACAGCAGTGTCTGCTTCAAGGGCAGGGACACGCTGCTGCCTCTGCTTCCTTCTGTGCCCCACAAACTCTGCAGGCAGCGGCACAAGCTTGGAGGGTCAGTCCACCATCCTGAGCTGGTGCTGCCAAACTCTGGCCCTTCAAGGGCTGAAACTCACAGCCCTGCCTGCCCATCCAGTGGGCTTTTTATCCCCCTTGCTTCAAAGTACTGAGAAATGATAAACCTTATCCAGACGCCTGTGATGTCCCTTGTGGGTGTGTTAGGAAAACAATTGGGGATTGTCCTCAGACCAGGGCTGAGGGGAGTCAGAGGGAGATACTGGTCAAGACAAGAGGTGGTGCTGAGCTGGCACCTATAGCATGAGCTTGCAGGCACATGGGTTCCCTATGCCAGAGGATTCCTCTCACAACAGGGCTCCATTTCTCCTGCAGGTCACGTCTTCCCGGAGTTCAAGGAGAGTGATGCCATGTTCGCTGCAGAGAGGGTGAGCTCTGGTGAAAGGGAGCAGGAGCAGCTGGGACTGTGGGACAGACCTGCTTTCCCATCCCCTTCCTGCTAAACCTGCAGGTCTTGCATCCCTCTGTTTTGTGAGGCTTGTAGACCTTGCTGGGAGAACTGAGCAGGACAGGGAGTCAGACTCATCATTCCTCCTGCTCACTGGCCCTGCAGCAGCTTGGCAGGCTGGATGTGGCAGCAGGGCATTGCTGAAGTGATTGCTGTGCAGACATTTTCCTAGCAGATCTTGTACTGACTAGGAAAGCATCACAGTCTCTAAGGCACATGAGAGGTGATAACTTGTAGGGATTAATATTTCCTGTTGATCTGCAAATGCCTCCAGTCTCCCCCATGAGACATGAGAGCCCCAGTAGCCATCAGAGCTCCTGAAAGGCCCAGTGCCAGTGCACTCCTCCCTCCTTACACAGTTTCCCTTGGCCCCTGCAGGCTCCAGACTGGGTGGATGCAGAGGAGTGCCACAGGTGCCGAGTACAGTTTGGTGTTGTGACACGGAAGGTGGGTGCTGCTCCTGCCCCTCTGGGCTCCCTGCTCCACACAGCCCTTGGGACTTGCAGAACTCCCTGCAGGACTTGCTGTGTGGAAGTGTGCTGGGGACAGACTATGTTTCCTGCTGCTGCCAGGGAAATGAAGGAGTGTCTGGGTGATGTTGGCTAAAGGAGAAGCAATATCTTGCCACCACACTCACATCTCCTCTCCTTCACAGCACCACTGCCGGGCCTGTGGGCAGATCTTCTGTGGAAAATGCTCCTCCAAGTATTCCACCATCCCCAAGTTTGGGATTGAGAAGGAAGTGAGAGTGTGTGAGCCCTGCTATGAGCATCTCAACAAGTCAGTACCCTTCGTGGTGGGTTTCTTTGCCTGTGACAGCCGGGACTTTGAGGGAGGAAGCATGGTGTGGAATTAGCTCCCTGCAGAGCACAGTGAGGGCTTCCCAGGCTGTGCAGGCTGGGCTGGGCCCTCTTCCTTCCTGGGAGTGGGGCTGGCCGCTGGAACATTGTGCAGAGCTGGGCTCTGGTGCAGACAAGGGAGCATTCAGTCCATACTGTCACCTGTCATTACAGGAAAACTGAGGGTAAAGCTGCTGCCACCTCTGAACTGCCCCCTGAGTACCTGACCAGCCCCCTCTCTCAGCAGTCCCAGGTGAGTCGCTGCCCCATAGGTGATCTGGTGATCCTGACCTGTTTGTTGATCCCATTACTGACCACCTCTTCATCTTTCCACTTCAGCTGCCTCCAAAGCGTGATGAGACAGCTCTGCAAGAGGAAGAGGAGCTCCAGCTGGCTATTGCCTTGTCTCAGTCAGAGGCTGAGGAGAAGGAGAGAATGGTTTGTTCACTGCTGGGATCTGGGAGGGGTTCTTGCTCTTCAGCCCAGCTGTGCTGGGCCATAACAGAGCTCTGGGCATATCCTGGTGTGAGCAAGACTCAAAGCCTGTGGAATGAGAGGGTGAAAGCAGAGCCAGGCACAGTGTTTTGTGGTTGGTTTGGAGAAGCCTGGACTCTCTCTGAGTTGGCAATTTTGTCTTTTGCAGAGGCAGAAAACAACCTACTCCATGTACCCTAAGGCTGAGCCCACTCCTGTCACGTCATCGGCTCCCCCAGTCAGCACACTCTACTCCCCGCCTGTGGTAGGTCCATGGCAGCTCCTGTACATGACCTGGCTGGGCACAGGCCACTTCCTGAGCCCGACTCTGCCCTGATTATGTCCACTTTAATCCCTACACTGAGGGAAGCTATTTGCCTCTTTCTCCTTCACTGTGTTTTGGGCAAGAAGGTGTGTTCTCAGCCAGGACTTAAGTGCCTCCATTGCCTCTCAGCTTGTGTCCCCCTTGAGGCTCTCACTGGTGCTCAGCACTTGTAGTCATATGTGCCCAGGTCCGAGCTGAATATTTCTGTGGCACCTGGGGATCTTTGGTTTTGCTGAACTCTGTTTCTCCAATTGTCTCTTTCCAGAATTCCTCTGCTCCCTTGGCCGAGGACATTGACCCAGAGGTAAGGATCCTGGTCCTGCTAGTCTGCAGCACAGGCTTGCTCCTGCAAGGCGGTGATGGTCATCTTCCTTCTCTTCCTGGCAGCTGGCTCGGTACCTGAACCGCAACTACTGGGAGAAGAAACAGGAGGAGGTTCGCAAGAGCCCCACACCATCAGCACCCCTGTCCCTGACAGATCCGGCTGTGCAGCCTGGGGAAACCCACCCTGCTCCTCTTGGGGTGGTTGAGGTAAGAGGGGGCCTGGACCTGCATCTGGCACCTACCGAGGGGCAAGAACCACCCGAATCCTGGGCTCTGCAGGCTGGCTGCTGGCTCTTGGCATGGAAGGTCACAGCTGACTGGCTGCCCCATCCTTCCTTCCTTCCAGCAGCAGTACCAAAACGGTGAGTCTGAGGAGAACCATGAGCAGTTCCTGAAGGCACTGCAGAACGCAGTCACCACGTTCGTCAACCGCATGAAGAGCAACCACATGCGAGGCCGCAGCATCACCAACGACTCCGCCGTGTTGTCCCTCTTCCAGTCCATCAACAACATGCACCCGCAGCTGCTGGAGCTGCTCAACCAGCTGGACGAGCGCAGGCGTGCGTGGGAGCTGGGGGAGCTGCTGGCCCTGGGCGTGGGTGGGCAGCAGCCAGGGCTTCCACAGTGTCCGAGTCCAGCATTCCCATGACACAGTCTCACTGGAGAGAAGCTGGTGTGGAGTGCAGGGGCAGTCCAGGTGCTCTGTCCCCATGTTCCTGAGGCTGTCCCTTCCCTCCCCAGTGTACTATGAAGGCCTGCAGGACAAGCTGGCCCAGATCCGGGATGCGCGTGGGGCTCTGAACGCGCTGCGGGAGGAGCACCAGGAGAAGCTGCGCCGTGCAGCAGAGGAGGCAGAGCGGCAGCGCCAGATCCAGCTGGCACAGAAGCTGGAGATCATGAGGCAGAAGAAGCAGGTGAGGCAAGGAAGCATGGCCAGGGTGTTCCAGGCCTGCCTGCACTGTGGCCCAGTGCAGGGATGACTGCCCTGTAGGAGGGGTTGTGTGGAATGGTGGCCACCGCAGCGCTGTTTCCACAGGAGTACCTGGAGATGCAGCGTCAGCTGGCCATACAGCGACTGCAGGAGCAGGAGAAGGAGAGGCAGCTGCGCCTGGAGCAGCAGAAGCAGACCATCCAGATGAGAGCTCAGATGCCAGCTTTCTCACTGCCTTATGCCCAGGTACAGCTGCTCGGGTAGGCTCCCCCTGCCAGGTTCCAGGGACTGCGGCTTTAAGCTGGCTTTCCTTCTCCCACTAGCTCCAGGCCATGCCTGCAGCCAGTGGGGTGATCTACCAGCCCTCTGGGCCCACCAGCTTCCCTGGCACCTTCAGCCCAGCTGGCTCTGTGGAGGGCTCTCCCATGCACAGCGTGTACATGAACCAGGCTGCACAGGGGGGAACTGGCCCATACACTGCCATGCCCGTCACTGGGACCGGTACGTTGGGCAGCTCAGCCGCTGGGGATAGGGGTGAGCCCAAGGTGGGTGCTCCAACCTCTGCTCTCTCCACACAGATCCCAGCATGGTGAATGCCTACATGTACCAGCCGGGTGCCAGCAGTGGGCAGGGGCCTCAGCAGGGGCCAGCAGTGCCCACCACCACCCCTGCATATTCATCCTACCAGCCCACACCCACACAGGGCTACCAGGCAAGTGAAGCAGCACAGCCTGTAGCCAACTGGGACAAGGGCTGGGGAGTTCTGTGGGGCTGGGCAATGTACCCAAACTCAGCAATGGAATCTCTAAGCAGGGGGGAGGATGGGCTGGTTGGTTCCAGATCTGCTGCTCCTGCTGTGGAAGTGGGCTGGAGTTAGATCCAGTTCTGGGCTCAAGGGCCTTGTGTGGAGATGTAAGCCACTGCTGCCTGTGCCACCTCTCACCAGCCTCTCCCCACAGACTGCAGCCTCACAGTCGCAGAGCATCCCAGCCATCTCCCAGGCACCCCAGTCGGGCACCATGGGCTACATGGGCAACCAGTCTGTCTCCATGGGCTACCAGCCCTACAGCATGCAGGTGAGTGCTCCCTGCTTGGGCTTGGGGGAACAAGGCATGGCTGGCCTCCAGCCCATGGAGCGATCCTGGGGGAGGTGTGCTGGAGGCTGGGGGCAGTCCCACTGCCCTGTGGGTGCTGCATGTACCCCAGCTCCTCTGACACCCACCCCTTTGTTCCCATAGGGTCTCATGTCTGCCCTGCCAGGCCAGGACACAGCTTTGAGCAGCCTGCCAGCCCAGCAGTCCTACCTGCCCGGGCAGCAGCCCCTCTACCAACAGGTGAGTGCCACCAGCCCAGGGACTCAGGACCCAGCGGGGCACGTGTGCTAACAAAGCCACACACTAACGAAGCTGTTTCCTCTGCTCCAGGTGGCCCCAGCTGGGGGGCCCCCCCAGCAGCAGCCCCCAGCAGCGCCTGCCCCCGGGCAGCAGCCCCCAGGCAGCGGAGAAGCCCAGCTCATCTCGTTTGACTGATGGCAGCCACAGGGCACAGGGATCTCAGGGTCCCGTGGGTCCAGTGTAACACTACTCTTCATCCGAAATCACTCTGTACTTCGACTACTCATCCTGCCCCCCGGCCCCGTGCCCCAGGGACGGTGGGACCAGAGGCTCCTACTGCCGGCTTTGGGGACCAAGGTGCGGGGCTGCAGCCCCCCGTGCCCTGCAGCCTGGGGCAGCAGCCCCTGGCTCACCCACCCACCCTGGGCAGTGGTGGCCCCTGGGCCCGGGCGGGAGCTCGCCCTGCCCCTGTCGTTGCCCGGGGCTTGTGGCGCAGGCCCCAAGGGCGCAGCGCTCCAGCCCCGCCCGGTCCTCGGTGCCAGCTTTGCCCCATCCCTGCTGAGCCCCGCTCCCTGCAGCGCCCGGGGCCCTTGGCCGGGCCTGTCCCCGTCCCTCTCAGCGGAGACCGAGCGCTATTGGTGACAATAAAGTGTTGGAACCAACTGCGGTCTTGTGTGCTGGGCATCCTGCCAGCGAACCGGGCAAATGGTAGCCAAGGGGTGGCAGCAGCTCCGGGGTGCAGAGCCCTTTACACTTGCCCCTGCAGTTCTGGCCACCTTCAGCTCAAACTGAGCTTTGGCCACATAAATTTCCTTCCTACAGTGTCTAGAATGTTTCTGCTGTAGATGCATAAAAATTATTAAGCTTTATGGAGCATTAGAATGTATTACCGCAATTAGGGAAAGTCAAAAAATGACAAGGCTTTCAGACTTTGTTTCTTTTAATTTGCACTCATTATGCTTCAATTCTACCATTAACCATGGTGTACGGTGTAGAAATATAACCAATTCTCCTTCCAAGCATTCCGGAGAGGAAGTAATTTCTGTTCCTTCAGGCATGAAATTTTTTCTGCTCTCATTTAGAGATGATAAACAGTAATGTGTTTATTATGATTGATTTGCTTTGCTGTTTTGCCTACATTTCCCATCGCACACCGCTTCGCTGCCGCTCTGTCCCGATTGGCTCCCGGCCGGTCTCGAGCGCGGCGCGGGGCCNGGGGGGGCGGCCGGGCCTGGCCCGGCTCTTCCCGGCCCGGCCGCGTGCGCCGCCTGACCGGCCGCTGGTGCCGCTGCTCTTCCCGCAGGAGACGCTGAAGATCCCGGACGTGGCGGTGATGCCCGCGGCGGCCGCCGCCTCCCACCTGCCCGCGCAGGCGGCTCCGCAGGTACCGGGCGCTCCGGGAGGGGCGGGAGCGGGGCCGCACGCGCGGGGCCGGGCGGGGCCGGTGGGCGAGCCCGCGGGGCTTCACCGCGCTCCGGCTGCTTCCAGGAGGAGGAGGATGTGGTCCCGCTCAAGAAAGAGAAAACTCATTTCACCGTCCGGCTGACGGAGATGAAGGCCACTGACAAGGTGAAGCTGATCAAGGAGGTGAAGAATTTCGTGCCGGGAGTGAACCTCGTGCAGGTGAGGAGGTGCTGCCCCAGGCTCTGCTGTGTTGCCCCCAGGTCCAGCAGCCTCGGCTCTGTTCAAAGGGAGACTTGTGCATTCAGAAGCACAGTCTGCCTGTGTGCATCTCAGTGCAGAGATGGGGGGAACAGGATTTGGTTGCACCTTTGGCATTTTTCCTTGTCAGATGCAGGGAGATTAAGGAGGAGGCTCAGAGCAAAGGACTTGGAGATGTCTGGGCCAGCCTCAGCTTTTCCAAACCTGAGAGCTGCTGTGAGCTTTCTTGCAGAGCTCAGCAGTAGCCAGCATCTCTTGCTACAGCTGGGTTTGGTTTGCCTTTCCCAAAGCCAATGTATTTCTGAAGTTAAATTAGCCTCTCTAATTCACACTTCTTGTAATCCAGGCTTCCAGCTCTTTTCAGGGCCCTTCATTTTATAGGTGATGCTGCTTCTTTCCTTGGAGGAGATGGGCCTCAGCCCTGGGCAGTGTCTAAGCTCAGGCCCTTGACCTGGGAAGTGGGCTCAGCATGTTGGGTGATGAAGCTGCTACTGCTGAAGCATGTAATGTGCTGCACTTCACAGGGTGATACTTTCATGTCTTGGGGTCAACAGTAGCACTTCCCAGTATTCCAGCTGCAACGCTGAGCATTGCAGTCTCTGCTCCTGTTGTAGCCCAGGAGAACAGAAGTGTTTGCAGATAATCTTCTGACCATTCTTATTACTGCGTTGCAAAGCCAGCAGAGAGTCACTGGCACAGGTACAGGTTTGGCTGTCCCATGGGGACTGTCAGTGTGGTTCTTCTGGAAGTTGTTCATCTATTATCAGTCCCAAGCAAACATGAAGATACCAAACCCCATAATGGACACAGTCAGCACATAAAATTAACTGGAGAGCTGATGCTAACTGAGCTTGGCTTTGCATGTGACACCTGCTGGATGAGCTGTTCCTAGGTGCCAGTTATTGCAGGCAAACTCAAGTGTGATGTACCCAAGCCCAGCATGTCGGGTGAAACACACACACAACACAAACAGTTGTGGAGGTTCTACCTGCAGAAGGGTTGTGTTCAAAGTGGAGCCAAAGCCCTTTTATTGTAAATTTTACTGCCATCCAATCACGGTGTTTTTTACGAAGTTTGCAGAGGGATCTGCCCGTGGCCTGTAGGGCTGCTGATAGTATGGAAGGAGGCACATAGAGTGATTACCTTAGGCATCTGTTGGGACCCAAACATCAGTCCTGTGGCAACAACTGCGTGATGAGACAGGTGCATGATCAGCACACACCAGACTGAGGCTGGCTGCACCTCAGGAGGCTCATTGGGAGCTGCCCAGCAGATGCTTACCCTCTGTCACCACCAGCCCTGCCTGTAGCTGGACTGGGAGCATGCTGCCTCTGTCCCATGGCTGCTGCTGCGCATGTCCCACTTGGCTTGGCTTCTGCTCTTCTTCCCACTGAACACCAGGAGCAGCTGCTTCTCTTGACCAGGGCTGCTTTAGAATGGAGTCACACCTTGCTGAGCAGAGTTCAGAAATCAATAACCTGTGTTGTGTTGCCCGTCCTCATTGCAGTGAGCCTGAACAGGCTCCTGTACAAATCTTGTCCTGGTGAGCAAAGGCATTCCTGCCCCACTGACCACTGCCCACACATCTGTGCCTTCTAACCCCAGCAAAAAAAGCATTTTTCTGCCACCACAGATCCATAGGCATTGAACCCAGCAGGAATCAAAAGGACCAAGACTTTCTGCCAGCACAGGGGCCAGTCCAGTGGGTGCTAAACCCTGCAGTGCTGTGGCAGAGAGCTGCTGTGTGTGAGAGCAGCAGAGGCTTGTCCCCCCGGCTCACTTCCTTCTCCACAGCATCACTGCAGGGTGAAAATTCTTTAAATCAGCTCAGCAGTTTTTCAGCTTGCCTTAAGTATTGCAGTGCTGCTTAATACCAGTAGTTTTGCTTTAAAAGTCCCTAGAATGTCAAAATACTGTGTTGTTAAGTAGTCTGTGCTGGAGCTCTGTTCTAGCCAGTGCAGCTGTGTCCAACCCTGCACTGGCCTCACCTCCTGCTGGTACAAGAATGTGAACCAAAACATTGTCACTGAGAGAGCCAGCCCAGCGCCTGAGCAGCTCACTGCGTGGGGCTCTGCCTGCACCCACACCTGTGCAGGCTGGGGTGCATATCTGGGAGCACTGTGCACAAGGTGGAAGAATTGAAGAGCAGTGAATCGCAGGAAGAGGTTTCCCAGCAGATGTGTCATCGCTTGCAGTCAGGTTTGGCTGCCTTCTGGTGGATGTTCAAGTGTGAGTCTCGGGGTTTGTGCTGGTCAGTGAGTTTCCATGGTTGGCTTAAGCAGAGGTCAGGATCATGGCTCTAAATCCAATAATCCATTTAGTGAAAGCCTGTTTACAAGCCTTGTACTTTGTCCCTCTCACAGGCAAAGAAGCTGGTGGAGTCCCTTCCGCAGGAGATCAAGGCGAACGCCTCCAAGGAGGAAGCAGAGAAGATCAAAGCAGCACTAGAAGCAGCAGGAGGGACTGTTGTTCTGGAGTAGTCCCACCATGGAGAGACTGGTGCTGCAGCTGCTGCCCGAGCCGGGCTCCGGACCCTTCTGAGTGCGTGTGGCACAGTGGGAGCACGCTCCCAAAAAATGCTGTGTGGTTTGGTGGAGCTGCTGCTTCCTGCCATCACCATGAACTCTACCTATAAATATAAAAAAAAAAAACTGTAAAATGATTCCTCTTTCTCAAGTGCCGATTATCCCAATGCTCCCCATTTCATGGAGTCAGAATGGTTTAGGGTGGAAGTGACGTTGAAAAATCATCTCGTTCCAGCCCCTTGCTATGGCCAGGGACACGTTCCACCAGGCAAGGTTGCTCCAAGCCCTGTCCAGCCTGGCCTTGAACACTTCCAGGGATGGGGCAGCCACAGCTTCTATTCACAGCAGCCTGTGCCAGGGCCTCACCACCCTCACAGCCAAAAATTTCCTAATATCTAATCTCAACCTCCTCTGAGTTTGAAGCCATTCCGTCTTGTCCTGTCACTACATGCTCTTGTAAATAGTCTCTCTCCATCTTTCTTGTAGGCTCCCTTCAGGTACTGGAAGTTGGTACCAGCGCATCACCCACCTCCTTTCACTGCCTTTTGCTGATGGTCTCACCTCACTGTTAATTATTAACGAGAAGAGCACACTTGCACAGGTTGTGGAGATGCGTGCAGGGTGGGAATGTGTATTGTGCAGCCGCTGATTCTCCCTGCGCTCAGTGTGTCCACGCTGGTAACGCTGCCGTTTGTACCTGCGCCTCCCCGCCTTCACTCTGCGTGTTACTGATGGCTTCGCCTCGCCATTAATTAATCCCGTTAATTATTAGCGGAAAGAGCCACTTCCCCGGGCTGGAAACGGGGATGTGTGTGGGGTGGGAACGAGGATTCCGTAGCCTATGGTTGCCGCGTTCGCCGCAGGCTTGAAGATGCGAGCCCCGGGCCCGCCCCACCCCCTTCCGGTACCGGGAGGGGGCGTGGTTTAACGGAAGGGGGCGTGGCCTTGTCCCGGTGAGGGCGTGGCTTGTGGCAGAAGCGGCGCCCATGGCGGAGCAGCGCGTTTCGCGCTGGTACTTCGGCGGCCTCGCGTCGTCCGGGGCCGCCTGCTGCACGCACCCCTTGGATCTGCTGAAGGTGACGGGGGGACACGGTGGGGGGCGGCTCTGAGGGACGGCCTGGGGCGAGCGTGAGGAGCTGGGAGTGATTGCGGCGGTTTGGGTGGGCTGTGAGGGGATGGGGAGACGGTTGGGGNCTGGTGGTGGTCGTGAGGGTCCCGGAGGGATGGGAGAGGATGGGGAGGAGGTCGGGGGAGTTGGGACTGGCTATGGGGATCTGGAGAGTCTGCGATGCAGCAAGGAGTAGGTCTGAGGGTCCTGGAGCGGCTTCGGGGGACTGGAAGTGGCTGTAAAGGGATGGGGAGGCGCTCCGAGGGTCCCGGGACCGGCTGCAGGGTCTCGGGACTGGGCTGCAGCGGGGGAGCGGCTCTGAGGGGACGGGGAGCGGCTGTGAGGGTCACGGAGTGACTGCGGGACCGGTGGTAAGGGACCTGGCTGTGGAGGGTGCGGCTGTGAGAGTCCCAGAGCAGCTTTGAGGGGATGGGGAATGGCTTGGGGGGACTCGGAGTGACTGAGAGAGTCCCGGAGTGGCTGCGAGGGGATGAGGAGCTGCTCTGAGGATCCCGGAGCAACTGAAGGACTGGCTCTGAGGTACTGGGGAACGGCTGCCAGAGGAGGGGAGAGCGTGGCTGTGAGGGTCCTGGAGCAGCTTTGAGGGGATGAGGAGCTGCTCTGGGGTTCTGGGAAGCAGATCTGAGGGTCCTGGAAATGTTGTGAAGGGATAAGGAATGGCTGTGAGGGTCCCAGAGCAACTGAGGGAGAACAGTGTAGAGGTCTGGGGAAACAGCTGCTGGGGGTCGGTTCTGAGGAGCTGATCCGTGGCTGTGCAGGGACATGTCTGAGGGGTCACAAGACCCAGCCCAAGGGTAGATGTGTGGCTGAGGGGTCTGGGGAGCTCTGGGTGCCAGCTCTAGGAGCTGTGGAGGGTGCCTTGGCCAGCCCTGCCTGGATATGGCAGTGACTGGGGCCAGCAGTGCTGGCCACTGGCCCACTGGGCTCTGAGCCCTCCGGCCAAGATGTCACCTAGGCGCCGCAGATGACCTGGCATGCCTGCTCCTGCACAAAGGGCGCCGCGCGCAGCCTGTGCTGCCAGCACCCACGGATGGGGCAAATGCCAGCGCTGCCCAGAGCCTTGTGCACCAGCCAAGTGGCAACAAGCCTGGCAGCAGAGCAGGCTGCGGAGGGGGAGGGAAAGGCAGCCCAGGACAGGGCCTGCCCTTTCCAGGGCCATGCCTATGGGTGAGGCTGGGACAGACAGCCCCTTCCCACCCAACAGCATGGAGGGAGAGGAAGATGTTCCAGGCACAGGCCCAGGAGAGGAGCCAGCCCTGGCAGGGCAATGCCACCTCCCCAGTGCTCAGCCTGTTGCCTTGTCCAGCTGGACCTGTCTGCCCAGTGGAGGTGGCTGCCAGCCCGTGGGAGCTTGTGTGGGGTGCCCTGGCAAGGTGCTAAGACAGGGAATTAGTCTGGCACCTGCCTCTAAGTCTGTCTCTGAGCCAGTGTGATGGCTGTGACGTTTGGGCTGCATCCCCATGCTGTCCTGTGTGGATGTGCAGCCCGTGCATTCCTGCAGTTGCGAGCAGCACAGCCTAGCCAGCTGTTTTTGCCAGAGGGTTCACGCCTGATTATTGAATACAGATCTGTCTTTGGCCACGAGTTCCGCCACAGCAGAGGCTGGTGCCAGGCCTGGGCAGGCACAAAGGGCCTCAGGTTCTGGCAGGGCAGGGGACGAAGGGCACTTCCACTGCACCTCTGGACTTTGGCCCCAGTGAGAGGCCCTGGCCAGCTCACCTGCAGAGTGCTTGTGCCCTTAGGCCAACTCTGTGCCGCCGCTGGCTGCCCACGGGCTGCTGGCTGTGCAGCGACCAGCCTGGCCGGCCTGGCCCGTCCCATGCCTGCCTGCCTGCCCTTCCTGCCGGCAGTGGACCGTGTCCTGCAGGCTCTGCCTGCCCTGTCCGCTTCATCTGCCCCACGCTGTGAACAACCACAAGCTCTGGTCCCTGACGTCCAAAATGCACCTGTGAGAATTGCAAGCAGGCCCCTGCACCCCTGCTGCTGCCCCATATGGGAGACAGTGGCTGTTCCCAGCATCCTGCAGTGTGTCCCATGACCCCGCTGTGTCACAGCTTCTGTAGTAGGAGCTGGGCCTGATCTCCTGACAGCAGCTGATCTCCTGACAGCAGCCCTTTGCTCTCCTTATCTCCTGGGGCCTTTGACCCACATGTGGTCCCACAGCTCTCAGAGTGTGCTCCAGCAGCAGCCCACATGGCTTCCCTGTCCCGGCCAGCTTCCGTGCCTGTTGCCCCTGGTGATGGTGGGAAGCAGGCTGCTACAGGCATGAAGAGGAGCGCCCAGCCAGCTGTGGGGTTCTCTTCCTGCCTATGTGATTCCTGCACTGGGGAGGAGGGGAAGTGGCTCTGCAGGCCTACTGCATTGCATAGCCATGATTTCAGCAGCCCAGCTGCGTCCCTTTGAGCAAACCCACACCAGGCGCTCATGTCCTGCTGGATGCACACATACACACACACACACACAGACACACACACCTTCCACCCTGAGGTGGCCCGGAAGAGCAGGTGCCACCCTTCACCTTGGGGCTGCCTGTTGAGGGCAGGGCCTAGGAGGTGCTGCAAGCAGATGCCTGGGCACTCCTCTTTCCTTCACTGCCTCCACCCCTCTGGTGCCAGGCTGGGCCAGTCTGGTGTGGAGTGTCCAGAGCTGTTGCTGTTGGCTCCTGGGCAAGTGCTGTTAACCTGACACGTGCTCAATCCACACCTGTTCAGTGCATTTCAGTCCCTGCCCAGCCCGGCGCTGGGCTGACGCTGCTGCCCTCTGCCCCAGGTCCACCTGCAGACACAGCAGGAGGTGAAGATGAGGATGATGGGGATGGCGATGCACGTGATCCGCACCGACGGCTTCCTGGCTCTCTACAACGGGCTCAGTGCCTCACTGTGTCGCCAGGTAAGTGCTTGGAGCTCTGCAGCACGTGCTGCAGCTGAGGAGCTTCCCTGTGCCAGGGATGCAGTTGCTCATTTCCCCCTCATCCAGATGACATATTCCTTGACTCGCTTTGGCATCTATGAGAGCGCGAAGAAACACTTGGGCCAGGGCAGCCAGGGGCCTCCCCCCTTCTACCAGAAAGTGCTCTTGGGTGCAACAGGAGGTGAGCCAGGCAGTGGGGCCCTTGGCTCTGTCTCCCTCAGGGTGGATAAGACCCTGACCCAACACTTCTTTGGCCACAGGTTTAGTTGGCGGGTTTGTGGGGACCCCGGCGGACATGGTGAACGTCAGGTCAGTTCTGTCTGCACAACCAGGGCTTTTGACCTGTGCACGATGGCATTTGGGGTGGTGGGTGGTGCCGGGGTGCTCCCAACATCTCTCCTGGCCAGCCTGCCCCACGGTACGTGAGCCAGGAGCTCTGTGCCCAGGATGGCCAGAGTTGTTCTGCCTTTTGGTGACAGCACCCAGCCGTGTGTGACCCTCAGGGGGAGTGAGACGGAAGGCGACTTTCTTGGCCCTTTTGTAAACGGGCAACACAATTCCACTGCCCTCTGCTGGGGTCCCCGGTGCTGCAGGGGCAGTGGGGCACCGGCTCCCCCCTCACCTGCCGTGCTCTGCCTTCTAGGATGCAGAACGACATGAAGCAGCCGCCGTCTCAGCGGCGCAAGTGAGTTGGGGCAGGGCGAGGGGCGCTGGGGCAGAGCGGGGAGGCTGGAGGGGCCGTTCCTTGGGACCGGCGCTCCCGGGGCCGGGGTCGGCGTGGCCGCGGGGGGGCANCGGGGCTGCCGCCGTGCTGGGGAGCCTCGGGCCCTGACCCCTTCCCCTCTCGCTCCTTCCAGTTATGCCCATGCCCTGGATGGCATGTACCGTGTCCTCCGGGAAGGTGAGGCTGTGCCAGCCGTGTGGGTGAGCCTGCTCCGGTGTCCTAGCAGGTGCCGGGTCAGGGCTTACCTTGGAAGTTCGCTCAGCCGGGGGAGGGAGAGGGGCCGGGGGATGCCCTTGGGGCTGGGGGAGTCCACGGGAGCGCAGGGTCTGGCATCCTCACATCGTCTGGCTGGGGCAGGGGCTGGGCAATGTCTGGCATGGCCTGGCAGCCTGTACATGCTTGGTGGGAAAGGGTGACCTGCTGGGAGCTGCAAAAAGTGCAGGAGGGTGGAGCAGGTGGAACAGAGGATGAGCAGAGGCAGGGAGGAGGTCATGCTGTTTGGAGCTCCCTACTCCTTCAGCCTGTTTGCTATGGTGTGCTTCAAGCAGGGCTGTGTGAGGAGCTGGAGATACAGGCTGGGCATGGAAGGAGGCTCCCGGGGTAATGGAGTGTGAGTGATGGCAGAGAACTGTGCTGATCCGAATCTGTTTGTCTACAGAGGGTGTGAAAAAACTCTTCTCAGGAGCATCGGTGGCATCGTCGCGCGGGGCCCTTGTTACTGTTGGGCAGGTAGGACAGCTCTGCTGGGCACTAGGTGACTTGGAGAGGGACTAGGATGGTCCCTGGTGTGGCAAAAAAGGGGGAACATGTCACCAATTCACCATGTTTCTGCAGCTTTCCTGTTATGACCAGGCCAAGCAGCTGGTTCTTGCAACTGGATTGCTGTCAGACAATGTCTTCGCCCATTTCCTGTCCAGTTTCGTCGCTGTGAGTAGGGCTGGGGTCCAGGGGGCACAGCTGGGTCTGGGTTTGCCTGCTGCCAGGTTCAGAGTGTAAGGCTGGGGCTGCCAGAGCTGCCACTCTGGGCTCAGCAGAGCAGGGCTGGGCACAGCAGCTCCAGGAGGCTCCTGGCCTGAGGTTGGGTCCCAGTGTGGCTCTGAGTCCAGTTGCTGGCATGGAGGTCTCCTGACTTGGCTGACTCTCTGCAGGGCATATGTGCCACATTCCTGTGCCAGCCCCTGGATGTGCTCAAGACGCGCCTCATGAACTCCCACGGAGAGTACCAGGTGAGTACCACCTTACCCACCTTGCTGCTGCCTCCCTATGTGCCACCTTCTCCCTCCCAGCCCCTCTCAACTCATCTCACCCTCTCACTCCAGGGTGTCATCCACTGTGCCATGGAAACTGCCAAGCTCGGCCCGCTTGCGTTCTATAAGGTACCTGGCTGGGGGTGCATGGGTTGGGCCAGGCTGGGCCAAGCTGGGACAGAGGTTGTGGTCCAGAACAGTCCTGGGGCAAGGACTTCCCAGGTTCTGCTGTGGCAACCCAGCTGCTTCCTGCATCAGGCCTTTGTCTGCCCGGCCCAGGCTTGGCCCCGAGGTATTGCAAGCCCTGGCCTCAATGGCACTCAGCCTGGGCACAGGCACCACAGCTGTGCCCTGTTGACCCCAACAGCAGTGCAAGTGCCAGAGGGGTTAGCACATGGTGCTGGGCCCTGTGTGCACTGTGCTGGCCATGGTGTGACAAAACCTACTCCACAGCCCAGCCAGTGCTGACTCACGCCTGCCCACTTGTGCTTCTTCCAGGGTTGGGCTGCTGGGACAACCAGTGGCAGGCACACCCTGACTCTTCTCCTTCTTGCTGTCCCCTTCCAGGGCTTCGTTCCTGCTGCTGTCCGGCTCGTTCCTCAGACTGTTCTCACCTTCCTCTTCCTGGAGCAGCTGCGCAAATATTTTGGGATCAAAGTGACCAGCTGAGTCCGATGGACTGGACCCTGCCTTGCCCCAGGGGGGTGAGCGTGTGGGTCACCTCCAAGATCCCAGAACCCCTCTCTGCTCTTTGGGGCCAGTACCATTCCCCCTCATCTCAACTCTACTCCTGTGCCTTGCCAGCACCTGTGGCCAACCCCTCTTTCGCAAATTCACTTCTTACCCCCACTCTCAGTGTCTCCACCTCTTCACTACTGCTTCTGGGGTTTTTTTTGGGGGGGGATTTCTATCTTTCCACTTCTCTACTGGCTCTGAGTTCTGTCCTTGCCCCCGCTCAGCCTTGTTCCTAATGTGCCCCAGAAGCAGGACTGTGCTGTCTCACGGAGTAGGGAGATCAGATGCCTGGCTCTGTACCTCATCACAGAGCCCATGGGGCTGGGGGGGCTGCTGACCCTGCAGCTGTGGGGCTGGGGCTTGGGGCAGTGTGTGTGAGGCCCTGTCCTCACTCTGCCTTTAGCCCCCGTGCTCCTCCCTAACCCCAGCACAGCTTGGACCTCCTGCCCTGCTCCTGGCCTCCCACTCTCAGCTTCTGCTTGGCCAAAACTCCTCAGCACCGCTGGCTGCTGGGCTCTTCAGGGATTGTGCCTCATACCAATGATGGTGGGGAACATGGCCTTGCTCTGGCAGGGCCTGGTAATGCCTGCTTGGGGACCCAGTACTCACTTACCACAGTGCACTTACTCCACACTGGATCCGGCCTCTGTGGGGGCATCCTCCACCACCACTGCAGCCTCACTCACCTTGGGGCTCAGCAGACCCCCACCCCTCACAGCCCCTCACCCCACACTGTCCAGTGTGTGAGGGCTGTGAGCACCAGCCCCTCTGCTATGTGCACCCCTGTGTGTGCTGGCCCCAAGGAATCTAAGAACTGGAATATCTGAGACCTTGATGTATAATAAAGAGTGAAGGTGGCACAGGGCCTGCTCTCCTGTTAGGAGGGGAGAGATGCTGCATCCCCTTTTCATGGCTGAGGGCATAGGCCGAGAGTTGAGCTCCCCAGAGCTGAGAGAAGGTAGCAAGGCTTGACCCCTGGCACTGTGCCAAATAGGGGGTCTTCACCCTGCTCTGTGGCCAGCAGCCCTGGCCCCGTGTGCAGAGGGAGCAGTGGGCAGGCTCCACAGCCAGGCCTGCGCCAAGCTGTGCCCGGTCTCAGCTGGACAGCAGCTCCAGGGTAGGGCTGTGCCAACGGTGCCTGCCACCTCTGCGGGAGCTGCCTCCTGGATGTGACACTAATTGGGCTCCGGCAGACTCAACAGAGGCAGACTGGCACAGCAGAGCAGTGAAAGCTCGTCACCTTAACAAGGCCTAATGATGCTGACTGGCATCATCACTCTGGGCTTATGCCCAGCCGCAGCAGAGGCCATGGGCAGGTGAGTGCTCAGGGAGCTGGGCCTTCTCTTCACAAGTAGCTGGGCTGCCCTGCCAGGCTGTGCTTCCTCATCCCCCACGTCCTGCAGCACTGCTCCTGGGGCTGACAGGGTCACCTCTGTGTCATGCAAAGGGCCAGCACAGAGCAGGAAAGCGATGGAGCCCCATGGGCCCCCAGCAGCACAGAGTCCTGCTCAGCCTCACGATGGCCAGTGGCAGGGACATTCCAGCTGGGCTGTGGTGTCACCAGCTGTGGCAGCCCTGTGCTCCCGGTGTGCACTACCCTCTCACCACATCCCTTGTGGCAGCTGCACTGCAGCAGTCACACTGGCAGGACAGCATGTGCCAGACACAGCCGCGAGCACAGCGCCCACAGCTGCAGTGCGAGGGCACTACTTATCTCCTGAGCATCGGAGAACATGGGGCTGGCAGCAGCCTGTGCCGTGTTTGTGCTGGCTGCCTCCCGGTCCCACTCTGTCCTCTGCCAGGGCCTCTGCAGCCTCCTGCGGGGGCTTCCCCAGGGCACATCTCTGCCGCCACCAGGCAGGGCTGGGGGCTGCCAGTCCTCCCCAAAGCCCCCATCCTGGCCTGGAATGGTGCCGGGACCATCTCCAGTGGGGGCAGCCATGGGTCCAATCCTTGCAATGGCAAGACACCCGCAGGCCCCAGCGTGTGCCCGGGCTCCTCTGCCCACACCCACGGCGGCTTCCAGCCAGCGGCAGCCGCGTAGAGTGGGACCCCGAGAAGGCAGCTCTGGGGGACCCGGCGCTGGGCTGCCAGCACGGCCGGCACGGCCAACATGTCCTGCACGGCCCAAGGTAAATGTGCTCGTGCCGGGAGCCTCCCCTGGATCCCTCTTCAGGCCCAGCCAGCCGGTCCCGGTGCGTCGCTCATTCTGGGCTGTGTTTACCTGTAGCGGGACAGCGGCGGCAAACCCTGACCCGTCACCGCCGGCGGCGGCCGGAGCGCGAGTGTCGAGGCGGTTCGTGGCGGCGCGGCCGAGATCCGTTCGGGTCCCTCGGAGTCCGAGCCGCTCCCGCGGCGGGGCCGTCAGCTCGGGGCACGGCAGAGCGGGCGGCGCGCTGGGACCGGGGAAACCTCCCGGGGAACGGACCCCCGGCCCGCTCCCTCGGGGCTGGCGCGGTCCAGCTGCCCCCGCCGCTCCGCCCGTCCACCCCGCCGCCGAGCCGAGCCGGTGCCNCGGCGGGAGGAGCGGGGCGGCGGGACGCGGCTCGTCGCCCGTGGTCCCTCCCCCCGAGCCGGTCCCTCCCCCTGAATCGCCACAGCCGCTGCCGTCGCGGCTCCGCTAAAGTTTTCGCCGAGTGCGGCGGACCCGGTCCCCGCCGGTCCCGAGATGCGTTCGGGAGCCGCCGCGAGCCCAGCCCCGACAGGTACGGGGGAGGGAGGGAGGAGGGCAGGGAGCGCCCATAGCCGCGGTCTCGGAGCTCGGGATGTCGCGCGTCCCGTCGCGGGGATGTGGATTGGAGTGTCGACTGCGCAACCCCGGGACCCCAGAGCAGCAGCTCCCAATGCTGGCGCCGGCCCCGGGGAAGGCGAGCCCCTGGGAGACGGATGTTCTGGGGTCCCGGCAGGGCTGTGCCCTCGTTCCGTCTGACCGCTGCCGCTGGCGTCCCTGGGCAGGGGCGCTGCCGTCAGACTCGCAGCACCCCTGGGCTGTGATTCCAGCTGAACTCCGTGGCGTTGGGAGCAATTCCCGGAGCAGCCCTTAGTCGAGGCGGGACGCGCGTGGTCTCCCTGCTGTGGGCACGGCAGTGCCCATCGGTCTCCTGCCGAGGGGCCGAAGCAGGGGACACTTTGCCAGTTCCCAGCTCTCCCCAAGCTCCCTGGGTATTACGGGGGCCTGGTGCGAGTGCCCTTTGTGACTCTGTCCCGAGCTCTGCTGTGTCAACACGGTGTTGGTAAATGGCTTTGTTTAACCAGGACATGTCGGGTATGTGACCTTGCCGTCCTCCTGGTTGCAAGTGCATCTCCAAAGCTGCTGCAGGTCCCCTGTGCCCGGCACTGCACTTCCCTCGGGGTGGTAAGGGAGGCAGGGACCGCGGGGTCAGCCTGCTCCCCTTGCACAGAATGGCCTGAGGATGGAGAATCTGCTCTGCTCAGCCCTTGCCGTGCATCCCGCGGCACAGCACCCTGCCCCATGCAGCGCCTGCCACGAGTGTCCTGACCCACACCAAATTCAGTGATTGCCCCTGTGATTTTGTCTGTGCATCAGCAAGAAAATTTAGGGCCTGCAGGACCCCTCGTCAGCGTGTTAGTGCTGCCCCAGCTGCTAGCTCCTGTGGCTTCCCACCAATCCTGCTCCTTTCCGCACACTGCGGTGCATTTTTTTTTTATGTTCTGTTGCCTAGAGAGGGGAAAAGAGAAAAGGCTGAAGGGAGAATAGGCAAAATGTGGATTAAAAATAGTTAATGAAAAAATGTGACCACAAACCCTGATCGGCAGCACAGGGCTAAAACCAGCCACCAAGCGCAGCATCTCCATGCACTTCGCTGTGTAAGGGCAGGGGAAGGGGAAGCTGGACACGGGGGAGATGGGATGGCTGCTCAGCTCCATCCCGCTGTGCCCCACCACTGCATCCTGCTTTGTCCTGCATCCCCATGTCCTTGTTTATCTACCCCAGCACTGGGGTAGATAAACATGGATAGTGCCTGTGCACAGCAGGTGCCAGTGGACGGCTGGGCATGTGTGCCCCCCACAGCACCCCTGCCTTGCTGGGGCTGCTGTCTGGCTGTACCTGGGGCTGCAGATCTGCTGCTCGGGTAGGCGGGTGTGGAGCTCCCAGTGCAGGGGAGTGTGCGCAATAGCCTGTCTGGACTGACCTTTTCCTAGGCTTTTCCGAGCCCTGCGCCTCCCCTGTGACATGTGTCACACTGCGCCTCTTGTGCCTTCGTTCTGTGTTTCATAGGTTTTCATGCAACGTGATGAACAAAAACACCCCTTTCCTTGAGCCAGGGATGAGTTGCTGTGTGGTTCAGCATCCCCATGCCAGAACCAGCTGGGCAGCAAGGTAATTTGGCTGCTGCCAGGCTGTAACATGGTCCCTCTTTGGTACAGGGCAGCTGTGCAGGTGCCCGCTGACCATGCCTTGTGGTGACCAGGCATTAGTGGAGGTGATGCAAAGAGCATTTGTCCTCTTTGCATCCTGTGCTGCTGTTGACGAAAACACTGTCAGGGCTGGTTTGGGTTTTCTTGGTCCAAGGTGACACAGAATCCGACATCACCAGTGCCTGGTGACGTTGGCTCTCTCCATGTGCCGCCGCTCAGGGCTTCCACAGTCGTGTAGCCCTGTGCAAACAAGTCACAGCCTTGCAGCAAAAGGACTGTTGGGGCTGCTCAGCTTCTCCTCTGCTGCCGAAGTTCCTTGTACTTAGTTGTCAAGGAAAGAATGGAGAAGGGGAGTAGGAAACATCCCCGAGCTTCCGGCACGGACACAGGGCAGGGACAGTGCAGGACAGACCTCCTGGGCCTCCCTGCCATGGCCATCTCCCCTAGGCTTGCCGTGGTCCTGAGTGGAAAGTGGAGCAGCATCTGCAGGGCCAGGCTGGCATTGGCACTGCATCAGCTCTGGCCCAGCACCATCCCCTCCCCTGCCAAGTGCCAAAGCCCCCGCCGTGCTGGCATGTAGCTCCAAGCTCAAAGCCAAGCCAGCCGTGGAAAGCACCGCATTAGCACAGGGGGCTGATCCCTGTGTCCAGAGCCTGCACAGCCCCCACAGCTGCCTCCAAGCCAACGGGGCTGTGCTGGGTGCAGGGCTGTGCTCACAGTGCCCACCCCACCAGAGAGGCAGAGCCCTGTGGGACCAGGCTCTGGGGGCTCCGCCAGCCTCACAGCACTTGTGCAGGGCTGTGGCTGTGCCAAGGTGCTCCCAGGTCACGTTGCAGATACCCATGAGTGTCCTATGGGGACTTTACCAAGCCACTGATCCACATGACTGCTGGCTGCAGTGATCCCAGATGTGGAGCTCATTCTCTCACATGTGCAATGGCAGCAAAGCCAGAGAGGCTGGGGTGGGAAAATCCCCAGGGGAAAATGACCATCCCAGTGCTGGCTTCTTGTTCCTGCTCTCCTGGCACAAGGTCCCTTTTTCATGGCTCTGGCTCCAAGTGGAGCCATTCTGGTGTCTGCAGTCTGGGTTCCATGAAGGCCAGCAGCCACAGAACCCTGACACAGGAACATACTGCATTGTCCAACACCAGCATGGGGCAAAAGTCCGCTGCCATGCACTGCAGCCCCTCAGAGGCACCAGACCTGGCACCCTCCACCCACTGCTTATGACTTGGTGTGGTGGGGGATCCCCCAAAGCCTGGCCCCAGTTGGGTATGGGGTGCCAGGGCAGGGAATGTGGCACTGGGAGCCCGTTGGGCACAGCAGAGTGAGAGAGGTGGTGAGGATGTGGGGGCAGGTCCCCTGTGCAGTGCTGCCTCTGGCAGCCAGGGCACATCCAGCTGGTAGAGCTGCTACCCAAGGCACTGCAGGCACTGTTGCTGGGCAGTGCCAGCTCTGGGGAGGTGCTTGTGCTGCCAGTGATCCTGGCCACCCTGACCTGCTGTTCCACCACATAGAGCCACTGCTTCCTCTCTGCCACTGCCCATTGGCACCAGACCAGAGAGAGCTGGTCCACGGCTGCTTCTGCAATCCCACATCTGCAGGAAACAGCCCCCAATCTGCAGGGACCCCTGGTCCTGTGGGTAACGGGGATCCAGCACGATGCTGTGGTTGTGCAGCGCCTCAGGCAGCTGGGGGAAAGGGAAGGGCCTGGGCAGGGTGAGGGGGAAGACTTGTGCCGGGGTGAGAAGCATGACTGGCCCCTGTGCCAGGACCCCTCACCCAGTGCAGTCTGCCCGGCTTGGCCACACTGGGGCCAGGGCCGGGGAGCGGCTGCCAGATGGGGGGAGTCCAGGGCAGAGGCCTCCCCGCTGCTAAATCCCACTGCAGCAACTAAAAATAGCGACACCTCTGCCCCAAAGTTGCTCCCCGGCTGCGCAGAGGGGCTGACAGCAAGTCACTGTGACCCATGGAGCTGGAGGAGCATTCCCAAGCAGGGCAGGGACTGATGCTTGGCCAGGGACAGGCACTGGGATCTTCCCATGGGACTGGGACATAGGTGGCAGCAGCATGGGATGAGTAGGGATGATGTGGGGCTGGAGGGGGGCACAGGGATAGTGGGATCAGGCCAGCAGGGGGACAAGGACAGGGATGCTGGCATGGGGATGTGGGAGGAAAGAGACACAGATCCTGAGGTGGGATGGGAGAGGGGCTAGGACAGGGATACTGGTGGGGCAACAGTGTTGTTGGGGTGGGGCTGGGGTGATGCCAAAACCAGGAATTCTGGAATGGTCAGGTGGCTAATGGGCACCCAGCAAAGGTTCCTATTCACAGAGCCCACCCAGTGAGGACTGTCCCAGGAGACGCTTCCCTCTGTCCTGGGACTGGCTAAATAAGGCCATTGCAGGTCCTGCTCCCCGAGCTGCATCTGGAGCCCCATGCACTGATTAATGAGCTCCTCCGGCAGCCACTTGCGACATGGCAAGTGGGTCTGCACGGATGGAGGAAACACGACTTTCCCAGGGATAAAAATAGGCACAGGCAGAGCAGCGAGCCCTGGGAGCAGAACTGGTCGGGGAGCACGACACTCTGGCTGGTGCCCAGGGCCTGGGGGTGATGCCATAGTGCCTGTGGTGGCACTGGCACTGCTGTCCATCCCATCCCATCCCCCCCAGCTCGGCCACCCTCACCCACAGAGCTGGGCTGTGCCATGGGGCTGCTGCCATAATGGGCCCTTGTGGGAAGAGCCGAAATCCTGCTCAGGAGCCCCATAACCGGCTTAGGGGGATGGAGGGAATTATGGCACCTCGTGAGCCATGGTCTGTGGAGCACCTGGACACCATGTCAGGCGAGGCCCCACGTCACTGGCTGGAGCTGAGAGTGATGGACCCACAGGGGCAGAGCCCAGCTGAGCGTGTCCTGGAGCCACAGCAGCCTCACGAGCCAGGATCCCTGACGGTTAATGGCCAGTGTCCCCGTCTCTGCTCGCCCCCGTGCTCTCCATGGCTCCCTGGCCACTGCCATCACAGTGAGTGCTGCTGCCAGACCATGGCTGGGTGTTAGCAGTCCAGGCAGGAGAGTCCATGGAGATGGGGAGAGCTCAGGTGCCAGCCTCTCTGCCTGAGAGAGTGCTCAGGTGTGAGGAGGGGTCCCTTCTACCATGGGTCTCCTGCATCCTCAGGACTTAGCAACGAGGCACAGCTGGGTCCCAGCAGCAGTGTGGGGTGGCACCAACCCAGGTTTTCTGTGGGGGTCTGGAGGCAGCACTGCCACTGCACTCCAGCCACACAGGAGCTGAAATTGCCTTGGTGGGCAGAGAACCTGCATGGTCACTGTCCCAGTGCCATCCTGGGGAGGATAATAGAGGTGCTTGGTGCAAAAATGAGCGAACAATGAATGTGAACACCAAGCAGGGTTGGGTGAGGCTGGGGACAGGAGTGAGGCACCATGACTGGGGCTGGCTCTGTGCCAGAGTGGTCACCTCCAACCCCACCTGGCCCCAGCCCCATGTCCCAGCTCTGTCCCAGGAGTGCCCGTGACCAGGCGTCTTGCACAGGGTTGCCCACATGCCAGGGCCATCACCACCAGGGTGGAGAAGCTGCTGAGGGCCAGTAGGAAGCCGTGTGCCCTGTGCTGTGTCTCATGCATGTGGTCCAGAGGAGGAATGTCCCAGCCACATCTCCTCACCCTCCTGGTGCTGCTGCTCTGCTGCCAGGTAAGGATGGGCTGTCACACACGAGGATGCTCTGCCTCATGCTCAGTCCTCTACACCCGCAGGACTGCCACCAATCCACCCCATCCCACTGCATCCCCTCACCATGGCACGTGGCACAGCAGCTGATGCTGCTTTCTGCCTCCCCTGCCATTCCCAAGACATGGCATGGAATGGCATGGCACAGAATGGCATGGCACAGAATGGCATGGCATGGCATGTTAGCCTGCACTCGCCTGTGGCTGTCCGCAAGCTGGGGTCACTGCCTGGCACAGCCTGTCCCTGCAGCAGGACACCTGTGATGGGTGATGCTCCCTGGTGCCCGCAGGGTCCCTCTGCCCAGATCACGGATAATGTCGTTGAGAGATGGAAGGAATACAGCGAAGAGTGCCAGCGCAACATGAGCCGCCTGCCTGCACCCACAGGTCAGTGCCTGTGGGGGGCGTCCAGGGGGGTTCTGGTGGGATGGGGTGGAGGACAGGGTCCTATTGACATGGGGAGGGGGCACACGAGCCAGCAGGGGGTCCCAGCATGATGGGGACCAGAGCAGAGGGGGCCGTGGAGGTCCTGGCACCCCGAGAGAGGGTGAGGCCAAAGCGCCACCAGCTCCTGTCCTTCTGCAGAGCTGGTCTGTAACCGCACCTTTGACAAGTTCTCGTGCTGGCCTGACACGATGCCCAACAGCACAGCCAGCGTGCCCTGCCCCTGGTTCCTGCCCTGGTACCACAAAGGTAACAGTGGGGAGGCGTGTGTGCATGTGCAGCTGTGCAGTGTGTTCATACATGGGTGCACCTGTGCAGTGTGTTCACACACGTGTGCACCTGTGCTGGGGACACCTGTGCAGTGTGTCACAACCTGTGTCCAGGTCACACCTGGACCAGTGCCCACGGGGGCACTGGGGCTGGCATCCCACCCCACCATCCCCTCCCCTCACAGTGAAGCACAGACACGTCTTCAAGACCTGTGGGCCAGACGGACAGTGGGTGACAGGGCCGCAGGGACAGTCCCTGCGCGATGCCACACAGTGTGAGCAGGATGACGAGGACCTAAAGGCACAGGTGGGCAGACCTGGGCAGCAGGGGTGTGGGGGTCCCTGCCTGCCCCCCTGCCTGCCCCCCTGCCTGCCCCCCGTCTGCCCCTGCCCTCACTTGCTCCCTCCTCTTCCAGGAAAAATTTGCCAAGACCTATGGCAGCTTCAAGGTGATGTACACTGTGGGCTACTCTGTGTCCCTGTGTGCACTGCTGCTTGCCCTGGCCCTGCTGCTGGGCTTCAGGTGGGAGTTTGGGCATGGCGGTCCACAGGGTGGGCAGGTGGAGGCCGGGGATCCATGCACGGGCATTGACAATGGTCCCCAAATCCGCAGCAAGCTGCACTGCATGAGGAACTACATCCACATGAACCTCTTCGCCTCCTTCATCCTGAAGGGCGTCTCTGTGCTGGTCATCGATGCCCTGCTCAAGACCCACTATAGTGACAAGATTGATGGCTACAACGTGCAAGTGTGGCTGAGTGACGAGGTCAGTGTGGCACTGGCAGGGACGGGGACAGGGACAGGGACGGGGACAGGGACAGGGACAGGCAGGGCTGGTGGGGCTGGGGGCTGGCTGGTCTGGGGGCACTGGTGACACTGGAATCTGATGGCACTGGTGTGGCTGGGGGCACAGGCACACACACACAGGCAGTGCTGCAGCTCTGACCCCTGCCCACAGGCAGCTGCGGGCTGCCGGGCAGCCACGGTCTTCATGCAGTACGGAATCGTGGCCAACTACTGCTGGCTGCTGGTGGAAGGCATCTACCTGCATAACCTGCTGGTGGTGGCCGTCTTCTCCGAGAGGAGCTACTTCACCCTCTACCTGTGCATCGGCTGGGGTGAGTGTGGGTGAACTGGCCCCCCTGACCCTGTCCCCTGCTGTGCCTCACCTGTGCTCTGCTCACCTCCCCTCAGGGGCACCCATGCTGTTCCTCATTCCCTGGGTCATTGTGAAGTTCCTCTATGAAAACATACAGTGAGTACCAGCTCCAGCTGCTGGCTGGAGGGGGCACAGGGCACAGGTAGGTGCATGTGGGACTGTAGGGATGTTGTGATGGCCCTGGAGAGACTCTACACCATTCTCCATGCAAGGAGCAGGGTGCTGGGCCTTAGTGCTTGCTTGGTTCAGGCTGCTAATGACATGCCGGACTCCAGCAGCTGCCTGGTCAAGGGGCTTCCTGGCAGTCCCCATGTCTCCATTCTGCAGGTGCTGGTCCACAAACAACAACATGGGCTTCTGGTGGATCCTTCGCTTCCCTGTGTTCCTGGCCATCCTGGTGAGCCTGCTGCAGCCCCTTGCCCAATGTCTCTCAGAGGGCCCAAGACGGCTGTGAGAGGGGCTGCCGGGGGCAGGGGAACAGAGGTGTTCTGTCTGTCCCTGCCTCTGGCTCTGCCTGTGCCCCTGATGGCTCACTCCATTCCACTGCAGATCAACTTTTTCATCTTCATCCGCATCATTCAGATCCTTGTTTCCAAGCTCCGTGCACACCAGATGCGCTACACTGACTACAAGTTCAGGTGGGTGCTGGGCATGGTTCACCCCATGTTGCCATGGTGCACACGCACGTGTGTCCACCCGGTGACCCCCTCCCACAGGCTGGCCAAGTCCACACTGACACTGATCCCCCTGCTGGGCATCCACGAGGTGGTCTTTGCCTTCATCACAGATGAGCACGCCCAGGGCACGCTGCGCTATGTCAAGCTCTTCTTTGACCTCTTCCTGAGCTCCTTCCAGGTGAGCCCAGCCCTCACAGGACCAGCCCTCCATGGGAAGACTCAGTCTCAGGAGGGACTAGACTGAGGTTTGGTTAGTCTAGTGCTTCACGCCTCTCCTCCCTCTTGCCAGGGGATGCTGGTAGCCATTCTCTACTGCTTCGTCAACAAGGAGGTGAGCAGGACAGCAGGGGCATGGGCAGCAGGGGCACAGGGTCACACTGACAGCTGCTGCCCACAGGTGCAGGCAGAGCTGCTGAAGCGGTGGCAGCGCTGGAAGCTGGGGAAGGACCTGGCTGAGGAGTACAAGCACACCTACAGCCACGCACCCAGTGCCCGCAACGGCGCTGGCAGCACCTGCGAGAAGCACCAGCTGGTGAGCAGCTGTGCCAACGGGCTGGGGCGCAGCCTGGGCCCCCACCCCGGCTCCCAACGCCTGGAGAGGAGTGGGCGCAGCACAGCTGAGCACCTCGCCCTGGGGGGCCATCACCACTGCTATGAGTTCCCTGAGACCACGGCCGAGAGCCACTTCTGAGCCCGCAGCCAGGTGGGAAGGCTGTGCTGAGCCGCTGGGATGCCGCCGTTCCCTGCCACGTCCTCCCCAGCTGCTGGTGGGCACTGGGACCTGCCACCCTGGTGAGGGTGCTGCGCTGGGCACATGGACAGTGGACACAGTGAGGCAGGCAAGTGGGGCCTGGACCTCTGGAAGGGGGAACTGTGGGGCCTGGGGGATCTGTGGGGGTGGGAGTTTGTCCTGTGGTGCTGCCCTCGTGCACCTTCGAGTCCCTGTGCGCAGTGCTGTAATTTATCTGTCATATCTGTAAATAGGTGTGGGCCCGTGCTGGGCTGCAGGGCCAGCTCTGTGTGTGCCTCTGTGTGGGCTGTGGGGACTGGGGACATTGGACACTTGTGGACTTTGCTCCCAAGCACCTCACAGATATTCCCAAGCCACTGCCATGGATGGGGAGCTGAGTCACTTGGCAGGGATGAGCTGCACCAGAAGACAGCCCCAGTGACTGCCCCACTGCCTGGCCCCAGCGCAGCAGCCCTGCAGCCCTACTGCCTGCCCCACGGTGCTGCACGAGTGGGGCAGACATGCAGCAGCAGCAGCTGCTGCAGCGCTGCCGGCCGGGGCTCCAGCTCCCCCAGCACGCGCTTTCCTTTGGCCGCTAATCGGCTCTATCCTCTCGCTGCCAGGAGCCCTTAATTAAATCATTTGGCTCTGCCCGCGGCACCCCCGCTCTCTCGGTAGCTGGCCCAGGCCGTGGCTGGGCATCAGCGGCCGGCAGCGCTGAGCTCCGTGAGCAGCAGTGGGTGCGGGGCTGCAGGACCCCTGTGCCACAGGCCAGGCTGGCTGGGGCGGGCTCACAGCGCTGGCCTAAGAGGCTTGTGCTGCGCACATGAGCGCTAAGCCCGGATGCCGCAGCTTTGGGCACCACAATCGCCTGGTGTGTGGGGATTAGGCCGGTGCTGCTCCCCGGCTGGGTTCACCCTGCCCGAGGGGTGGCAGTGGGACGGACAGCTGCCCCGCCGTGACCCCCACCGCCCACGGACCGGGCCATGGGCACTGCCCATCACCCACCGCTCTGCCCCACCTGGCCCCAAGCTGGTGACGATCCCCGGGTGTCCAAGTCCCGTGCACAGCCCGGCACAGGGGATGTGCTGAGCAGGGGTGAGAGCTGGAGTTGCACCCTGGCTGTCCCACACAGGGAACACTGGACAGGCAGCCACCCCCTCAGTAAATGCCCCCATGTCACAGCATCAGCAGCACCGCGTGGCCACGGCCCTGACACCCACGGCAGCCATCAGGAGCCACGCTGTCTGGGGTCCCAGACCACAGCGAGCCATCAGCGGGGCTGGCGTGACACAGCAATGGCCCGGGCCATGCAGAGCTTGGCTCTGCAAGCACAGCCCAGCCCAGCACACAGTAATTTTCCTCTGTTTACTCGACAACTTGCTGTCTGCCCTGGCTGAGCAGGACCCGGTGCCCAAGAGCCAGTGCAGCACTGGCAGCGGGGATGGGAGCAGCAGGGACAGGGGACAGAGGGTCTAGGCTTTGGAGCTCGGGGCTGTGGGGCAGTGGCAGCAGCACCGTGGGGTGTGAGGACACAAGGACTGTGCTGGAACGGGTGAGGGGAGGGGAGCACAGGGTTGAGGGTCTACCCAGGCCCCAAAGAGCAGGGATGGGGACAGGAATAGGGAGGGACAGGATTACCCTGCTCACAGCCATGGTGCCGGAGCAGCCCAGGCAGCCCCCGTGGAGCCAACGGCCCTACAGCCGCTGCGTCACTGCGGCCTTCCTGATGCGGTAACGAGCCTAATTGAGGCAAATTGCTGGAGCACGAAGCAGTTTCTGGGAAGGTAAATATGGTCATGGCACGGGGCCGTGCCCTGTGCCTGTTGCTCCAGCATTGCTGTGGCAACACCCGACTGTGGACCCCCAACCCCAGAGGGGCCAGGCTGGCCCCCAGATCTTCCCCAGCAAGGGTAGCCCTATGATGTGTGCCACACAATGATAGGGACTTTTCAGGGACCTCAAGCCAGCCCCAGCCCATGGGTGTCCTGTGGAAATGTCCTGTGTCCCCTGGCGCTGAGGGGCAGCCCCCAGCACTGCCCCAAGGAGGGATGGCGTCTGCCAGTGCCCAGGAGCCCTGTGCAAGCACGCAATGTCTGCCTGCACCAGGGCATGTCCCGCAGCACCTGTGCCAGCCAGGTGTGTCCCAGAGCTGGGCACTGCCTGTGCTGCAGGGCTGAGTCCACAGACCTGTGCCCTGGTCACCTCCAGCTCCCACAGAACCACATGCTGTGGCCAGCAGCTCCCCGATAACCACAGTAACTACAGCCCCCCAGGACTGGGGGCTGGGTCAGGAGGCAACACTGTTCCTGGGATTTCTCTGGAAGTGGGGCTGGCCCTGGCCCAAGGACACAGCTCTTGTGAGACCGCAGCACCATCCTTTCCCATCACTGCAGAGCTGCTAACTGCACCCCTGCCTGCCTTGGCCTGGCACTGGTGTCACCTGTGCCATCCTGCCAGCACTCGGGGGCACCCCCACCCCGAGGAACAGCTCAGGCAGCACAGCCTGCACACATGTGCACACGTACACCACACACACACATGGCTGCACACACACACATGGCTGCACACACACACATGCACATGTGCACGCACACACACACATGCACACCACACACACACATGGATGCACACACACATGCAGATACATCACACACACGTGCACATGTTCACATACACGTGTGTACATACACATACATAAACACACACATGCACACGTAAGCACACACGTACTCACGTGTACACACAGAGCTGCACACACATGTACACATGCATACACATGTGCACACACACACAGCGGCACACACATGTACATGTGTGTACATACACACACACACACACACACTTGTGCACACACACAGGCAGGCTCTGTGGGAGCCGCTCGTTCCTGGTATCCATGGGATGAAGGCGCTGACAGCAGCCTGGCCAGACTTGCAGGATGGTTTGGGTGGGAAGGGACCTTTAAATGTCCCCCGGCCCACCCACAGGGAGCAGGAACACCTGCAGCAGACCAGGCTGCTCAGAGCCCCGTGCAGCCTGGCACTGAGTGTTTCCAGGGACGGAGCACCCAAGCACTCACTGCCTTCCCAGGCAGCCCATGCCAGTACCTCACTGCCCTAAGCAAAGGCTCCTCTGCAGAGAGCAGCTGCAGCCAAGGTGCCAATACCTGGCTGTGGAGTTCGTCCCAAGGCATGGAATGGGGCCGAAGCAGTTCCTCACCCCCCCACTGGTGGCCTGGGCCGTGCCCCAGGCAGTGCCTTCCTGACACAGGCAGGCACGGCGGGCAGTGCCCACCCCAGCACAGCCAGGCACCCCTAGGCGCGGCGCCTCACAGGAAAATTCCCACTTTATCAAGGGAATTGAGCACCACAAATTGGTCTCCTAAGTCGATTCTGCCTGTTGCCAGGCCTCTTCCCACCACCTAATTTGATGACAAACACGTTCCTCTCCTCCTCCCACCCTTTAATCTAATGAAAAGCACTGTGTCCAAGGCACAGGGAAATAAACCCTGATGAGGTCGATTTTTATAGGTAAACAGCCTGATTTTTCTGGCCTGTGGCCTCACTCCTCACAACCCTAACACCCACCACCTCCCCCTACTGCCTCACCATCCTTGCCCTGCAATTTGGCACCAGTCTCTATAAAAATCACCTGCTTATAGAATGTTTTTTGTACATTTCATTAGAGTTTGGGCAGCTGCTTTGCCTCTGGCTTTACTGTGCCTGAGCAGAGAGGAAAACAAGGCAGAGGCCAGTGGGCCTGCAGCAGGGCCCTTGTGCCCAGGAGCATGTGGGGGCCCTGCAGACCTGGCATGGCCTCAGACGGGTGCCTAGACAGGGGGGCAGTGCTGGGCTCCATGGCAGCTGAACAGCAGCCTGCCTGGGCACAGGACACAGCTCTGGACATGCTAAGGGCTTCAAGCCAGGGCAGCCCCACTATCAGGCCTGTCAGGCTCCCTGAACCCACCACAGGGCCCATCCTGCCAGAAGAGTCAAAGGAGAAGTGCTGTGACAATGACAACCACCACTCTCTCTCCCCCACTGCCCACAGCTGCCTGTCCCCTACTGCCTGCAGCTGCAGGGATGCAGGGCCTGGGCTGCCTCGGGAGGCAATAGGGGCTGAGTTCCCATCTTGCTGTGCCAGCACCAAGCAGCAGGAATGTTTTGGTGATGGGAGGTAAACAGCGTCATGGCAAGTGTCAAGATGCACTCAAGCAGAAATTCTACCAATGCTAAGTATAGCCTAAATGCCATTAAAGCAGGAGAGGGAAGAGGATATGAGGGTATTAATAGTCTCAACATTTAAATCCTGGGTGCAGCGAGAGCTCCTGGGGTGCTGGCTGCCCAGAGCTCTGCCTGAGCCCAAGGGCACTGTGCCACCAATGCCTGCACCTGCCTGCAGGGACATCAATGGCCCCAGCAAGTGCAAGGCCAAGGCCCCTTTGCAAAAAATAAACACAGCTCCTGCTTTCTGCCCCTTAGCCATGCCCCAGAGCTGGGCCAGGCTGCAGCACCACACCAAGGCAGCCCCAAAAGGACACCAGCGTTTATTTACAACACTCCTCAAGTGACATACCACAGAAAGGAAAGGGTACAGTACAACTCAAGGACTCAACAAAGGAAAGGTATTGGCAGCTCCAAGTCCCTGCAGCCCTCCCCACAGCTACTGGTACTGGGCAGGCCTGGCAGCCCCATCCCTGCCAGCTCAGAGCACAGGCAGGCAGGGGGCTGCCACCCCTGCCCATGGAGCAGCCCAGCAGCTTAGGTGGGTCAAGTTGACACAGTCACTCTCTCTGGCTCAGGCAAGGGCAAAGGAACCATCCACGCAGTGCCAGGAGCGAGTGGCTTAAGGAAGTGCCCCTGGCGTGTTCTACCAGCCACAGCCACCCAGGGTGAGCTGAGGGGCCAGGTCTCTTCCAAGGGTGCATATCTGGAAAATGGTGTTAGTACAAAACTGCAGCGTTGCCAGGGCAAGGAGCTCCTGAGCCTTGCTCCGTGCAGCCCCACGGCTGCCCCCAGGGCCACTGCCTCCTGTGGGGCTGCAGGTGGCCCAGGTCCCTCTGAGCACCTCTCAGGAGCCTGGGGCTGGTGCTGACACTCCACCTCTCCATCTACAGGGAGAAGAACAGCTTCCCCTCCAGCACCACAGGGACCAGGCCTGATCTAAGCAGGTAGAAGATGTGGCCTCAGATGTGGCCCACGTGCTCTGGCAGCAAGCAGCCCAGGCAGCAATTTGCTGCCACAGTGGAACTGGGAAGAGCCTGGCTATGGTCTGCCCAGCCCCCAGCTGCACAGCAGGGCTGGACAGGGGTTGCCCCAGTATCTGGAGGCACAGGAACAAACTCGATTGTGCCTTCTGCCCTTCGCCAGCCCCAGCAGCTGTGGAGCTTCGGTGCACAGGGGAAAGTTAGACCCAGTGCTGCTCGATCCAACAGCACACTTGCCTCGGCCCTGCCCAGCCTAGCACAGAGGACAGCAACAGGACGGGAACAGGAGATCGGGTTACTCAGTATGAAGTGGGGAAGGACAGTTTGAGGCCAGAGAAAGCTATGAGCGGGGGACTGGAATCCTTTGCAAAAGGCTCTGGGCAGTTTCAGTGAGGCCCTGAGCATCCTTGACCTCAGGCAGCTTCAGAGCCAGCCCCAAAGCTGACTGGCTCTCCCACGAGCTTTTAGGAGGACAGACCAGAGGAGGAAATCAACACAAAATCTCAAATTAAATCTGCTTGAGGACCTCAGGAGAGCAGCCGACCCGCAAGGAGGACCCGCTTTAGGACTTCTTTGCATCCTGTGTGTTCCTCCTCTTCAGATCACCCAGGTCGACGGGTTTAAACGCTGCAAGGGAGACATGAGAGACTTTGGCGGCAGAGGCAGCACAGCCCCCGCCCGGCGCGCGCAACCCCCGGGCCGGCACAGCCGGCGCGGTGATCCTGTCCCCCGCACCTTTCAGGCTGGGGTTCGGCATCTTCTCCACGTACTCCTCGACCAGGCCGCGCTCAGAGCCCATCTGGCTGCGCAGGTCGCGCTCCACGCACTGCCAGGCTGCAGGGACAGGGACAGGAACAGGAACAGGGGCCGCTCGCCTCGGCCGCCCCCAGCCTCCCGCGCCCCCCGCCCAGCGGCCACCGCCCCGCTCACCCTCGTAGATGAAGCGCACGTTNAGCGCGCAGGCGCAGCCCCGCCCCCTCCCGGCGGTATTGGCAGCCCTTGGCGCAGGCCCCGTGCGGAGCGCCGGGCCCGCCCCGCCCCGCGCAGGCCCCGCCCCGCCCCATGCCCGGCGCTAACCGGAGGCGGTAACCGAATGCTTTATTGGAAAAGTACAAAGTGAGTCCCGATTCGCAGCACCGAGCGCCGCTGCCCGGTCGCTGCCCGGGCCCAGCCCGGGCGCAGCCCCGGCCCTCGGGCAGGCGCAGCCCCCCGGCCCCGCCCCCCGGGCNCGTGCCCGGCTCAGCGCAGCGCGGAGGCTTCGAAGAGCTGCACCAGGTCCTCGTATTCGGGGTCGATGAGGTCCGAGGGTTTCTCCCCGTCATCAGTGGTGGCCTCCAGGCTGGCCCCAAGGGACAGGAGGTACCTGCAGGACGCCAAGCTGAGCCGCCAGGCCGGGCCGGGCAGCCCCGGGCCCGCCGCCTCCATCGCCGGGAGCGGCACGGCCGCAGCAGCCCCGGCAGCAGGGCAGGGGCCGGGCAGCCCCGGAGTGCCGCACAGGCTCTGCTCCCGCCCGGTGCTGTCGGCTCTCGGGCTCTGCAGCCCCTCACAGCCCTTACCTGGCTATGTCAGCGTAGCCGTCGCTGCAGGCCATGTGCAGGGGCGTCCACCCGTTCTCATCTCTCTGGTGGATGTCAGCGCCGTATTTCACCAGAAGCTTGACACACTCCAGGTTTCCCGTCAGCACGGCTTCGTGCAGGGCTGCCATGCCTGAAGGGACAGGAGGTGTAAGCCCTGGCCCGGGGAAGGGCTCTCCATGCTGAACTCACAAGCTGTGCACAGCTCAGAAAAGGGCTGCAGCAGCTCTCCTTCTCAGGGAGAGCACTGTGGGGGAAAGAAACTAAGACTGAGAAAGCCAGAGGAGCTCCTGTGGGTTCCTGTTGCCCTTCTGCAGCATAAATACCCTGTCTGAGATGGTGCAGCACCCATTGCCCCAGCTAGGCAGGACAGAGGGAGGGAGGAGGAACTGCCCCTTAGAGCAGCTGCTCTGAGTCCTGGACAGGACTCACACAGAGACATGAGAAGAGTCTCTGCCGTCCTGCTTTGCCTGAGTTCCATAAACTTGTCACTAACGAAGAATCAGTATGGACAGAAAGAAGCTGGGGGTCATTTGAGCTTCTGTCTCCATGGCCTTGTGAGAGCAGAAGCTGAATGCAAGCACAAGAAATGGACAAATCTGGGCTCTGCATCAGCCTGTACAGGTCAAGGCATTCCGTAAACAGTTGCTGGTGAGGCTGTGCAAGCAGATCACGAAGCTTTCCCCATGAATCCCCAGAGTCAGATGTACAAGAGGGAGCAGTGCCTGTGAGAAACAGGCAGAGCCAGGAACAAATGCAGATCCCCCAGTCTGGAGAAAAGGCAGGAGCCCCAGGGTCCTGCCCAGAGCTCACAGACCAGCCTGTGCTTGCTGCCACTCTTTGAGGTCCCCCCACACTGTAGGTGCTTGATTGTGCCTCACAGGGACCCGGAGGCCAAGCTCCCCCTTCCTGCAGCATGTGCTGACTGTGCTGTTGAGGGGAGATGTTGGTGCCCCGGCCTGGAGCTCTTGGGCCCTGCTGGGCACTGCTCCTTACTAGGGAGGAACCTGGCTTGCTGCAGTCCTGCTGAAGGTGGGCCACAGCCCAGCTCCCCTGTCCCTCACAGCCCCACCAGGCTGTGCCGCTGCTCTCCCCCAGCTCTGCCAGCCAGCAGCACTTACCGGAAGGGTAGATGGTGTCCAATGTCACCTTCCTGGCTCGTATGAACCTGCCCACCTGCTCCAGGTCCCCCTGCTTGATGTGGTCCTGAAAGACGACGTCGTTGGGGAAGTGCACGGTGCGGGGGGCCCTGAGGCGCGGCGCGTAGCAGCCGTAGCGCGGCAGCGCCAAGGGGCAATAGTCCCTCATGCTGACGGGGCTGCCCAGCACACGGCCCGGCCCCTCACTGCCCTGCTGTCCTTTTCTGTCTGTCAGGGGCCCTGCTCGCTACAGCTCCGTGCTGGCCCTGCGCTGCTGTTCTCCAGCCGTGCCTCTGTGTCCGTGTCCCCACGCCGCTGGGAAGTGGCAGCCACCGTGCTCTCCTGCACTCCCCCAGTCACACGCAGGAGCTGGCACCTGGCACTTGCAGCTCACCCACGGTCCCTTGGCCCAGGATTGATCATTCTCTGGGAGCACCACCTTATAAAGACTCCCCTGGGCTATTTTGGGGACATGCAGCTCATGCTATTTGCCATGATGCTTCGTAATCGAGCCGCCCAGGTCTGCAGCCTCCCACTTTTGGGCAGAAGTTAGTGGCTCATCTTACCATCCACCTGTTGATGTGCCCATCCAAGGGGTCAAATCTACTCCTGCAGGGGTAGCCCTTCAGGAGAGCCTGGAAGCAATTTCCCAACATCGAGCCCTTCTGGGGGAAGGGGCACAGCAACCCAGGGAACTGGCCGCTCGTGACCCAGCTGGCCAGTGCAGTGTGGATGTGCCAGAGCTGTGGTCACAAACACATCCAGAGCTGTCACTCTCCTGGAGCTGCAGGGGACAACTTGAAAGGAGCTGTGCTGCCCAGCATGGAAGCACAACCTGAGTGTCAGATGTCCCCTGTGAGGACAGAGGTGCTGCTGGTGATCCTGAGGCAGGTGCAGAACCAGAAGCCTGCACTGCTGGTCCCTGGTGTTCCTTGTCCTACTTGAGACAGGGAAGCAGCTGCTACTGGGAGCAGGCTACCGCAAGCAGCAGATGAACAGCAGAAGAACAGCACCACCACCAGACAGCTCCTGCGTCTGATACTCTTCAGCTACGGCCATGACCCAAAACAGAACCATCTGCCACAGAGGAATTGTTCAGGTCCATCGAGGTTTTACTAACCACTGTTTTCTCCCATCCAAGTTTGGGCATGTCAGACACTCAAATGTTTTGTGCTCCGTCATGCTGATGGGGATTGTCCAGATGGGTGTGTCAGAAAAAAATCCCTCTGCTGCTATCCCTATTGCACTCTGCCCCTCCTGCTGCAGACCCTTACAGTGACCCCAGCAGCACAGTCAGCCACACACCTCAGAACTCCTCCACTTGTTTATCTGCTGGCAAATGCATCGATCTCTTGGCCAAGCATCTGCTTGTGGTTAGATGAGCCTGAACACAGCACAGGGCATCCAAGCTCAGTACTGGGGACAGAACACTTCCAGCCTGCTTTCTTGGAACAGCAATTAGGCATGTACATCAGATGGCTGCTAAGCTCCTGCTCTACCACAGGGACCCTTGGGCTAGGAGAGGCACTTCCTCTAAGCTGAGCACAGTGGGTCTCTGCCCAGGAACAGAGGAGAACCACTGCAGAGCTCAGACTTGGTAACAGTTCAACTGGCTGTTCAAAATGGACCTATTCAAATCAAATTCTAGACAGCATATTTCAGTGGAACCTTACTAGTGAGATTGCCTTCTTCCCCACCCCAAAGACAAAGCTGTCACCAACCAGGCCAGGCCACCAGCACTGCTAGGTTTGTTGGAGTGCAGGAGTGGCCACTGCCTACCTTCAGTCATGTCAGGGCACAGCCCTGGAGGGAGGTGTCTTCAAAGATCCTCCTGCATGTAACTGCAGGTACAGGTCTCATACACACCTGGCTGCTGTTCTGTCAGGGACAGCCCTTCCTGATCCCTTGGTGAGTGGGTGCCTGCTCAGCCCCAGCCCTGGTGCTGCTGTGCCCAAAGCTTGGGAACACATCAGGACTCTGCTGGGGCTCAGCAGGAGAAGGCTGGAGCTGGAGACAGAGATAAGTGTTGTCCAACATCCCCGTGCCACTGCTCCAGCACACATCCCACTCACTGAGAGGCACAGAGGTGGCCCCAGTTGTCCTCTAGCCTCACCGTGCTTTCCCTGTGACATTTATAGCATATTTATAGCATATTTATAGCATATTTTCTAACAAAAATACCTTCAGCAGCAAGCAGCAGGTTTGGAAATAGCAGTGTGGCTCACAGGATCATGTGAGCCTGACTAGCAGAGCCACAGCAGCCCTGGCATGCCCTGATTCAGTGCTCCAGAGCAATGTCCCCTCAGCCCAGCCAGCTGGCCCAGGGGCTGTGCACTCCCAGAGCCAAACCACGGCCTGCTCACTCCCAACAGAGCACCTGCACCAAGCCCATGGAATGTGGACAGGACGTGAGCACTGGGATGTTCTTCTACTTCACAAATTACATGGAGAAAGTGACACACACTCCATTGCAACAGAGGCCCTTGAGCATCACCCTACAACTCTGATCTCCCAGTGTAGGTTCAAATATTCTACACTCTGATAAAGACAAAGAGACATAATAGTATTAAAATCTCAACTTTATTTGGCCATCAAATTCAGTACCAATGTTATTGTAGCAGAATGCTAAGAACCAGCCTGATGCATCTCAGGCCTGTGAGGCACTCCCTCAGTCACATTCCCAAACCCCAGTAATTGCAAATGTCCTGTTTGATCTGTTTATCAGGCCCTCCCACACCACCCACCTGGCCGGGTCAACCCACTCAAAATAATTCATGGAAAGGGACTGCAACTCTTGTCTTTGATTAAAAGGATGTCAACACAGCTGGTGAGCCAGCAGCCACCTCCACCCTCAGAGCCTGCCACAGCCAGTGCACAGTATTCCATCCCTCCAGGAGTTTGGAATAGTCATCTCCAAGTGTCTTAAAGGAGAAGGGAAAGGAAACATCTGGCTAGCATGAAGAGAAGCACCTTCACATACACCTTTCCCCAGAAAGCCATCAGCCCTCTGCCCCTACATATATTGAAGGCCAGCCCCAGGGAAGGGACTCTGCCAGGTGCAGAAATCAATTAGGGGCTTTAGTTTTAAAAGAAAAAGAGAAAAAAGCTGTCTTGGAAGATGTTAGTGGCAAGGCTCGAGATTGTCAGGCGACTGAACTCCTGGTACCACCTCACAACCTCCCGCTGCCCAGAAGAACAGAGTTCTCCAGACAAAAGCTGTGTACAAAAAAAGTACATCACAATAGAAAAAAGAACCCAGCTGGCTGGGCTGGCTCCCTAGTGACAGTTCCCTTTTCAAAAGCCAAAAGAAAGAAAAGGTAAGTGTACAGACAAGTGAGGGTAAAGTGTTACTTTAGAAGCCAATCCCTGGATTTTCAGTCATTTACCTTCTGTTTTAAATCTTAATGGGTTTCTGACTCACTGGGCTGCATCACAGCAGCCAATTTAGTGTCTGATTTTTTGGGTGATGTAGATCAGTCTTCTCTTTACAATTCATCCTTTTGGAGTTTCTGCTCATCCTCATCACCTTCCTCAAGTTCTGTTTCTTCATCTGTCTCCAGGTCCTCCAGATCCTGTGGAGGTTACAGACAGCTCCTGGTTTCTGGCACGTGAGGCAGATCAGAACCAGCAGCCCCCATCTGGTCACTGCTCCCTCCTGCCATGCTAACAAAACATCCAGAGACTTTTACCAAGAGCTTCAGATTCAGGACATTAAGGACTAGGAACCCTTGGAAGCTGGTTACCTGTACACCTGTAATAGCCTCCACACACCCTCCTGCCCCCAGCAGGTGAGAGTTTCCAAGTACATACAGAGACATGTGGCATTGCTCACACAGCCCAGTTCAGGGGCTGAGTGCCCCAGCAGTGCACAACCACAGCACTGCTACTTTATACCCACAGGGTGCTCTCCAGAAAAGGAGTCCACTGCAGGCCCAAAGCCAGCCAGGCTGCACCCAAACAGACCACACTGACATGGGCACTTTGTTCACCAGCAATATATAACAACACAGGATCTTATTTGGTTCTGTGCCTGAATCCTCAGTCCTAAATCTGACCCATGCTCCCTGTTCCCAAAGGCCCAGAGTACTCCATTCACATTACTCACATCATCAGCTGCTGCCCCATCCTGACCACCGCTCTCCAGGAATTTTTTGAAGCCTTCTAGTGTCCTCTCCCCATTATAGTCAATTACCTACACAGGGAAAACATGAGGATGCTGGTTATGGGCACTACAGACCCACACCCCTGGAGAGGAGAATTCTCTTTCTGAGCAACAGTGAACATGCCAAGCAAAAGGGAATTTAAAAATTCACCTTCACCCATATGAGACGAAGGAAAACAGCTCAGCCACTAGACTTCAGAGATCACTGCGAGGAAAGAATAGCCTGCAGATGAGCACACTGTCCTCTTAGCTCCCTCTTTTCCCCACTCCCACTTCCCCCCAAACTCTTTCCTACAGCCCAGACCCCACAAAGGGTCTTGGGTGTCCTGTAGACTTGCTGTGTTCCATCCCGACAGAATGCAGATCCCTCCCAAAGGTCTTGTCCAAAACAACTCGAGCAAGCAGCTGAGCATTCCCGTGCTCCCTGGCTGCCTGCTTACATTTCTGCCAGAGCCTGCAGGGAAGAACTTGAGTGTGGGGAAGCTGTGGATTTTCACTGCCTCCACTTCATTAGCCGTTGCATCCATCTTGGCAATGACAATGTTCTCATGGTCCCTGTAGGTTTCTCCCAGCTTGTCCCAGATTGGGGCCAGCTGCTTGCAGTGACCACACCATGGGGCATCTGTTAATTACAGAGACAAAGTTGCACCAACAATTTAACGAGGTACCACTCCTCCCCAACCAGACAGTTCTCACAGATCTTTGCAACCAAGGCACTGCTTTTGAAGCCCAGAGTGCAGAAGGCTTTTCCTCTAATCCTGGTCACACAGTGTTTTGGCAATCCCTTCACACCAGTTACACGGAATCAGCTATAGAAAGATACTCACAGAACTCCACAAATACATTCTTATTCTCATCAAAAGCAACTTCCTCAAAGTTCTTCCCAACCAGAACTTTGACAGGCTGCTTGTCCCAGTCTTCAGGAAGATCCTGACTCATTAGGTGGGGCTGGAATAAAAAGTGAAATTCAGACAAACTGTTTGCTACATAGCTGCTTGGACTGAAAATGCAATCACGTCTCCTGGAAAACCCACGTTTCACCACCCCACTGGTGCCTCAGTCACAGGCTGTAAGCAACCAGATTAATTAGTCACTTCTTCTTCTCCAACAGTCTCCTTCCCACCCTGGCCCAGCAGGAATAGCAGGTGCTGTTGTGCAGAGAAAATTACAACAGAGCTCTGCAGGAGGGAAGCAGCACTGCTGACAGCCCCATTCCCAGAGGACTGGGCTTTGCTGCACCCCCACTGCTGGCTGAGCCACACACAGCCCCTTCAGCAGATGGGAGCTGAGAAGTCTTTTCCCTGTGCCACAGAATTCACACCTTCCACAGACTGCTGGCAGAAAGAGCAACTGGATAAACAGTAGAGTCCCCACATGGACAGCACAACTGCTTGACCATGCCCAAGTCCCTCTACTTGGCTCATTCTGCTACAGCCTCCAGGCCCCAGCAGCTTTGCCTTTCATTCCTCATCACAAAGCCCATGGGATGTTCCGTGCAGAAGGTGGAGGGGACTCTCCAGCCCCTCACAGGGAGCATTTCTGTTTCCTCTCAGCTACTTCATTCACCACCAGTACTGTTTATCCACATACCTTGATCTTGCCTGCCAGGAACTTGTCACAGAACTCTTTGATCTTGTCTGCTGTGAGCTCATCAGATTCAGGTTTGTATTTGGTCATTTCTTCCTCCAGGGTGATCAGACGTACAGCTGGGCACTCTTCTTTTTTTAGGCCAAAGAACTCCAAAATCCTCTGGTTGTCACTGTGGTCACTGTCTATGAAGATGAACAGGATCTTGGGAAGAAAAAAGTGAAAGGCAGGAGGTGAACATGATTACCTTGTGGCTATTGACACCTCACACACACACTCGCACCAAGTGTAGCTGAATTGGCTCTTCTCTTCCCATTCTAGAAGAGAGAATTGGCCTAAAGTCCTCCTCCACAGCTGCTCCATGGGTAAAGACAGTGCTACACTTCTCTGCAGGAGGTGGGTGGTCTCTTAGCTCATGATCCAAAAAATCCATCTCACCTTCCCTTTGAAGTTCCCAGCTGCACTCTTGAAGTTGTCCAGCTTCCCTTGATAGTCAGACACACTTTTTGGTAGGAAAAGCAGAATATGAGTCTTGATCTCTCCTCCAAATATTTTAGGAGCAGTCTGAGGAATAAAAAAAAAAACTTTGTTTTTGGAAAAGAAGCAAATCAGTATCCAGACCAGTTTAACTCCACTGTGCTGACCAGCTCACAGCAGCCTCCAATACTGCAGGACTGCTTGCACAGCAAGCTCACACCTCCTTTATTCTGTGTCCTTCCCACTCCTCCATACACCCCATCAGCTCCACAATAAAGCATGACCATGGAATCTACAACTAGACCTTTGCTATATTCTTGCAGCATAAGAAGGGCCTTGTCAGGTACCTAAAGACCCACCTGCTCAGTGAACTCTATGACCAGAGGCAATGAATTAGACTTGATGAAGTTCAGCAGATTATCTTTTGTGAGATCCCCTTCGAAGTTGTTCTGGCCTTCATCAAACTGCAAGAACAAACATTCTTCATTAGAACACTTGTACATCCCACACATCTCTCAATGCCTTCACGTTGGTCACTGCCCCACGGGATCTCAGCTGCACTATTCAGAGCAGACTTCCATCTCTACAAGGTAACATGTCCACATAAAATCTGGATCAAGGTGTCCATTTTCCTTGCAAGCAAAGCTTTAAATCACCTCCCACCAGAAGGTAAGCAGCAACAACAGCCAGGTTTGATCTCAGCCTTGCTCTGCACCACTGTGAAACCATTTGTGGTGCAAGTCACCAAGGAGGACCCTGAGCAGCTGCCTCCAGCCCCGCAGCAGTCAATGGTCAGAGCAGACACTGCAGGGAACACCTGAAAGCAAAGCCTGCAGCACACAGTGACTTCCTCAGCTCTGGGGGGTTCATTCCAGTCTCTGTTAGGGAGAACAGCACATGTTGCACATCACACCAGAGGTGCCAGGTCCTGTTCTACAGGGCCATCACCTGTGTCATCCCTGACCAGGAGTCCCAGAACCCTCTGGCAGCCTGAAACAGGAACAGCTGCAGAGGGCCCATAAGGTTAGTGGGAGGATGTGCAGAAGGGCACAGCAGTGCCCTGGCAAGGCCATACTCGAGCTGCTGACAGGAAGAAGAGTGTGGACTCAGATAACCTTCTGTTAAGGGGAGGCACACCAGCCTCAGTGGAAAAACCAAAGACAACACTTAGCATCAGAAAATAACTTTGCAAACACTTTGAGGAGTTTTGCAGATTGCCACAGCACCATCAGGACAGCTCTGCAAGGGCCTGTGCAAGTCTGGACAACTCACAAACAGTAAGAGAAGAACAATGAGCCAAACCCCCTCAGTTCAGACCCAACTAATGGTATGGAGCCAAAGTCCAAAACAAGCCATCAAATTCTCCTGCCCTGGTGTTTGATTACTGTGGGTGCTCCTTTTCTCCTTGGTTTAAAGTAGATATATCCAAGAGCTCCCATGGCACTGCCATGCCATTGCACAGGAACAGGGAGGAACCCCAGTGGCCGGACAGATCTAGGCCGCTTCTTCCACAGAGCCAAGCACTCCTGCCCCATGCCAGCCTGGCACAACATGGTCACTCCTGTTCCCAACACAAAGGCTGCCAGGCCCAGAACTCTGCCCAGCCCAGCACTACCCAGAGTGGGGCACACAAAGCTAACAGATAAAGCTACTCATGCAATAGCTCACAACTACCAAATGAGACAAGAATAAAACACTCCTCCCATCCCTCTCCCCACTTTGCTATTGCATTTTGAGCTCATTAGCCAGATATTCCCTCAGCCACATTGACCTGAGGGGCTCTGACTCAGAATTTAAGTCTACAAGCTTCTATCACCATCAAAAACCCTACAGTGTCAGATGTAGAGCAGAATAAAAAAATTATTTTAAGTGAACAAAAAGAAAGTCTTGTGTTAAGTCAGGCAAGGCAGAGTCAGGATTGATGAAGTTACAGGTTTAGTAAGTCTGAACCCAAAGCACTTGGTCCTGCCTCACAGCACCTCTGGATGAGGAGCCGCCCAGCCTGAAGAACCTCTTCTTGTCTGCTCAAACTTGGAAATTTATCCCAGCGATGAGGATTTTCACGCCTCCATTAGTATGTTTGTGATTCTGCAGGTAGTCAGCATCCCTCTGTACATAATCCAGTGTCCCAGCCCAGTCAGCTGGAACTGCAAATCCTCTTAGGAGCTTCTTTGGAATCCCTGCACTGCAGAACCCATAGCAGTGAGAGAGAGCAGCTCTTGGAAACAACAGGGAGTGACAGCAGCAGAGGCCAGCAGTGAGCAACAAAAAGCTGCTCTGCTAAGACACAACCAAATAGCACCAGGGAACTCATCTACTGTTCTCTTGGGCCTGTCCAAGACTGTGTGACCACTGCTGCACTGCAGAGAGCTGGGGAACAGGGAAGTGAGTGAATGAACAACCTGCACCCACAGCCCAGCAGCTCTGGGAGAACAGCACAGGGCTGTGAGACTGACACAGCTCTGAGGCCCAAGAACAGCCACACAAACAGCATAGGGCCTTTGCTGTTTCATCCAGGGCTGACCTTGTTGGGGCTTGACTAACTAAAGAAAAGGAAAGAGACAGCAGACCCCAGTGTGGTGCTCAGGCTTGGCACCAGCCAGTACCTTCTTGAAGAGGATGACACAGTCTTTACTAATCTGGTACTTGGTGAAGACATCAGCACTGGAGGAAATCCCAAAAGGAATATCATCCACAGCTTCTGCTGCCAGCAGGAACTCCTTTGCTGCCTCTGATGTCAAATCCTGGAGAGTAAAGAAAGGTGTCTCAGAGGGGCCACATCACCTGAAGAATTCACATCACAGGGCTCAGCCCAAAGAACTGGAAGCTCAAGGAAGGCAAGACAGCACATATTGCATAAGGCACAGAACCTTCCCCAGCCAGAAGGAAACAGGCAAGAGCCTGGACACACGCAAGAGCATCTCCAGTGGAAACAAACTCTACCTTGAAGAAACCAATCACCACCACTTCACTGGAGTCCACCAGTGCCTCTGCAGCAGCCACATCACTCAGGGTGGCAGCAGCTGGGCCCGTGCGCTTCTTCAGCCAGCTGACGATGTCATCTGCTTCCCTGCCAGCTACACCGGGAGAGAACAAGGAGTCACTTCCCCCCCCACTAAGTCCAAGACCACAAAATCCTCAAGCTTTGAGAGAGAAGACCTTTCAGCAGCTGGTCAAGAGATCAGCAAGACTCAAGGTATCATTTACGCAACTCTTTCCCTTTCACTCACACTGTAATTAAGCTAATCCCTAATTGATAAGTCAAGGTACAAGGTGCTCCCAGGAATCCAGTCTTCTCTCACCTCCTGCCCTGTCCTTAAACTTTGACCAGCAATGCAACACTTCTCCAGGACTTCAGTATTACTTATGTTATTACAGCACCTTTTCCTTCCAAGACCATGATTCCGGATGTTACCCTCTGTTGCCAGCACTGTGTAGCCTGGCTTAGCTAAATTCTGTCTTGGCCTTCCTTGCAGCTCTCTCACACCCTGTGTTTGTCGCCTCACCCAACAGCCTAGACATATTTCCACTTCAGGGTACTGCACTGCTTGAGTCAAGTCAAGGCACACAACAAACCAAGCTCAGGTCACTTTGCTTTCCTACGAAAAAGCAACTTCCTCTACTCTAGCTGACCGTAGGGATCTCTCCAGAGGAAGGCCATTAAAGGCTGGCCTGTTCCCCATCGGCCCAGCACCATTCCCAGGTCGTTGTCAGAGTGGACCTTGTCCAGGCACAGCACCACAGCTCCATGTGCTGGGACCCGGCGCCACGTTGCTGCCCTCTGCACCCTGGCGGCACATCCAGACCCGGTTCGCCCGTGTCCTGACCCCGTCCTGCCCCTCCTCACCTGTGTACTCCTTGGGCGCAGCTTTGTCGCCGTTCTTGAAGAATTTGATGGTGGGATACCCGCGTACACCGAACTGCTGCGCCAGCTCCGACTCCTCCGTGGCGTCCACCTTGGCCAGCCGGATTTCCGAGCCCTCCGCCTTCAGCTTCGCCGCCGCCTTCGCATACTCGGGCGCCAGCGCTTTGCAGTGCCCGCACCACGGGGCGTCTGCGAGATGGGGCGTCAGCGCCGGCCAGGCCTCCCCGACTCCACTCCCAGGCGGACCGAGGCCCGCTGGGACTCACGGAGCCCCGGGGTGGGGCGGGCCAGGGGGCCCCGGCCCGGCCCCACACCCGCC
>VWZS01004292.1:143883-405558 GCA_013397075.1 Rhabdornis inornatus | reverse complement strand
TCTTTCAAACCAAGACACTTGGTCTTCAATAACATAAATTAAAATCAGTTCCATTGTTTCAATGGAAAACTTGAAAAATTTAACAAATTTGTTTCTTACTCTGGGCATCTCATGTGCACTGTCTTGTTGTTACCAGAACAACTCTGAAGAGTTTTAAAATTCGGGGTTGACTTTTCTAGGGATTACATTAAAGAGTCTAACCTAACACTTAATTTCCAATCTACATTAATCTGTAAAGGAAAAAAAAAAAAAGAGACCACACCCCAATGTCAAACTGCCATCCTCCATCATTTTGTTTTTAAAAATAGAAACAAAAGCAAATACATGTAAAAGAAAATAAAGAAATTCAATATGGAATGCTTTGTTGGTACAAAGCACTGCCTGTCTGACTCTATTTGTCTTTACAGCTGCCAAGAGTTCCAGTTCCAGTTAATTCAGCTCAAAGCACATTGAGGGTTGTTTTGGGTTTTTTTTTACTACTTCTTCTCAGTAAGAGCACAGGTTGAGGAAAAGGAACCAGTTCATCACTGGAATAACCCCAGATCTCAATATTCTTGATTTTATAATATTTGATCATAAATACAAAGTTTAATGGACAGATTCTATGCTTCACTACAAGTACTTCTTCCATTTGGTGTGAAGTCTTTATAGTGGACTCCTTTCTAATGGTATTCACAGAGAAGGGCTGTTCACTGGCTGTTGCTAAACTTCAGTAGCAGGACAGGGCAGTGACCACAACAGAGGAAGGAAACAAAGAAAAAAGGTATAAGAACCGAAAAAAAAAAAAAAATAAAATTACTTCTTTAACTGAGAAGGAGCTGTAGAGTTGAAAGATGTAGTTTTCATGCCCTGATTGTATTTCTAGTCACATTTTCTGTGCAAGTTTTCAAATAGCTAAGAAATTAATATGATTAAAATATCCAGCTGTTGACGTATCAATTTGCAACTGCACATGACGTAGGAGAATAGTATTTTAGAAGAGTTTTTATCCTAAGTCTTGGTATCTTTTAAGCAAAAACCAAGTTGCCAAGATAAAGATATTGTCCCAAAAGGGCTGTTTCAAAATTGGTATTTATAACATTATCCAGTGGTTTTGTGATGGGCTTAAATATCCACTGAGTACAAGGTCAAGTCTACAAAATGAATTGACTTGTGACCTACTTTTCATTTCAAATTGCTCCACCAAGACTAGGTAACTCACTGCACATTGCGTTTTACTTCTTAATCATACTTCTGTCAGAGGTTTATGGATTTTCTCTACCAATAACCCTTGAAAAACATTTGAAAAGAGGAAAGCAAACTGTAGGAGTCTGTTCTTTCTACGTATCACAGTATCCTCTTCTGACCAACTGGCCTCCAATATTGCAGCATTCAGAAAGGACTAAAGTCATGAGAGCCCAGAGAGTTTGCACAGCCCAGCTGAATTTACACTTTTAATTTTAAATCTATTTTCTTAAAATGATCAATTGTCAGTTTACCTCAGTCCTTTGATACCTTGCTGTAGAACCTAAATAAAACAACTCATGCATGCTCTCTGTCTTGAACATAGCCTGGGAGAGACTGGCCACAGATCTAAGCAGGGCTTTTGCAGGAACATACTGTACCAGATCTCTCAGATATTGTGAAACTAACAAGAGGCTTAAATTTCAAGCTTTTTAGATGACTGCCCCTTAGCCAGAAACAATGTTGCAGTTAAACCTTTTCCTCTAGGCATTCAGGGAATACAGGAATTGTCATTATGCTGACAAATGACATCCTTCGGGTGTATTACCACATGCAGAGACGGATAACGAGTATCCGTGAGTTATCTGCTGCCAAAACCTTTGTTGGAGTATTGAGTATTATAGTAGAATATGCCACTGTTTGGTCTATATTTAGAATAATTGTCTCAGATACCCAAATAAAATATGTTTAGATGGACATAAATCTATTTGAAAGTTATATGTGTTAATGACATTTTTTGTTTCCATGGTTACTGTTTTTGTGGTATTGCACATCTTCCCATCTCTCCCTAGAGAGAGATGCAGTGACAATATACATTCCAAAACTGTTGGAAGGTCTAGTGCTAACAATTATGTTTCATTTAAGAAAATAACTGTGCAAAGCAGCATGCTCCTTTCCTAGGTTCAGGAATGCCTTTCAGCACATCTACATGGAAGTCCATTATTAGATGCACTCATTGAAAGGGAGGAATATTAAACACTTCCAGCATCATTGTACAAAATGGAATAGTGGGTTTAAAGAGAGAAAATAGTGTTTTCTTTTCATTGGGGTTGGGGGAAGTGTTTGATGATACTGACCACGTTCATGTGCCTAGAAATATTTTTGGTTCTATAACTTTTTAAGGATAATGAGTTACTACTCAGATATTATGTTCTCATTCAAATCTATGATATGGACACCAGAAGTTATCACTTGCATCTGAAAATTATTTTTCCAGTTATATACTATAAAATAGACTGCTGTACAGAAAAAAACCAAAACAATACATCTCTTATGGATGAACCAAACCCTTTTCCATCCACATACCTCCCTTGATCTCCTAGGGAAAAACTGGCCTGAGAGGTTCCTTATGTATTAATTTTTGCATTTCTTTTTAATATCAGTCAATCTGTATTTCAGCTGCAGAAATGCACTGACTTAAGTCTACCAGAGACAAGGACTGAATAACAGAAAAAGCTGGATATAACTGTGTGGTAAATGACAGCTCTTGATAAGAAGAAATGTTCAATTTTCAGCAAGGTATTTTACCATACTAGTTTGTATCTGAGGTAATAGGGAGAAAACACTAGACAAGGAAAAAGTAGGAGAAAGAAAGTGAAGTAGTAATTACTGACTGTGTGATTAAGGTAAGTTTAAGAATGGTGAATGCTCAAACAGTTTTGTTGTGCTATTTGTATAAAATCTGAAGAAGCAAATCTAGGCATTGTATAATGGTGTGAAAATACAGATTAACTTCCCAATGCTGCCTCACTCACCTGTAATTTGACTTTGTTTTTTAATGAGCATGAATTAGTCTTTCCACAAAGGTATCATTCACTCCATGTAACTGTTGTGTTGTCACCCAGTGAATTTAAGACATACAATTCCCTTTTTTGTGGACTGCTTTGCTTTCTGCAGTCAGGTACCTCACTTCAGTTGAGATTTAAAGCCAAACCTTGTTCAAATACTGGCAACACAAAACACTCCTAGGAGAATGCAGACAGAAAGTTTGTTTAACTGGTGATCGTGTTTGGTTGCTTTTTCCCCTGGTGGCAATGTCTGTTCTCAGACTTAAACCACACAGCTGGGAAAGACAACCTCAGCCTCCAGCCCTGGCTGCCTGCATTACAGAGACTTTATTTGTCAGCCAATGTAATACATGCTAAAGAAGCCAGAGATTTCATGGCTTTCTGCTCAAAAGAGCCTGAGGCAGCCTTACTTAAGACTGCATAGCCATGTGCAGAAGAAATCAGACAGTTCAGCCAAAGGCAAGCATTAGTATACTGGTTATACAAATGCACAGTACAGACTTAGAAACTTCGTGTTATCCCTTCAGAGCAACACCATTTTGTGCTGGTGAATATTAGCTAATTAGGCCTATTAGGTCAGAGCTGGTACAGTGTGGCACCAGAGTACTCTACTCACTAGTAGTACCACACAGCCAATTTGTGCTCACAGACAAGCAACTGAACATAGTGTAAAAGAAGGAAACCGAGAACACGTATTATCAATGCAGATTTTCTGGAACTAATCTAACTCACAGAGTATAAGGCTTTCTGTGCTCACACTTAAGCCATGGGCATCTGGTCTTGGCCATATTTGGTCTACTACCGATGAATGGAGAAATCTGTCATCTGTGGATACCCTAACAGAACGAATATCTTCCAAATAAATGTCTAAGCAAAATAAACGACTAACGCAAAGCTCTGTTCATTGCACTGCTCCAAAAATAGGTGTATATTAAAATAGAGTCAAGTGTTATACAAAGTGCCCTGGCAACAAGAACTAATATTGCAGTGAGTTGTAAGTCCCAGGAATGCAAAGAGAGTTGGGCAAACAAACTGAACTGTTCAGTTATAAACACGGACTGCTGGTGCTGCAAAGAAAGGCAACAACCATATTGAAGCATGAGAGAAACCTCAGCATGCTGCAAATCTAATGCAAAAGGCAAAATACTGCAGAGGAAATAAAATATTTGAAACTTTTAGACAAAGAAGATGGGTAAGTTTAGCTGGACTAGAGAGGCACAGCTAATGGAGTAGGGACAGCTTCCACAATGTGACGGCACGTAAGGATTTTCTCGTGACAGAGAGAAGGAAGAAGACTAAAAGCTGTGAGCATTTTAGTCTCTACTTTTGTTCTTGTCAGACCTTACTAGCTGTGCACTATATAATAACACCTCTGATCTGCTGTGGTTGCATAGAGCCCCCTCCCTATTTCTCCAGCTGCATCTCTTCAGCATGTGTACTAGTCATAAAAATAATTTAATACACTGACCTGATAAAAATATTTAGATAACTAATAATTCTTTCTAACAAATATTTTAGATGCTTCTTAAGAAGATTATTTTTATTAGATGAAAAACAATTTCAATGGGGTTCACTCACAATGTGCTTTCCATGTGGATGCTGAGACTGAATACAGCAATGTCAGTCAGAAATTTTACGTTGGGAGAGAAGCACAGCTACACTAATTTATTTCATGAAACATGGTTTGTGGTAATGCAGACTCCTTTCTGGAGGTATTAGGTTGGGTATTCTGAGTCCAAGAACATGTATTTACACAAACATACATTAAATCAGTTTTTTGTGGATGCTAGTTATGCATACAAGAGCTTCTGGGAACCAGGCAGTTATTGTTCTTCCTGATAAATTTGGTTATCTAAACTGTTAGTTAGGAAACGCCAGCCTAAGACTCAGACTTCGGATGTAATAATTCTTATGAAGATCCCCGTGAATTGTGTGGCTGTTGACCTAGCTGTAGATTTGAATACAGGTTTGTCTTTAAAGTGTTGGTCTTTTCACATGTCTGTTTTTTCATAGTTTTACTATTTACAGTTACCAATAAGAAAATAAATGGAAATTTGGCACAAGAGGTGAATGATACAAGAAAATTGTTGGTTTGTGTCTTGATTTAGAAAAATTAGGAAAAGACAAGTTTCAAGAATTGCCAGATATGTACCACCCTTCATTTTAGCAAAAATACACAGATATTTTCATAAAATATGAGAATAGTATAGGAAGAGTTACCTAAAGACATAAAAATCACTAGTAGGAATATACAGCAATCCAAACATTAGGTTACACACATCTATTTTTGTTCCTATAAAGAAAAAGAAAAAAAAAATTAGTCAATGATCAAGATGATGTTTCCACTAGTTTCTGGAAAACCTGCTCCACACAAGGACACTGAATTAAACAAATAGTCTGGATATTAATATGTTTACACTATCTACAATTTTTCCTGAAAAATTATTTGGCCCTTTCAGCTTTATTTCAATGGTTTGGTTTTTTTCTCAGTGTAAATACCCAAGACTTACCCATCATTCTTTGGCATCTGAAGTTCATTAGATCTATCTTCAAATAAAGCATTATCTTTTTCTCCTCAATTTTCAATTAAGCTTTTCCTTATTACATGTCCAATATGGCTGCAAAAAATAAAGATTATCTCAATTATCTCTGTTACGTCTATTCATACACAAGCCTATTTTACCTGCTTCTGAACAGAAATGCTTTGAATACTTTTGCAATAAAGTCATACAGACTTATCTCATCGCCTCCACAAAGATAAAATGAGGGAGCCGTAACAAGTGACATTTTTATTGTGATATGGTGTTGAATATGTTATCTCCATGACTCAGAGGACCTTAATATTTACCACTACTTTTGTAACCTATGTAAGCCACAGAATTCTCAGGAAGAGCAGGGTAGGGTTCAGGAAGAGCAGGGTAGAGTTTCTGCCAACCTTGTAAATAAACGCTTATTACCTTTAATAAAACAAACGTTTCATTGCACATTTTCTAATTTATAATTATTTTTACCTGATAATAAAAATACTCTTTCTCTGAATAAATCTCAGTTCCCATTATTATCAGTGTTGCCTATTTAAGAGAAAAAAGTTATCTACAAATACTGAACTAGGTGCACAATCCTATCCATACAGAGTACAGTATCACCTGATTTTCTGAAGAACCTTGTTTGAGATTACATTACTTATAAGGTGACCTTTATAACTCTGTTGACTGTGAAGCCAGAAAAAGTGCTTCATGGTTGAACTTGTGTGACATGAGCCATATGACATTTCAGAATAATTTAGTTCTGAACTGGATCACATGAATTTAGAAAAAGATTTTTTAGAAGTTTTTTATGAAATTATAATTAAAGATTTTAGTGATTAAGAAGTTTGACTGCAGTGGTGGCAAAAATTACATATGATATTTCTACAATCGCTCTTCCTGGTGTTAACCTATAGTCAGTGTTCTTAATTTGCTTAATAAAGTGAAAAGCTCTGCTGTTGAATTTCTGATCGAGCCTTTACATTATTTGTAGCTAAGCAATTATATAGTGGCTGGATTTCCATATACGGAATATTTTCTCATCCTTTGATTATTTAGTGTGACTTGGAAACTTCTAATTTATATACATCCTTTAGTCATGAAAATACAAGACCCAGTGCCTTTTTCTTAGTCAGTCTCCCTAGAATGAGATGACCACTTCAAATAATTTGATTTCATTATTCTTTGGAACACCATTTGGGGACCCCACTTATATATAAGCCTAAGTCATGTTTGGTATATGATAATATGTGCCTTCCCCTCAGAAATTTTTGAATGTTTGCACTCATGTGTAAACTGAAAACAACTTGAATTTCAGGCAATTATTTCCAATTTCTGATGAGAAGTCATATAGCAGTTGTAGTGATATTTTACACTTCTTTACTAGTGTCTGTGCCAATTAAATATATATTTATATATACACAACAAAAACTGCCACTTCTGAATTTCTTCAGGTAAGAAAAGAAAAAGCAGACAGTATCTACTCTGGTCCTGTAGTACACTCTTCTGTACCTTAAGAAGAACTCAAATTAGTTTAAAAGCTAACTACTAAAAAAAGAGAGAAAATATATTTGAAATATTTAATGAATAAATAAATAAATAGTTGTTTTGAAAAGCATTTCTAATGAGAAAGACAAATAAAGATGATTATTTTATGATGTGTTGTGTACTTATAAGCACAGCCAGGCAGCTATTTTTTCCCAGAAACTAAGATCTAATAATACTACAAAAAACCCCAGCTCCTGTGAACTACATAACCCTCTAAGAGCAAATGACAACAAACCATACCTTGTCACTCAGTTATTACTCTGATCAGATAGAAAAATATTAATTTAAATTAGATATATGCATACAAAAAAATGGAAAGGCTTACTCTCAATATGAATACATAAATTATTTGTAAGGTAAAATGGTTATTACTTTTTTCTATTCTGTCCTCCATTTCTTTTTCTTTAAAAGGAAAATAGAACTGTTGTTACTGAGGTCATGGTGTCTACAGGGATTAACAGAAATTTCCTAAGGTCATTTCTGTACTTTGCAAAAATATTAGTAATATTTAATTAATAGTCTCGGTGAAAACAGATTAAGTCGACCTCATTGAGTTTCTAGCCATCACTTCTTACATTGCTTCTAGCACCTTCGAGATTCTGTGTGAAGTTATCACAGACACATTTAACTGAGGCAATTTAATATTTCCCATAGAGAACACAAATCCATTTGCATTACTATCACCAAATGAAACCTAAATTCAATAACATTTAACATAATTAAAACCTATGAATATATAGTACAGATTACATCACAAGAGAAATAAAAAATAAATATCAGAGTCATAGTTCTGATTGAACATATACATTTTTTTAAAGTTGCCAAGTGACCCTATTTATGATTTGTGCTCATTAGATATTTTTAGTGTACTGTTTGCATTGGATATAGGTGTGACAGTGTTGAGGGAGATGCAGTAGGTGACCTGAAAAACTGGGGACTGCCCATGCTGGGTCCAGCCAGGACCAACATGGACCCTCCCCAGGGCACAGCTGATCCTATCAGCTAAGCTGGTGGCACTTCTGAGAAAACACATTTAAGAGAGAATAAAATACCTCACAGGTAGTGAGGACTGAGGAAGTACATGTGTGAGAAGGAATCCTGCAAATCCCAAGGTCTGAGAAGATGGAGTGGGAGAAGGTGCCCCGGGTGCTGGAGCATGTTTGCCTGTTGCCAATTGAGTGGGCCGTGGTGGAACAGGTATTTCCCTGCACCTTGTTGGGGACCCCACATCAGAGCAGGTGAATATGCCCTGAAGGAACACTGGCCTGCAGAGAGGAGCCCGCACTGCAGAAGATTTATCCTGAAGGACTGCAGCCTGTGGAGGATCCATGCTGCAGAAGGGAAGAAGTGGGAGGAGGAAGGAGCTGCAGAGAGGAACTGTTATGGGCTGACTGCACCCCCCATTCCCCATCCTCCTGCATTGCTCAAAGTGCATGAAGTATAAAAGAGCAGGGGGGTCTAGTTTTGATCTTTGTATCTCACCTTCCTGCTGCAATTTTAATTGGCAAAAAATTAATTTTCCCTGAGTCTTTTAAGCCCAGGATGATAATTGGCAAGTGATCTTCCTATCTTTATCTTCACCTGTATCTTCATTTATTCTATCCTATTTTCTCCCTTATCCTGTCGAGTATGGTGAGTGACAGAGCGATTAGGTGAGTGTCAGGAAGCCAGCCAAGGTCAACCCAGCCCCCATTGTATGTTGTCTTCTGGGTATGATGATTTTGATTAGTAGTGGTCAAGCTAGAGTTGCTAAAGGACATTCCAGTGCAAAAATCCCATTGAAATAAATACTCATGGCATGGGTGCATTAAATCAGAATGCAGAAAGTGAAGAAGTAAAATAGGGAAGAAGCCACATTAACCCATTTTAGGGTCTAGATTTCAGATGGTGCAATGTAATACTGTGGTTTTAATTTTTCCCGTTTCTTTTGGAAATTAATTCAGATTTCTTTTTCAGAACTTAACTAGTGAAACCAGACTCACAGAAGGGCAACATTTGTTGTAATTAAATAGGTACAGTAGCAATATCCACAAATAGGCAGTTTCTAGTAACTACTACATATGCATTGCACTGATTCACATACATATCAATACAAAATTGAATTTAAAATTCATGAAAATGCATACGTATAAGAGGACGGATACTTATAGTCTATTTTGTATGCAAACACTTAAATGAATGGCTTGTCACTGCTTAATGAATTTTCAGAATTTATATGATGAAACAAAATTTCTTTGCATGCAAACACAGTACAAACAGACAGCTTGCAAAAGACTACACTGATAAGTTATAAACAACTGAGTGAAGATATTAATTTAGATAAACCAACCTTGTTGAGTCAAAAATATACTATATGGTAACTTACCTTATATGCTTAGCTCTTCAGATGCTGTTTATAGTCATTTTTAGCAACTGTGACATATTACTTCAGTTGGAGAAAAAAGAATAACAAGAATATGTATCAGATGCAGCCACGATGCTCCCCTAAAAAGAACAACGTATTTTCAACACACTTTATTAAGCTGAATTAACGGTAAGGTTCTTAATTTTGGTTATAGCTGACTAGAATACTTCCAGCTGTTTGGATTACTATTATTTTTCACGTGCGGGGGAATTTAGAAACAAGATAATGAAAAGCTAATCTAAACAGGCATATAAACGATTGTTTTGGGAAACTGTGTAGAAAATTTGCTGAATTGCGTTGCACACATCAGAGGTTTCCTGAGCTGTGAATTTCCTAAGAACTGAAAAATGGAGGACATGATTGACAATATAATGCCAATGTTTTCCTTCATTTTTGGTAAAGAGTAAGAAAATTCCTTGGCAAAACCAAATATGTCTAATATATGTTTGCTACACTGAGTGCTGTTCTGATGAGAGCAATTATAAAAAAAATGTCTGTTGTAAAGTCATATACTATGTAGGTAGCAGTTCACTGGGCACAGACACCTTCACCCACTCAGCTTAAGTAAATTATACCACCTTAAAAAAACATCCTGCCTTTGATAGTCATTTTGATTTGGAACTAATTTGGTAGGGAGGAAGTTAGCCTAGAAAATAAACATTTATAATCTTGGAGAAATTTATCTTCAAGAGAAATGTTTGTACACTATCTACAAAAGAACTACTGCCATTTCAGAAAATAAACACAGCAATACTCCTTACCCAACTCCAATGTGCAAAGAGTATGGCACAAAGAAGGAATATCTGGAGTGAGTTTAAACACATCAGCTTGAAGAGCATTGATTATTTTGTGTTGAAATGGAGTAGTAAGTTTTAAACTGTTTCAAAATCATCATATGCACATCCATAAACATACACATAATTCAGGCCAACAGTGAATGTGTTTAATGCAACTAGGCCAACAACAGCTTTTAAAATACTCTTTTAACAAAGCACTTTCATGGGAATGGAAGACTTACCTGTTGAGAAGTCCCAGAAAAGGGCAAGTACATTTATTTATATGCAGCAGGTGTACGCTCACCAATCTGAGCACTAAGGGAACTCCACCATCCTTCAGGCATCACAAGGGACAACTAGTAATTTACCTCCAACAAGTCTACTTGTATTTGTGCTTCAGTGTCTAATGCTTTTTAAGGCTTGCCCTTGTGATCAGATTGAGGTTCTTAAATAGAGCATACCAGAAGCAGCAAGCATAACACTAGTATTGGTTATCAAAGTGCAAGATAAGGTGACTGGAATGCAAAGAGTAAAACATCCTGTTTCCTCAGGCAAATATGTTTTTAGTCCCATTTTACAGTCTTCTAGTAGGTGCCTTCTTTCACATTTTTAGCAAACCCTTCTAAACTGGCTATTATCCATACATTAAGCATACAGTCAAATGCCACCAATTCTTATCATTGTACATTCAGTTCACGTGCTAGCCACAAAGCAGCAAATTACTGACACGGCTCGCCTTTTCCACCCAAGCTCGGTTCACCCAGCTAGCTCTCCAGGCGAGACCGGCGCCGAGAGTGGGCCGCCTCCCGGATGGCAGAGAACCAGGAGTGCGGCTGGGGCTGAGAGCCCTCTTGGCTGACAGCGCGTCCGGGGAAGAATAAAGGATCAGGGGGAGTCCTTTTGTGGGTCCAGGATAGGTTTATTGGAGGGACGGGGGGAACAGGAGGTAATCGAAGGGGAGGGGAGGATACCACAAAAGGCCCAGAGAAAGGACTTGCAGCAACTTAAATACGGGCCCTCCCCCAGGGGAGGGGACATTACAGCAACCAATCGCAACAGCTTAGGGGCGGAACACAAGGCGGGACTGAATACATAATTAACCAATGGGGAAAACATAGGCGGGGAATACACAGAGACATCAAATGAGTAACCGAGGAGGGGATAACTGACACAGAACACACTGGAAGTTTGGGAGGGGCCAGCGGGGATTGACAATTGTAGGGGAGTGGATAAGGGTGATGGATGGGGAACATTCTAGAGGAATGGGAGGGGATTGGGGCTGACTGATAGGGTAAGGGCGGGGATTAGGGCAACCACTACTATAATCAATAGGGGGTTTTAACATAGGAACAAACCACTTAACAAAGGGAAAACAGAAGGAAATAACACGATGCAACAAATTACAAATTATTAAATTTCTTTGTATACATATATCATTGTGCAACATCCTTTTCAAGGGTCGTATTTCAGGTCACAAATATTGATTGCTATTCCCTGAATTAGCAGGACGTTCACCTAGTAGCACTTAGTCATGTATACATACCAAATAATTTTCAAGATAACATATATTTCACTAACCTTGCATTCATTTAGCAATATTACTCACGTAATACAAATCCTTATGCTCTAAAATGCTTTCTGCTTTTAACATCTCAGTTCTCTTGATGCCCTCGATTTTTTTTCCGTTCTCTATAACCAAGTTCTGTCATACTTCAGCTTATTGACAATAGTACAAAATCATACATGATTCCTCAGCAAGACTGTGTTGGGTTGACCCCAGCTGGACACCAGGTGCCTGCCCCCTAAGCCTCTCTATCCCTCCCCTCTTCAGTGCGCTGGTGGAGAGAAAACACAACCACAGCTCCTGGCTCAACACAAGAACAGGGAGAGATCCCTCACCCATTGCTGTCATGGGCAAAAACAGCCTCGACGTGGGGAAATTAGCTTAAATTTTTTACCAAGCAATTCAGAATAGGGTAATGAGAAATAAACCCAAATCTTAAAACACTTTCTCCTCACCCCCCCCTTTCTCTTGGGCTTACCCTTACTCCCAGTTTGCAATACCTCTTCCTACCCTAAGCAGTGCAGGAGGACCTACCCCTCCTTCTTCCCTGACTTTGGTGTCTGCAGGGTGCTCCCTCTCACATAGTCTCATTCCTCTCTCCAGTTGCCGTTTCCCAGTTTTACCCCTTTGGAAACCTGTTAACCCGGAGGTGCTACCTCTATTGCTGATGTGCTTGTCCTTGGCCAGGAGTGGAGCTGTCTGTCCTTTGCTCTGTTGGACACTGGGGGAGCTTCTACCAGATTCTCACAGAAGCCACTCCTGTATCCTCCCAGTACTAAAACCTGGTCATGCAAACCCAATACACAGGTGCTTAATTTTTACAAAGTAGGGTAATACATACACTACAAAAACCTAAAACACCTCAAAATGGTTTAAGTCTATGAAGTATGTTTGTTAGCTGTTTTCCAATGTTGGTGGTATACCATCTTTAATGAAATACAAGTCGTCCTAGAAAATTTAACCACAACTCTGACCTTATTCATTAAGAAGCAAAAAACGTTCACAGCACAGAAAGATATTATTTTATTATAACCAAAGATTAATATTTAAGACTTCTTAAACAAATTCATATTGAACAAGTATATTCTATATGGATTTTTTTTAAATTTTATTTTAAAGATTCCAAATTGTAACAGGCATTTTAGTCTATGGAGTGTACTGGTGACTGTAATTTGTCTAAAGCAGTGTTCCCTCTTACCTTTTTGTTTATTTAAGTTTGCTGGAAAAACTAACTAGTAAAATTCCACCTTACCACTTTGAGAAGTATTTTTTGCACTCTCGCCCTCATTTGCTATTACTCTCTGTCATAGTTAATTCACAGATGTTTTTACACTCGCTTAAGCTAAAAACACAAAATACTGCTTTTATGCTTTTAGGCTGAGCATCTGACTTGAAGAGAAGCTTAACCTCATTACAAAACAATGGTAGGCAACAGCCACCTTCAAAGCAAGTACTTTAAGGAGCTCACTTTACAAAATAAAATTAATTATCCTGTAGTGAATGTGAAATCTCAGTTGCAAGGAATTATTATAGATAAAATGATGTAGCCTTTCAAAATCAAACAAGCTAGACGGCACAAACATTCTCATACTTCATTTAAAAAAAATCCTGGAGGAAGCTTCAAAATATTATTTGCTCTTTCAATCATGCAGCAAAATCATACTTCTTAACTTGTTCACAAGACTATGTTTTGTGCAATCAAGTCAGCATGTGCCAAATCTAACCTCCAGAAAACCCTGTCAGCTATTCATACATCACCTGCTTGATAAAGCAAGTACTATCAGTAACAGAGAAGGCACACCCTGAATTTCTTTACAGGCAACAGGCACAGCATTCACATCTTTGCTATTTGATAAATTTATTCTACCGCAACCAGTATCAAAACATGATAGAAAGCTACTTAAATTGGCAATGGAACAGTAAAGAGCACTCCTTCCACAAACAACACTGATCAACACCTTCATCTTAATGAATAGACCATATGGACCCGTTACCTTGAATCACATGCTAAAATGATTTTGAGGCTATGAAAGACTTTTTTGCTCATCTTTCACCTGTCCCATGTGACAAATTGTGAGGATTACCTGAGCCAGTTACTGCATCCAGTCAAAAAGCTATAGATGAGCTACAGCATCTCTCTTTCTCTCACTTGCAACCTCAGTTTAAAAGTTTCAAGTGAAGAAAAGATCCACAAAATATCTTTGTCATTTTTTCCAGTGACAAATTATTTTCATTACTGTCACTTGTTTATTATTTTATTCCATTCTTGCTTTTAAGTATTGTTTTGGCCATTAGAATGAAGAGCACGAACAGATTAATATTTATCATGAAGAGCTTATCTTCGGGAAAGACTATACTGTCAAATCATCTTTCTGTCTTCTCTAATAGGAGATGAAACCTGCATTAGATTAGAATTGTCATGGCTTTTTCTTAAATGTCGAGTTTTCGACTTCCTCTTTGAAGTATGAATTCCCTAATTTGTTGCAGTTTTCCACTAACACAATACTGAAGGGAGTGATATAAAATAGTTGTGCTTCTCTTTGAAAAAATTTTCATTATTTTTGTGTCCAGCAGCTGCCTGAGCTCTTCTCAGTACTCTGGGTATGTGCTTTCACTGTGACAGAATCAGTTTAAGTCTCTGTATTGGGTGACTATATTCTCCTCTTATATCTCTAGCACGTGACCTTTTTCCTCCAGAAGCACAGTCTCATACTTGGTTGTACTTCACACAAATACTTTGATGACATCCAGGTTTTTAAATGATTTAAATTCCTACATAGCATTGATTTTCTTCAAGTGTTTATATGTCTTTACCATTGGCATGGTTACAGCTTTGTCAATGGTAATTTCACACCATACAATTGATAAAATATGTTGAAAGTGTTGAACTAAGAATAAGCTTATGTAAAATCTCATTAGAAATGCCTGCAGTTGCAGGTCTGTAATTTGTAGGCCACTGAACTCTTGGGAATTCTCTCACATTAATCCACCTCATGAAAATGTAGTTCCACACCTAATAAGTCACCACAAACAATGCACCAACATCTTTACAAACCATGCTTTTAGCTCATAAGGAGAAGTATCAGCACATATATATGACTGTCATTATTTGTAAATCAATTCTGACTGGTATTTAGTAGATTACCGCATTCAAGTATTTTGTTAATAATGTCTAGTTTTAGGTAGTTTCTATTTTGCCTTTAATCGGAGTTGGATGGATGTGACAATAAATACACAGATAATTTTGTTTAGTTATTCAACATTTATTGAACTGACAGATCCCTTGAATGTTTTATCAGCAAATTCTTTCCAGTGTCTATTTATAAAGAAAATGACTGATAACTTAGTATGAATCCTTTATTTCTTATTGCATATTAGATAATTGCTTACCTTTATATTTTCTAGCAAAACCTTCTTTTTGCACCTTTTATCTTTGTCACTAGATTCCCATACTTAGTTTATGTTTGATGTTCAGTATCATTAGCTTCTCCCATCTTCTATTTCTTATAAGTATTTTTGTTAATTCCTTCATTTCCACTCTAAATGCTGAGGCTTTTTGTTTAGTTCCATTTCTTTGGTTGTGATAAGAATCATCTTCCTAATGGACTGATAGCAAGCTTGACAGCACCTAGTAAAACACTTTAAAATAGTATCCAAATGTAAGTCGTGATAAGTTCTTACTGTCTGATTTAGCTATAAGTGTTTTTTTGCCTTTATGATAGGATCTTTTAAAATCATTACATACATATTTTACTTTTACTCTTCTATTCTCTATGCACGTTGTAAATGTGATTTGCTGGAGCATAATGACAGGTGAGGGAAGAGGCTGAGAGAAGAGCTTGCCTGGCATGAAGACAAGAAGGCTTTGTGGGGACTTAATGGCATCTTCCCAGTACCTAAGGGGAGGTTATCAACAAGATGAAGCAAGACTCTCTACTGATGTGGATGACAGAAAAAAAAAAAGTTGAGATGACACCTTCACATGAGGAAAAAAATCACTATGGCACTAACCAAGGAGAACTAACAGAGTGCCTGGAAACTCAGATAATCTCTGTCCGTTGAGGTTGTTTTGACTAGATGAAGATGTGAACAGCCCAGTCTGATGACAGAGCTGATCCTGCTTTAAGCAGGAGGGTGGATCTCCAGCAGTCCCATTCAGAATGAATGATTCCAATTCTGCAATAAATCACTTACAACTGTGTATTTATTTTTAATTTTGTTTGCACTTCCCTCTACCTGTCAGAAGGAGGATAATGTTAGCATTCTATTGGGTTGGTTATGACTATGCTTTAGGTTTCAATTTTTAGAAAGATGCTTAGAAGTTCTATGATGTTTTAGAATTAGCCATGAGACCACCAGTTTTTGTCACTCTGAGTAGATTACCTAAAATAACACAAGTTCATTAAACGTGTGAATGCCTCTACCAACCTTTCCCTCGTTCTTTGTTTTGTATAGTAGATAGACTATTGTCTATAACATAAAATCACCATTGCATGTGCAGTAGGGTTTTGTGAAACAATCATTTAAAAACTCAGATTTGTGTACATTGCCAATAGCAAGCCATGACAAAGTCACAAATTAACATTCAGCAGTTCTATCAACATCTTGTCAGAGGAGTTCAGGTTACACAGGTTGAACAGTACTCTGTTGACACAAATTACTTGGTTTTCAAGTCCTAGGACAGTTCTCTAACCTTTATGTAATTTGGCTGAAGTCTATTTTCTATGTCCTGTATGCCACAGGCTAGCTGATATTGAACATACAATATTCCCTTGCACTGAATGTTATATGCACAAATGTCTTCTGCTGACGTGATGAGGGCCCAGATGGTACAGATTCAGTTCTCTGTGATACTCAAGAATTTTGGTTTCAGGATTTAATGTTTTGAAAAGAAAAAGCCCAACTGTCTCTTCTCCAAACAGTCACTTATGCTTGGCTTTCTAATCAGTCTTTTTTCACGGATCAGAAAAATATCTGAACATGCATGCTTTGGGATAAAATTTAAAGCTAACATCTTAAAGATAATTATTGCCATAATATTGACCTTTTCAATGCAGTGTTAGTGTTGACATCTTAAAGTGACTTTTTGAAATATTCATGCTAATGAGAATTCCTTTGCTTTCATGTCTGAATTCGTGACTCCTTGCCATAAACAACCTCAGTAATAAGCCTGTAGGCTTATGACTCCCCCATAAAACCAATCACACTAGCAATCTCATTTTGAAGCTGGTATTAAAAGTGGGATAGGCAAGTGTTTTTGTATTAGCATAATCCAGACAGGACTTGCTACACACAGTTGAGGCATAAAACTTTTCCTGTTACAAGGCATAAAACTTTTCCTGTTACGTGGTCTGACAACTGAGACAAAGATACTTGGCAGGACCTGGCCTACAATTTTGCAGGATTTTGTCTGTAATACATTACTATAGTGGTCATTAATTCTCCAGGCCTTGGTATGTATTTTCTCTAGGTACTCTGGGAGTAAACTGAAGGGGATGATGGTATAACTTACAGCTGAATTTTTACAATTCGACATAATAAAAATGCAAGAAAATATGCTTTTTTCATGGCATGCACAAAACCACACTCTCAGCAATTCCTAAATAGGCATAAGTATCTTGGTTAATGTTATCTGCTTTTGTTTAAATGACATGGATCTTTTCAGCTGCCCTTTTGTATCTTTTTCTCCACTTCATGAAAAAACAAAAACTACTACTCTTGCTTGTGGGAAATAAGGAGTGTATTGTCCTTCCTGTAGAGTAGATTCAGATCTCTGCATCTCTGCATTGCTTTCAAAGCCTTCAAAACCAATGAATTGATTATTTAATTCTGAATCTCTTCAGTACTAGGTAAAACTATTCGTAATGTATGAATAAATAAGTTTTATGTGATCAGGACCCTTTAACTTGGCCAAATGAAAATCCCTTGCCCACTTACCAGTAGATGCATTGGGGGGGGTGGGGTGAGGAGAGGAAGACAGTGAAAAAGAATCTGCATCCAACTACTCCACATATAATTTTTCTCTAAATTTTTCTGCCCATTTTGAGAAACAAAAGTATTTAAAGTTTTGTATTCTTCTGGTGTCTTGCAGATTTAAACAGAGAATAATATCTAAAGTTTAAAGACTGGAAACAAAAGTATCAGAAGAAATTACCACTCCAATGAAGAGTTCATGTTAATATAGGAAAAGAGGCATCTCTGTTAACCTGTGGTGGTTGCTAGCTGGTCAAGTAATTGTTGTGGGCAAGATATATGTTTTCGAATCATATGCATTGAAGCAATGCCAGTCTTAAGTAACTTCAGCCACCTAAAAGCTAGGCATCTAAACAATTTGTCTTACACATAGTTCTTTTCTTTAAATATTTGGTAGTGGTAAGAACAAGTTGCTGCATCTCACATTCCAAGTTAGGTACTCACAGAGTGGATTTATACATGAGGGTACATTTAGTGACAAGCTAGAAATTAAAAGAAAATGAAATATCATTATTAGAAGATCAAATAAGTTGAAGATGGGAACTATAGCCAGTATTAATTGAGGAATCAAAATTTCAGGCCTTAAAATTTTAGATAAACAAATTTTGGTTCCTAAATTTTTTCTTTACTTAAATTCTCTACTAAGGATTCTTGTCTAGCAGTCTTTTTTAATGGTTAGCCATACAAGGCTCTCATCTGTATTTTTACTTGTGCTTTCAATTACAGTACACTTCTTAGTAGATAGGCAACACATTTTGTACTAGAAAGCTGCTGAAAGTAGCAAGCCCACACTTATAGATCAATTGTTAATTATTTTAATTTTTCTGATGTGGAATAAATGTATGTGTTATTTTCACCACAGATTTTAATTAGTCCAAATCAAATTTCATATATAAGCTGCCAGCGGAAATGCCCAGACCAATTGTGAAAATATAGTTCCTTCATGTAATGTGAAGGAGCCTCTACCTGCTATTATTTTGTTTAGCCATCATAGTTGCTTAATTACATTCTTTTGATGTCAGCAAAATAATTTAACTTCCCCTGAAGACATTGAAAGGCATCTGCTATATTGAAAAAAGTACTTTCCCATGCCACAATTTGAGTTTTATGCATAACTACTTACAAAAGACATATCTGTATCTTTCTCTGTTCAAAATAAATTTTATGCTTTAATAAGAATTCAGCCATTATATTTTGCTTTTAAAGTATAGCCAGCAATAGGCATAGCAAAATGTATGTTTTCATAAAAAAGAACCCAATACCTGGAGATGTATTTGGCAGTTGTTCTAATGATGTAATTTCAAATTATTATATTTCATTCAATAAGAATTTTCCTATATATCCAAACAGTAGAAACCAGAGCACAGCTGCATAATTTATAATCATATTTGGAATTTAGGAGCTGGGTCAGCATATTTGATGGTGCATAAAGCTAAGAACTCAGTCCAGGTCCATGATTTTCTAATGCCTATTCTGGAATCAAATTCCTTCTATTCTATAAATATCAATATAGAAATACAAAAAATAAGGTTCAGGTGAGTGTGCTCATCCCTGTCCATTAACTCTAGAAGAAGCCTAGACATTTTACATAGAGTAGATTTAAAGACTAATAAAAGGTGAGATATATTCCACTGTAAATATTGCCATCTCTATTCTACAAATACCTTGGCAAAGCAAGTAAATTAAGATACAGTCTTATTTTTTTTATTTGTGACTTTCATTGCTCATTTAATGCAATATTGTTATAAATATAAAATGACAATATATGCTAAAAACATGGGCTATAAAACAGCAGAAGGGAATATTAATATATAGGAGGAATGAAAATTAAAATTCTGTCTAGTGCCATTGTTGTCCTCTTGGGTATATGTCTTATGTCATTATCATCATAATAATTATCTGGGTTTTGAATGTAACATATTCACTATCAAATATTTTCATGGTCTGTAAAAATATATTTTATTAAAGCAAACCAGTGAATGATTTTCATGGCATACACCATTTGTTTCATATGCAATGAAATCCACCTATCTCTTATGCCTAATAAATTCAACCAGGGAAATACAAATACAAAATATTCCATTTTTTTCCATGTGGCAATTATAATTTAGTACAAGCTATGAAACTTATATATCTTTATTTATTCTTCAACTATTAGAATTCATTCCACTGAGTCTAGAGAACAATGTGAATACTTCAGAATGATTGGCATTATAAATTGCTGTTATAACTAGAATTTAAGATATATATACTTAATATAAATAAAAATAAACACTTATCTAAAGCTTTACGTAACCTAACTATTAATAACACTATACATCAGTACTAATTTCATTGGAAACTCAGCAAACAGGAAAGATTCAGACACTACTTTCCAACTTCTTGGAGGGATGTACAGTTTCCAACAACTTTTTCCTGCCCTCTCAAAATTATTTCTTTTGCAACCGGGAAAAGAAGATTATTTTCAACAGGCAGTTACAGACTCAGGTGGTACTAGAGGCAATATTTACAGTCCTAGAGCAGTTACAGAGAACACATATGATTGCATGTATGTGCACAGGAAGAAAGGAAAAGAAAATGAGAAAATGAAAGGACAATGAAAAGAGCTCTCTCCTAGCAGCAGCTGTGGTAATATGAAATTGGATAATACAATATTTTGTAGGGTACGTGATTTACATCATCCTAAATAGCTTCTGAAAACAATTAAGCCACCAGTGCAGACCTTAGAAGATGTGATGCTGCCTGTCTCTCACAATTTGATAGCTCGGTAATTTGAGTCCTCTATTCCTTATCAGTTTCAGTCCCTGACTGCTTATATCAGCTTGATCAATAGTTGAATTTCAAAGTAGCAAAAGAATAGAAAGCAATTGTAGAAAAGCTGCTTTCAAAAGATGGCAGATTACTGACCAAACACAGTTCATAATATTCTTGCTGGCTAACTCATACAATAGGATCACGAAACAGTAGTTAGGAAGCCTAAAATTGTCTTAAATTCCCATTTTCGTGGATTTTAGCAAGCAGTGACAGACTTACTCTCAGTCATCCTCTTTTTCCTTTTTCTGCATCTGTTTCCATAACTCATTATTTGACATCCAAGTTCTAACAATGTCAGTCTTGGTCTATGTTTCAGACAAGTTTCTCCCTTTCATGCCACCAGTACACACAGATAATGTCTGCAGTCCTTTGCTGCAATGTCCAAGCCTCAGGCACAGGACTACAGACAAGAGATTCACAGGTAATATAATTTCCTCTGTCTCCTAACAGCTCTCCTAACCATGGGAATAGACACTAACAATACAAAGGGTAATCTATACTTGAAACCTCTCTTAGAATAGACTATTAGCTGAGATTTCATCTAAGGACAAGAATGAAGTATTATTGTCTTTGCTTCTGTCAAGGTCTTCAGGTGCATCTTAAAGCTAGTCAGCAGAAAAGACCGACAGACTTCATGAAACATCAGTGTGGATATCTGATCATTAACTGTTTCCCAGAGGAAAACCTCCATTGTTTTTCTATGTCTCTCTGACATAAATGTTTTGCATGGAAACCAATTTTGTCATTTCTGAGCAAGGAAGTTACTCTTCTAAATAACAACCAAACCATGGTTATATTTGATTGATGTTGAGTCAATGTGAGCTTGAGAGCTATGGCCATACACTGAGCAGCCACAATTTATAGCTGACAAGCTAATAAGAGGAGCTGAGACAGTCTTAACAAAGATCAAGGCTCTTTTTTAAATAATTTGTTATTGTACAATACTGCCACAGGTAAAATAATAAATTGTTCATGAGTGAAGTTATGATGAAGGATTGCTTGGCAGCCTGGCTGGATATCAAAACAGTTTTTTACAGAGTAGGATTAGCTGAATAAAAGGTGAAGTGTCAACACACTTAATTTCTAAAGTATCATTAAAAAATATAGGACTATTAATACAATGAAGTATCAGTGGATTCATTACTATTTTTGACATAATCCTTGGGAACATGTAATATTTGGCTTTCAGTTTTTAATATTAATTTGCTCACTCATTTTCACAAAAACTGTGCTTTTGTGGCCAGGCACTGACAGTGGTAACAAGGCTGGGTTTAAATATCTAGGGTTAAACTAAATTTAACAGAGCCAGTAGCTAAAGCCTTACCCAGAAATTTGGGGAACATACACACCTCTTTTGGTATGGCTAAGAAGACCAGATCCTTTCTTGGAAGTATTGCATCTGCAGATAAATAAAAACAACTCTAAAGAAACAGGAGAATACAACGTTAATGTTGGAAGGCACAAGAACAAATCTACACATCTGTAATAAAAAAAACACTTTGGTGATACCTTCATCTGCTGTATCTGGCATCCAACCTTCTAGACTCTATGTCCAGTAGACTGGTGTTTCTTTGAAGATTCCTCACTTTTCTAACATAATATATTCAGAGTAAATTAAACACACAATATCTCAGAGATACAGTTTATGAGTGGCTGTATTCATTCTCTTAGGAAAATGCTAACTACCAGACACACCATCCTAGCAGCACCCTCTCACCTCATGCATCTACTGCACCTAGTCACAGTGGTGCAATGACAGACAGATCAGAGCTTTGTACTAAATTGCTGTATTCATCTAAGCGACCCACACACCGATGGAAAAAGCCTTGTTCATAAGTCATTATGGTTTAGCACTGTGCTCGGTAGGGAAACAGAAAGATCAGTGGGGTTTGAAGCAGGAAGAAACCTGGGAAAATAACAGGATAAAGCGGTAACTGAGCTGGCAGAGCATAAAAAGTAGGTGATCAGTGGACTTGCCTGCTCATGTTCTGCACAAAGGGCACATGTTGCTGGGTACAACAGCTGGAAAAACCGTAGTGAAAGCAAGTGCCAACTCCTGGGAAAGGATCAGGGCTCAGCAGCCTATGTGCCCATGGTGTGAGTGAGGGTGTGCAAGTGGGTGTGCGAGGACTAGCAGGGCCTTGGACAAGCTGGACTTGCTGCAAGCATGTGACGTGGACTGGGAGCAAGGCAGGTGTGTGTTTCCAAGGATGAGACCACAAGAGGACCTGGCTATGGAAGGGACTAGGGTAGTCCCTACTGTCAGAGGGACTCTAGGGTCTGGGGCCATAGGGTCTGGGGGGCTTTGAGGGTCTGAGGGGATCATCTGGACAGCAGATGTGTATCTGGAGCAGCAGCTGGAGTGGACCTGCAGACTCAGGGGTTTGCATGTCCCAGTGGCAGCAGCTGAGGGTACTGAGACACAGGGGCAACTGCTGGCTTGATTGAATATCTGAGTTCAGCTGCTAGGCGGATCTACCTTGTACATATATCCCACTAGCAGACCTCCATCCTGCTCAGCCAGAGAGGGGAGGTGCATGAGGACATTGGTCGTGTTTGTGTGAGTGCTGAGCATGCCTGTCTGTTATGTGCATGGCCAGTGGTCTGTACGTCAGTATTTGTGGTGGGTGGCTGTACCTACTGGGAATGCACACTCAGGTTATATTCCATTATAAGCCAAATTTATGGATTAATTTATTTAAGTTACAGGTATATTATTCCCCAAATAATTACAATGCATATTATCAAATAAATGAACAACAATACCAGGTATAACCTTTAAGCTAACATTTTGCTAAATATTAGTTACTGATTTTTTTCAAAATTTCTGTCTTTCTAGCAATAAAAATTAAGGAAAATTCCACCTTCAAAAGGTTCACTTAGATAACATTAGAAGAACTCTTCTCACACTGTCCTGGAGAGGTGTACCAGAAGTTAAATGAAACAAAGCTCTACTAAACTGATTTTTTTATAATACTTATTTCTCAAAATCCATAGGAGATCCAGTGGAGACTGGTGAGATGTAGATATCTAAGCCGTTAGTTTCCAGTGGTGATGAAAATAGAATAGCTAAATAACGAATATAAGGACATCACTATTGTCTAAACACACATTCAGGATTGATATACAATAGATAAATAACATGCTACAAACTGTAGAAAATTCTATTAGAATTATTCCTTTGACGGTTTTTTTAAAGATTTAACCCCCTCAAATATATCACAATAGCAATGTTGATGCTGTCATTTACTGTTCATTAAGAGTTGTGAGAGTAATCCTATGATTGTAAAAGATTTCTAGACAAAAATAAAATCATTAATGCACTCCTAATTTTTTTCCATCTCTCACTATCTCAGCACCAACTTATAATGGTTTAATGGGGATTGCAGGAAGTGCTGTATTTTACTAATAGAATTGTGATAAATTTCTTATTTTCTGTTTAAAAGAATAAACTTAATTTTATTTCCAGGTTGCCTTTTCACAAGATAAATGAAGGCATTATGAATGCAGGAACATTCAGAAGATGAGCAAGAGACTATGTTTAAGAAATTAAAGCATCTGCTGAATGAAATTCATTAGCAGAAGGCAGAAGAGATTTTTATTCAGTTCAGTGAAACGGTTTGATTCAGAAAATCAGCTATGCCATGCTCAGCCTCAGTTTTGCTAAGAAAATATAGAGAAATGTCAGTTAACAAGACAACATTTCTGTTCCACTGAATCACTGCTGCCCAAAGGTACAACAGCTCAGTTCCTACACTAAAGCAGCCTAGGAATTACAGTTAATTGAATTGATTAATTCCATCCACATTACTTTGGCCATTGCAGACAGCTGATGTAGCCAAAGAATCAAGAATTTAATGTTAGCTTTTAGGCTGATTTTCAGGAATGGGTTTCTTCATCATCCGACAAGACTCTCATCAAAATAATCTTTTCATACTTTTAGGCATTTTTCTGTCTGTTCTGTGAAGCTTCAGATGTTCAAAGCAAAGTGAGATGAGTGTATAAACGAAGCCTTTCATTTTTGTTTTTCTTATAGCGTATTTAAACAACAATCTCAGAAACAAGGGTCTGTAAGTGAAAGTTTTCTGTGCTTCTGCTCCTTTAGTTGAAGCTCATAAAACTCACAGTTACCTTTTCTGAGACAGACAAATAGGTAGTAAAAAAGCAGGGGATTTGACTTCAAAATAGATGTACAGGAAGAAGTCTGACTCTGTTCAAATAGAATCTTTCAGACATGTATGCCTAACCATAAAAATAGTAATAAAAATAACATCACCCCTTCATTTAAATATAATAAAGACCACCAAAATATTATACCTAAAATTAATAACTGTTTATAAAACATTTGGTGACTCTGAAGTTGGCTTGATTCATCACCATTTTGCTTTTAAAATATCTATTGTGTATTTTTTAAACTCATGGGTTTTCTCCTGGAAATCTGGAACCATGTCACACTAAGAACATCATATACATACCTACAGTTAAAATAGAAAAGGATCCTGAGACGCCAAAGACCATTTCTCATCACCTCTACTTACATAGCTTTAAGAATCCAGATTTTATGCTGCTCCAACATTTCACTCTCCTCAGAGATAAAAATTTTCCCCCAATCTCAAACCAGACTTTTTCTTGCTGTTTATGCCCATCATTTTTTTTATTCCATCCACCATGGATACAGAGAACAGATTGTGCTCTTTTTCTGCAGGTACTTTGCTTTTAAGAGGAACTCAGCAACTTATGAAAGGCCCGCTCTTGGCAAAACTGCACATTGCACATGACTTACATTTTCTGGAGCACAAAGGTTCAAGTTACCATCACTATACATCCATTACTACTATACCACTACTATACTGTGGCAACTTCTAAGACCTGTGGTGACATAGGAACGCATTTCATTTCAGTCCACTAGGGGCTGGGTAGACTATAGAGGTGGGCAATCACTGGAATGGACATAATCCTGTGGAACCTGCTCCAGATGAATCTGCTTTGGCATCAGGGATTGGACTAAATGATGTCCAGAGATCCTTTCCAACCCCAACCACTCTGTGATTCCACAATTCTATTACCAGCATCTCACAGTGGAATTCCTCAAGACTAGTTGCAAGAGCCTGACCACATCTTTTGGATTTGGCATAGCATGTTAATTTCATTCAAATCACCAGCAAATGTACCAAAAAAAAGGCAATTTTTTTCCTTTTTGTGCTATTGTGTTTTTTCTTCCTATCCTACAACATCCAGCAGAAAATTTTCCTGTACAAACATGTGAAAAAAGAAGATGAAGAGTTAAAATATCATTCTGTCTCTTCCATTTATTCTCCATTTATTTGTGACTCACACACGAGTAATAACTTTTGCTAAACAGGAGAATGAGTGGTAATATTTTCCCATGTAGCAGTTACCTGAGCATTAGCAGAACCTCTTCTCACCACCAGATGCATATCTCCCAAACTGGAAGGATATGCTCATCCGGCTCTTTGATTCAAAGTAATTAGCATCAGACTTCCTGAATGAGAACATGTCCTGTGGAAACAGAAGGTGGGCTCACAACATTACTTAAGATGTTTCACCTTTTTCCATCTGGAAGGTCATCTTGCAGAGAGAAGCTTTCTGAGAGGATTTCTATGCTTTTTCTTCTAAAATTCTTTAAAATATACATTTAGAGTGGTTCCTGAAATGAGACTGTAGTGTTCAGCTCCAAAAGCTGAGTACAACCTTTTCCAGTAAAATGACATTATTTTACTCTCTGTATTTCCCCTCAATCAATATGAAGATTTTTCTTTTCTCCAGATACCATGTTAATATTTGGATTTCATAATGCATCTGCCCAGTGTTTTCCATAGAGTATGAAGGCATGATAGACTAAAATATTTTCATTAATTAAATGTGCAAAAGATGTTCAACCTATTTTCATTAAAAATCAGGTGTTTCTTCTGCTGGGTCAAAAATTATTATTTTGTTTCTTTTACAGTACATGGATGAGTTTCAGAAAGTTATTGGATAGAAATATCAGAAAAATATCAGAAATAGCTGAACAGACCAAGCAACATAATTTATTTGTATATTGTTAGGAAGGGGTTTTAGAAGGATACATGTTTCTCTGCCACCTTCTACTTATTGTATGTGATATTTTGCTTGCAGCTTCTGTGAGACAGTTCGATATGTATTTAGCATCCTCAAAAAATGCACAAGAAGAATTAGATACTTTAGACTGCTGTGTGTAAAAGCAGTGCATTCAGCAAGGACAAGACCTCAGAAACCCTGAAACCCTGAAACTAAGGTATGTATTACAAACCTTTCCCCTTCTCCAGAATCAGTATTTATAGAAGGCAAAGAATGATAGCATAATTCATGATGGAAGGGATCCCATCTGCCTCTTCAGAGGGGGAAAAAGAGTTACATTTTCAAAGAAGAAGGAACTGAGCATTTGGACACCAAACCAAGCCAATTTGAATTGCCAAACCCCCCATAGCAGAGTCAGCTCTCAGAGTTAATACTTCCACAGTATAATGCTGGCATTTACTATCCTGAGCTATCCTGTTACTCAGCAAATGCAAACACAAGAACTGCCTGGAGCCATCCAAGAGTCATGTGACCTTGGGAAAAAGAGCTTGGAAGGATCACAAAATCACAGAACAGCCCAGGTTGGAGGGGACCTTAAAAGGATCACCCTGTCCAACCCTTCATGGGAAAGGCAGCGTGGATTATCTAGCACTGTCTCCAAACACATCTTGACAACTTCAAGTGGAGGTGAAAATCTTCAGTCTTTCCTCATAAGTGAGGTTCTCTGCCCTGCAGCAGGGCTGGTCAGGCTTGGTGACACAGTTTGTTGTTCAGCCTCTTGGCTTTGCTTCCTTTGGAACAGAAGCAGGGTGAGCTTGTGTCTGTGGAAGTGGCTGTAGGTAATATACCCTACAGAATAAAAGCAAAGGATTAGCTTCCTCAGGAGCCCTGAAAACCACAGTACTCTGCAGATAGTTCCCTGAGGTAGGTTTCTGGTGCTTCAGATTTTTTTTAGCACCTGAGGGAGATTTCTAGAACGTCAGGCTTAGACACATACATAAATCAAGTTTGGGAACCTTGAGTTCTCTTCTAGAAATGAGCCTTAATGTGGTCCCATTTACTGTAATGCAGTAAAATACTGGCTGGCCACTTTTAAAGATATCAGCCATTCTACACACTGAAGGAAGATGGAAAGTATGGAAACAAGCTATTTAAACATCTAATTAAAGACTACATCACCTAATATATATTCATAGATGAGGAAGGGAGGATAAATTAAATTCGTCCTAGGTGTCTTGATCTGATGTTTCGTGATTTCTCGGTATAATGAAAAACAAGTAAGATTGAAAAATACATTGTAGAAATAGCAAGAGAATTAGCAGCTGAGAAGCTGCACTGCACAAGGGAAGACACTATAAAAATACAAGGAAAGTTCAACACAAGGTATAAGGAAAAAAATTTTAAGGCAGAAAATGTTAAAAGAGAGGAAAATGCCAACAACTGAATAAATAAAAAAGGGTTGTTCTCCATTTCAGTTGATAGTTAATTACTGAAACCACATCTTATATAAGTAAAATTATGCTATATTTTGGGTTTACATATTTTATTATTTCAATATCTATCTGAAGAAATTAATAGTAGTGTCAACACTCTTTGGAAAATGTTTTCACAGCAAGAGAAACATAGGGTATCAAAGGGTAAGTCTATTGTTTTAAGCACATATATAGCATATAAACCTGATATTGTCATCTAAAAATACTAATAAAAATTAGAATTAGAAAGGAATTTAATTACAAACTTTACATGTAGCTTCTCAGCATTTTTACTGACTCAAATTTAGATGTCCAAACACATACACAGTTCCCTCTATTAACACATGACGTACTTCTGCAGACATCGAACTGAACACTCAATAATCAGCAGTATTCCTCCATATATTTCATGCTGTCTATAAAAGGAAGAGATACAGATTAATGTACTAAAAATCTCTTTTTCATAATACATTAATGGCATATCATTCTGAGCAACCACCCATTCAGGCATCACAAGGATTTTGCAAGACCGCCTTGCCAAATAAAACTATTTAATTGTTAAAGAGTTGGTTTTTACAGCTTACTCTTTCTGTAGAATGAGGCAAAGGTATTTAAGAGAGGTCCAAGTCTGCAGGGTGCTTCTGTACTAATACATTTTCTTGAACAAGGAGTAGTAATGATGTTTAAACTTCTGGGCAATTTAGACAATCAATAATTCAAATATTGTCATGTTCAACAACCATTTGACTTCCCTGCAATATACCAAGACTTTCAAATTCATATACATCCAGTAACACTTTAAATATGAGAACAACATACTTGTAGAGAATTCTTCACAGAATGCTATGAGAGATCTGAATCTATTGCTACAATAATTATCTCAACAGAATTAAAATATGGAAACCTCTGATCTTCTTTATATGACTTCTGATCTTGTTCCAAAAACTTGTTATAAAGGTGTAAAGCAGTTACTTTCTCCTGGAATATCTTTGAAATATCATACCATTGTCTATTCAATATAATTTTGAGCAGTGATGTACTCAGAGCACTCAATATACATAATGGTGATAATTTAATAATTTGATAATTATAGCAAACACTTTCATATATGCTTCCAAACATTTTTGCATTCTTTCAGACATGTAGCTGTAGTTTCTGAATACTGGGAATATTTCTGGCTGTAGTAACGAACTGTTTTGGAAACAGTTCCAGTACTGGGTTTTGTTTTTTTTAGTGTTGATACAATAAACTTCAATTTTAAGAATGTACATTTCTGTTAGTTTGGATTTTCTAATAACTTTGGTTCGCATATTTGCAGTGTAACGTGGGGTATAAAGAAACAGAAAGCAGTCATTGTAGAAAGGAATGATAACAAACTTATAACTCCTTTGTAACAAATTTTCATATTATTACAAGCTCATCAAGGAACCAAAAGGAAGATAAAAGTTTTATAAAAATGTGCAAGCTTATCTGCATGGTGACAAGCTTAGTAGTAAACAAAACATTTTCAAAGCATGATGATGTGTCTTTCTTAAACGACAATTTTCCAACCTTCCCTCGGACACTGCTAAAAGAGTTCCCTTAAAAGGGCTCCTGCAATGCTGCAGAGTGTCAGTGATTCAATATAAAATAATAAACTGTAACATACGTGTTTGTTAACTAATTGAACTGATATAAGTGGATTATTAGATGTAAGAGTTTTTTATATTCCAAAAAATGCCTCTCATTTACAAAAGGCTTTCTTAATTATTAGTAAACAATACAGAATAGTGCTAGGTTTCTTAGATAATATTTTCAAGGCATAAATGTCACCAATTTGAACAATAGTGAAGAAAATTAACTTCTTTCCAAATAAGCCATGCTGCTATTTCACTGAAAAGGGGACTTTGTTTTCCCTGTTACATGTTCCAAAACCTACCAAAAAAAAAGAAAAAAAATTGTCAAATTTCTTTAATCTGGTCCTGCTAGCTGACATGTACCATAATTTATATACATGCCCCTCTATGTTACTTGATTTCTGAAAAAAATACATAAAATCTTTTAAATAGGACTTAATACCAAGTCAGTTTTACTGGGTAGAACTAAGGAGAACATGACGGTTTGGTCAGGACTCAAACTACTACAAACTATAACCTCTCTCTAAATCACAGAAAGATTACTATCAAGCAAAAGGTGACTCCACAGGCTAAAACAGATTTAGGGAATTTCATTTTGTGTCACCTGTCCTAACAAGTTTCTTACTCTTTCATACATACCAGATGCTAAAATGAATGCTGGAATTCCTGGGGGCTAATTCCTGGGGGCTCCTCCTGCAGAAAGAAAGAATGGTTACCAGCTATATATCTTGTTTGGTTCTTTTATATTTTTAATATGTGTTTTCAAATAAGATGGGGGACATGCTGAATGAACAATTTCATTCAATTCTGTTTGACTAGAGAAAATTAAAACACTGCATCACCCCTGGAACTTTCTGGGATATTGCTTCAGTAATGTGTCAGTGAAATAAGGCTGTCCATCAAAAATGCCCAGGTTTGGGGGTTTAGATTTTTTTACCTTTTCAATTTTTTCCTCCCCCATGAAATGCATAGCAGTAGTACTTGGGGTAGCATCCACCTAGATGGGAAGCTGTGCATAAAGGACTACCACAATCATAGAGTCAGATCAGCTTTGATACTGCTTTCTCAAAAAGATGTCTGTAGTTCTGCCACAGTAAAAACCCTTGCACAGTACTAGATCTGATGAATCCTTGTTTCCATCTGCCACTATTCGATATTATGAAACACAGTCTTCATCATTACTCTTCACAGAGTAAAGACCACAGTCTTAGAGCACTTGGTACTGTTAGACTAGGATTGGGGGGAAAAAAAAAAGGGAAAAAAAAAAAAAGAGAACCCAAAACCCAAGAGGGATAATTCAGGGCAAATGATAGCTACAGCAAACAGCTTTACAGGCTCTCTAAGGATACCAAATCTCTACACCTCCAACATTAGAGTAAGTATACAAATCTAGATAAAACACCTACATACTTTCTCTTGTCTCAGTTTCCTCAGCAGTTTGAAGCACTTCTTTGATCTCAGATTAGAATCCCCTAGGGTTTTTTTGATCTCTGCCCCTACAGCTCATGATTCCTGAACTGATTCCTGATCTGGTCTTACTTGTGTATCCAGTTTTCTGCTTCTGGTACTTTCCCTTTCTTTTCTCTTAAGCATACCTTGGTCACTTGACTATTTCACACTGTCCTAATAATTTTACAAAGTTGGTAGCTGTTTCTTAGTACTCTTCCTCTGTAACTTGATGTTAACAATTGGCAACCAACTGCAAATGTCAAAAGGATTATGCAGTCAGAGGCCTTCTGAAGACAGTGGCCCACCGTCCAACATTGAAGAGGGAAAGAGAACACAAGCAGGTCCCAGTCAAAGCAAATTCATTTTGTGTCCAAGTTGCAAGCCTTCTGTATATTATTCAGAGTATAGAAGTGATTACTGAAACACTCATGCGCAGACATTTGAATTATGAAATACCTTAAATTTGGGATGAGTTTACTTTCTTGATGAAAAGTTGCAAATTTCTAGGAATACCAAACTATGCTTTGCTTTTTCTAGACAAAATTTTATTTCTACCAAAACCAAGTTCCAATGAAATGCCCTAAAATTGGGAGAGCTAGTTAAATACACTTTGTTTGACAAAGTTGTAAACTTATTTTTAAAGACGTAGACAAGCATATAATGTTAAGGAACTGGATAATCTTTGATCTGAACCACAGCAAACTTTTTGAGGAACTCTGAGGAGCAATTATAAGGAAACTGACGTAAAATGAGTAAAAAAGAGCTACAGTTATAACACTTGAAGAGCAGTAGGTCTGGGAAACCTGATGACATGTAATATTTATTATTTAATAATTAGGATCAAAATTTTGAAGAGTATTCAAAGCAGGAATGGTAAGCTTATTCCTGATGCTGTTAAGATATGATGAGTTGATAATGCTACTCATTCACAGGCAAATTCAAATGGCAAAACTAGTAAGCTTTGAGAATCACATAAATAATATTTTGAGCAGATTTATATAAGGCCAAGAGGCAACTGCAGTCATAACAGCAGGATAAGAGTCAGGCAGTTAGGTACATTTAGATACTGGAAATAAATAATTGAAAAAAAATCACTAAATTTTCTATCAAGTTTGTATACCTAGTTGTGTAGGAGAGAAATACCTTAACTAAAAATATTTCTGGATCTAAAAGCACTAGTATTGATGACATGTACAGAGATAAAATAATGAAAAAGGGCTTAGAAAAAACATAAACATCTACCTTTAGTTATCTTACTTTAAATTTAAGCAAGCGCACAAAAAAAAAAGAGAAGAAATCATCATTATCAATGATTAAACAGAGATCAAAGAACAATAGAGAGGAATTTGAGGATGTGCTTATATTAAACTAGAAAGGAAAAATAGGAAGAGCAAATTTGGCAAATTAATAATACTCAAAAGTATTTAATTTCTGGTTGATCTGAGCTTTTTTCTTCCCCCCCGCCAAATCCTTAAAACACTTTAATGATGCTTTAAGTGACTCCTCCTTAGATGAGGTCAGTTTTGAAATGAACATCACTATTTAGCATAGATATATAGCTTTTCCATCTGTAGATTTCATATCAGACTTGCTATTCATTCAATTTAGATGCTATTAGGTTTTCCTTATGAGGTCAAAATAGGTATAATACACAATTTCTTTGCTGAGCGAGGTTGAGCTAACCTGAAAACTGGTATAATTGCCATAATAATTGAGAATTTTTAAAATCAAGTTCCTAAAACTGAAGAAGCAGGAAGAATTTTCTCACATTTGTACTTGCTGATGGCTGTAGTTGTTAGCAGCAGATGCTCTTGTACTAAGTCTAATAGTGGGATACCTATTGGAACAGATGGAATAAGCATTATTGCTGGCACAGCATAAAATAATTTAAATGCACAGGTTTGAAAAATGCTTTCTAAAGGAGTTTGCAAAATATATTGGCAGACATGCAGCTAATGGTATGTGAGGTAAATAAGGACATTGCTCGATGGGAATGTAATGACACTACTTCTGTGTATGTGTGGGAATAAAGACACAGGACTATTGGCAAAGAGAAATATTTTAATGTCCTTTGATCAAAATGAAAAAGAAAAACAGCTAAATAAATTTTGAATTTAAAATACTAATAAAGCCAAAATGTAACAAAGATGTGGGGTGAGAATTCATTGTACTATAAAATGGATTACCTTGTTACCATAATCATAAGCAACTGTTCATTATTTTACCAGTCTGAACTTTTAATTTGGTTGAAAGAGTCTGAGATTTTGCATTTATGCCCTGGAGAGCTAATTTTCTCTTCAGGATGCCCAAAAAGTTTTGGCAGTTGCTAGTGCTTTTCCTGCCCCTCCAGAAAATGAACGAGTTGATGAGGACTGATAAGAGGAACTATTTGCTGTTCCCTTGAATACTGACTGGGCTGAAAGCTCATTGTTTTCCTGGATGGGACAGGAAGATGAACCATGTTATGGTGTCAGTCTTTTCCACAACTACCTCACTGGACTTCAGCAGCAAAGTCTTTTTGGAAAATCTTTAAACTCCTTCTCTGATTTCACACCCAGGCCAGAACAAACATGACTCCTTTAAAGTGACAAACTGTCCCCAGATACAGCAGTCATTTATTTTCAAGCCTTCCTTCAATTCTGTGCAATCCAAGCATTTCTTCTTTACTGACAAAAAATTATATTTGTTTTTCTTTATGAATTTTAATTTATTTACTGACTCATCTTAATCATAGGACACAGATTTGGCAGTTGAGATTCACAAGCGAGGCTCTTAAAGAGCACCCTTTGTTCAGCCATTAAGATCCTTGCTACAGGTATCTAAAGATCAATTGGTTTCCCATTGCTATATTAGAAAAAATGCTGCTGACACAGAGGTGCCAACAGTATTAGACTATTTGCATTTGAAACGCTTGAAAACTGACATCATCAAAGAATCTTAGATCCTTTTAAACATTCATACAATTAACATTAAAGAGCTAACATCTGAAAACAGAATTTCTACCCAAATGAAAAAAAAAAAGTAAATTAAAAAGTAAAGAAAATTTAAACAATATTCATTTTGGAAAGTGAAATTTTAGACTGCATTACTAGAAATCATTTTCAACAATAATATTTTTAAAATAGTCCATACAAGCATAGCAAATACTTTATCTGCTTCTTAATAGAAGAAGCTAGGCTTGGATTGCCTTGATTAACTTTCTGATCACAGAAAAATGTTTTAAATAGCTTCAAAAGCCCTTCTGCTGGTTTGAAACAATTGCTAAAATCACAAATTACTTTCATTCCTTGCCTATAAATAGCAATTCAAATGCTAACAAAACACTCAATCATGCTCCAAATTGTAAAAAAAGTAACAATTAAACAGATATTTCTTACATGGTATACTCTTACAGAGATTATGAAGAAAAAACATCTTTATAAAATGCATTTCCAAGTCTGTTCAGTGGATCTTTAACAAGAACTGTGGACTGTGAGATACATGCATCTCTTGAACCATTAAGATGATAACTTTGTCCCCTCATTTTTACAAACTAGAAAGAAACCTATGAGCTCTTAACTCCTGTAACATCTGCAGAATTTTTCCAGGAACTCTTTTTACATTCAAAAGGCCATTATTCCACCAAAAACTAATCTGAAGCAAGGTCACAGAAATATGCTTTTCTAATTTAGACCTTTGCTTTATTCTTTCTCAACACTGTTGAACTTCCCTTTGCACTAGGGATAACAACAGTACTATTGTATGATGCTGAAAATTGTGAGATCAATGTGGAATTTTGAAATCTGTTTTAAAAAATTATGTTTTCTAAATTATTAATGTCTAATGCCCTTAGGCTATAAGATTTTGCTCAAGTGAATCTACATCAAGGCTCATAATTTTAGAGATAAACAATCTACAGAGACAAGACTGGAAAGAGTAAGTCCTGGACACTAATTAATGAAAATATTGAAATGAATTTTATAAAAAAATTCAGTGAAGGCCTTCATGCTACCTAAAAGCACAACTATGACCACATACCAACCAACCTTTTAAAATAAAGATTTATTTAGCATCCTGAATCTGTAGTGCCTAAGTCAGTTAGAAGGGAAGAAAACCTGAGGGAAATTGCTGAACCATGAAAGAAGAATGTAAGGTACTCTAGCTCAAAAAATCAGAAATCAAAAGGAGCTGATTAGGCATAGAGGTTAAATGTATGTATTTATTTATTAGTCCAGGTGCCCAAACACGATGTATTTCTCCAAAACCAAAAAATATCAAGGAATTTTGCACTACTCTGATTTCAAGGTGAATAGCTCACTTTTAGTTTACCTCTTCTTCACATATGTTGAAATACTTCAAGATATCAGCATAAATTTTGAATTAATACATAGAAATTAAGACCAAAAGCACCACAGGACAAGCAGGAGATTAAAGAGCAAATCTTGCTCTCACATCTACTTTTACATTGATTTTATGAGGTTTAAATGGGGATATGAGGATTAAATGAGGATAAGGAGAAAGCAACTTTTCCTTTTCTGTTTTACAAAAAGAAAGCCACCTTAGATTAGTTGAGACAGACTCACAAAAGCATATTGTTCTGTCATTTTATAAAAAAAATATTTTCATACTATATACCCCCTCCAAACTCACAGGACTGCAGTGGCCATCATACTGCTTGTGAAAAAATGCATTTGAAAACATTCCTGAAATTATAAAATTAAAGACATGAGCAGACAAACAAGTTATTCCAAGGTGCATCAATGTTTGAAACTTTGCCACATCAGTTTCTCTCAGGAGCTACCATATGCAATGCTTGTACCCTGAGGCACATGTAGGTACATGATAGGGAGGTTATTCCTCTCTCCAGAGGATCAGCTCTCTCATGTTTCCACAGAGTGAGAATATGCAGACTGTTCCTGTGGAAAGGCCCTGTTGTAAATTAGTACATAGCTTCACTTCGGGAAAAAAAAAAATAAAAGCCCATGCATATCCTTAGAATTAAGGCATCAAATGGCTTCTCATAGTAGAGAAGAAAGCTAATGTAGAAAAACATAATGGCTGATGAACTAATGTCTGATATCTTGACTATTTTGTCATATTGGAAATGATTGTGGCACAAACAATGCAGTGATAAGAAATAAATACTTGACGTCATTCCATATTTCCTACAGAAGTAGTTAGTTGTAACTCTGGTTACAAAAATTAACTAAATGATACCAATTTATTAGATCAATGAGTCTTACAGACTGCACAACTAATAACTCCATTACAGGTATAATTGGCATTTCTCCAGAGTATAATTAATAAAGGCATTCAGTTTGGGCAATAAAAACTCTTAAATAATCTTAAAATGATTACACTATCTTCTAAAATCCTGAGCCTCATTCTTCCTTGGAAAATACACCACATTTCAGTCAGGCATAGCTTGAACCAGTCTCTTCCATGTGAGGAAGGTCTTATTAAGTAATTATTTAGTCTCATTTTTAATAATGTGAACAGAAAGAACTTATAGAGCAATTTTCTGATATCAGAGCATTTTCTGGTTTTGCTCCTATACCCTTATCCAATTTTTAGAGTATTTTTAAATTATCAAGTATGGTAATCCACTATGGGGCACAACTATAAATAGAATTTTTCTTTAACTCATTACTGCCTTTTTTATATAGTCTCTACATCCCTATATATATTTTCTCCTCGGGCATTCATGCTGGCAAGACCTTCCAGAATGACTGTTTAGCCTTTTTTTTCCCTAATATAGCAAAAGAAAATTTGGAGGACAATCGAGAAGCGGAAGAGTTAGTTGGTTATTCAGAAATTTCAGAGAAGCAATACATGTGTGTGTGACTGGCCAAGAAAACTAGAACTAGTTCTCAAAATGTTGAGAAACAGTGCAATGGAGGCTGGCATCAAAAACTTAACAGAGTGAATAACCAGCATTTCAGAACTAAATGAAAAATGACTGACAAACTAAGAGTATCCCATGCAGAACTTTGGCCAGCATTGGAGCTTCTTCTACATCATATTCATAACCATCAATCATTATGATGTAGGAGAAGAAAACTATAAAATGTACAGACAATCAGAGTGGCTAGGAAAATATTCTTTACACTTGCTTAGAGCAAAAAAGAGTTCCACAAAAACTAAGCTGGGAAAAGATGTGAGATTAGAAAGATGTTTGCAGGGGAACAAACAAGTTAACATCAGTGGGCTGTGCAAAAGTGAGTTATTGGCCTTTGACCATCTCACCATTCCACAGCTGAAAAGATCAGAACCTCAGACTTCTTTCAGCAAGGCTTAAATGGTTTCATGGAAAAAGGTCAGCTGGATAGATGCAATGCAAGCACTGTTACTCTCTAACAAGGATGAAGGAAAAGTTGTGGAAAGTTAACAAGTTTGAGCTACACGCAATATGCTATCTCCTCTCCAAAGTTATTATGCTTTTAATCTACAAGATTGTTAAGCTTTCCAACACACTTAATATCCAGTCAAAGGTGAAAAAAGTTTTATTCTGAATAATAAACATAAAATTATACATCCTGCAAAATAATTAATGCCTTCCCATTTGGCCTCCCACCTTACAGAAAGCATGTTATTGCCTAGAAGGTGGATTTGTGTGTTTAACTCATTATTTTCATGAGGAAGACTGATAGCAGACCCTTCATTGCTTAGATTGTTATGTACTGAAACACAAGTTCAAAAGGTAAGACTGCTATGCAAATTATACTCTTCAAATACGAGAGATATTTTCACTTTAGTTTTTCTGTAAAAATACTTTTGATCTGCTACATTAAAATCACACTTAACAGAACAAGTCGAGACACACTGTACACTTTATGTAACTAAATTTACAATGAAGTCCCCAGGTTTAGTTTAACAAATTTCCACCAAAGACAAATTTTCAGTGTTAGACTTACTTGCTATAAAACAAATTAATTACATTTTAATAATGTGTTAGTTATTAGCACAGGTAGATTTTTTAAAATCATCATGTTGACAGTCTTCTGAAAGTCATTGTACATTGCTTAAAACTGTTCTACGTCTACTTAAGTAGTGATTTCTCTACATTTAATTACACTCCCTTCATGAATTCAGGACAGTCTCTAGCCTCAATAGGTATAGGATGATGTCAGATAAGAACTTTTGTACATTGATTTCCACAGTAGCTGCACAGAAATGTAATTTTCTACAGTTATGAGAGTCTGGCAGTAACTAATGTATTTCAAAATTGACCAGGTCATTTGTTCTCTCCATCTAAAAACATTACAGGCGTAGGCATTTAGTGAGAGGAAAGCCATTAAAATGAATGGGAAATCTCATTTTATAAAAACAATAAGGAGATACTTTCCAGATTCCTACTGCAATCAATTTAATTTCATTCTAAATCAAAGCTTTTAATAAATTATTTAATTATCAATGTCAGTATTTTCTTTTCTAGACAACATTGGTTTGGTTTTGGGTTTTTTCTTTGCTTAGGTCTTTAGGTACCTGCACACAAATATCCTAATGTAAAGGGAGATTAAAAAAAAAAAATCCATGATAACACGTATCAGATGTTTTAAATTTCTTTTTCTGCAGGAGAAAATTTCCAATCTGTGGAATTTGAATACAAAGATGAAGCAGGGGCTGAACCAGTGTTTTGCTTCTAAACAAAAGTGAATATTTCCTGTTTCCTTTTCAAAATCAAATTATCAATAGGCAGAAAATGCAATTCACTGAACATCTGTTGTTCTTCTCTTAGATGAAATTGTTTAAATAGAGAAAGTTATTCTGTATGTGGCAAAGCAGGGGGAGCAGATGTTGATCAGCAGCAGTGGCTTTTCAATAAGAATATATTTTAAGATGGGCAACTCTTGTTGCACCATTCTCCTTTCTTTGTCATATTTGATATGAGAGGAAATTATTTGCTGGGCTCATCCTTGTGCCAAATTTTGGTTGGATTTAGCTTTAACACACTGCCTAGGACTTTGCACTTCAGAAATTCTTTGCTTCAGGACAGTGCCAGTGCTCTGTACTCAGTAGTTGTTGTAATTAGAAATTTATTCAACACATTTTAAACCAAATATATTGAAATTACTCATTCGCAAGTATGAAAAAACCTAATATTGTAGACTTGTTTGTTCTTTCTTCTTAAAAGAGCTTAAACTGGAGGTATTTATATTGCTGACCTTTAAATACCTAACCCTAAGTACTTAATTTCAGGGGCTAATTTTTCTGAATTATTTGTCTAGCCAGCCAAAAGACTTGTACATGGAAGCTTGTCTTAAATATCCCTAACTCAAACCAGTCAAAGTACCCACTTTGGGAAGATTACTGGAATCCAGACATACCATGGAAGATGTAGAGAATGGAACTCTGAGCTAACATCTTTGCTCTACTGTGTCCACTGTGACATGAGAAAGCAGCTGCATGTACCAGAGTTTCAAGGTCATTCTGTCTTCAACTCACTTTTACTGTTCATATTTGGAGTGTTCTGATTTAGTTTCTTCCTAGCAGAAGGAGAACCATCTACTTTCCACCCTGGTAATATTCCTTGGCAGAGTAGTAGACAACACATTATTTAATGCATTAATATTTATGTTTGAGGGTCTTATTTCAAGTACATATTTGTGAACACTGTTCAGACTTGCATCCAGAAAATATTTTTAATTTAAATCCAGTTCTTTCTTAGAATATAAACACTCTTCTTTCTACAATGTACATAAACTGCATAAATAAAAGGCCTTTTTCACCTCTGATATTTCTTGTTTTAATACGTTTTTCATCATTTTGAAGAAAATGAATATGGCTTACCATATGTTAGCTGCTAGCTGTAGACTAAGAAATGCCCCTATGTCCCATAGAGAGATATTTTCAAAAAATGTAATGGAGAACCTTCCAGGTTTAGACCTGAGATTCACAGTGCTCATGACTGACCTTTGCAGCTGAAAACCACATCTGTCTTTGCTTAATATCACAAAAGGCGCCCTGATCTTTCTTTACATTGTTTTCATTCAATACACAAAACTATATTTCCCATTTTAATGATGGGCTTGTTCTTATCAAATAATCAAAGGAATCAAATAATCAAAGGAATCAAATAATCAAAGAATGAGTTAAAAATTAAAACAGGGCTTCTGCAGGTCAGGGTAGAGACTGTGTTGCATTAAACAAGGGAGATGAAGCTTTAGCTTCATATCATACTTCCATGAAACTGAAGTTACAAGTCTTCAGTTTTCTTCAGTTATTAAAGACAAAGAAGTTGAAAAAATGTTGTTTTCAAATAAAAATGCCTTTTAGTTTATGTACTCCTTACTCCAGATTGTATTTACAGAGGCTAATAAATGCTGTTTTGTTTAAATATTTTCTTCTTGGGTAAGTGTTAGATATATGATAACAGTAATAGTCTAGCATCAAAAGTACACACTAAATAAACACAGATTTTATTTTCAAACACATAAAAATATTTTCAATGTTTTGTCCCTCATTAGATATTTCATCTTCTTTGGTTTAGCTAATTGTAGATATCCAGAGGCTTATACAGGCTTATTGACTTCATTCTTTATCAAAGGTTCTGTAAGAACTTGTTTAAAAAGGGTGTTGATATTATATACTTTAAAGCTTTTTCTCATTTAATAATCCTGAACATGACAGCCAGCTTTGGTTATGCAAACAAAATTCTGAGCTTTGTTTCATAATATTTTCTTCTGATTATTTTTGATAGCAAATAATAACTGCTTCCCAGTTTCTCTACTCTTTATTTTACTGTGTGTTTCAATACTAAATTATACTATTACCCTTTTGCCTCTTTTCATGTTGCTGTCACATAAGGATTTGATCTTTCTGTAAGGAATCAGTATTCTTCGCTGTTCTCTGGTAATACCTTTTTGCACTGTGTAAATAAAATAATGCTAAAATAAGGACAAAAGTTATGTTTTTCTTTGCATTTTTTTGGATAGGACAACAGATATCAAAGAAAGAAGCGCAAGGAAACCCAATGTATCTTCTAATTCAGTCCACTGTTCCAAGGCCAAATCAACCCTCCTTAAAAACATTCTTGACGTATGTTCTTCTAAATTGTCTTGGGGGATTTTCAACAACATAAATTTTCCCTTTGCTAGTAAATGTTCCAATTGTCTAGGTGTTTATAAAAATTGATAATATTTTCCGGCTCCCTAACTTTCTGCTCTTTAACTCTCAGCACTGGTCTTGAATTGGCACTTGGAATTGAGTAAGGACTGTGATCTATTTGTAGCAGAAGTACAGATAAAGTAAGGAATATGACTTCTTTTTTAGAAAACCAAAGACATAAACCCCAAACTGATTTTATGCTGCTACTTGCAATGGGACATCCCACAACAGCATACTTGGCACTTATATTGACACCTTTTTAAAAATCCTAATTTTATCCATCCACTTCACAGTAAGACCAGTGGACACGACATGAGAAAGACTGAGAGCATCAAGGATGAGCTTTCTTCACCACCTGCAGACTGAGATGACTGGAAGCCCAGCACAGGGCCCTTCCCTTACCACCTTCTCCAGAGAATGGGCTCCAGATAAGTGGGATAGTGAAACCCTTGCAAAATGAGCTGTGGTGAGCACATGGATGTAAATACTCTTATACTGGGGCAGAAAGGTATTGGAAGATGAAAAAGCTGATGCATGCAAGCTTTTCTTCAGGGACACCTCCTAAATGAGTCATTGAACATGTCTGGCAGCCAGGACACGAAAAGCAGCAATATCCTGGCAGAGGGAGAAGACTTCAGCTTCCTCCCCTTGCCTTTCCCCACCACTCCCTTCTCTCTGTTGGCTTCAAAGTGGAAATCCAGGCCCGACTTGAGAGGGCTTGGGACACAGAGACTGCATGGCCCTTCCTCCTCATAACAAAGTATGCCACATCCCATAACTGTGAGGCACACTGTCCACACACAAGGGATGCCATCAAAGTATTCTTGGGCAGCTGACAGCAATTCATCTTTTCAACGGCCACCCACTTTGGCACTGGATGCAGCCACACTGCATTGGTTGTGTGTCTTGACAGAAATGTTATTTACTTGGTGATACTACACCCCAGTGATTGCATCCCCAGTCCTCCCTCAGCATCGTCCTTGTGCATGTCTGTTTCTCCCTCTTTTCATAAAGCAAGTGGGTGACTAAAGTGTGCAATCTCCTTCTTTTCATCACTTTCCTCACCAAGAGATGTTTGCCTGTTGTCCTGGCCATGCTCTGGGGGTTTTCCCGTTCCACAGCAGTCTGTTACAGGATTCAGAACTGGGGTGGCTTGTGCCACCATATGGACACCACTCCAAACCTATCAAAGGTACTTGCAGCCATGCTCAATGCCAAAACCATTCCAAAGACCTTGCTAATTTCAAAGAGGACATGACTGTGTCCCTGTCCCCCAGAGTACTTCTGGGATTGTTTACTAATACTGTCATAGGCTTTGGATTTTACAGGAAGTATTTCTTCCAAATCAGATGTCTGTAAGTGTAAATGATGAAAGCAATAAGGAAAATAAATAATGTATCAAGATTTCAAAGTCTTCTCATTTACTGACTGTGCTGCTTGAACACTGAGGATATTTCAGATTATCATACTATTTTTCTCTTTGTGTCTTCTATGAACATATTGTAAGTATTCCAATATCCCTTACTTCTTAGTCCTGTTCGCTAATTTGCCTTGTTAACATTGATAATGTGGTGATTTTGAAACCACTAGTCTTATTTTAATGCTGTTCTCACACGTTTAGCTAATCTGTGTACAAAGGCATTCTCTGCCTCTGCTCCTTCTTTAGAATTTCACTCTTGATTGAAGAAACCAAAGCCTTTCCCTGTACCATAATCTAAGAAGTCACACATTCATGTTCTAGGTTGTCCTTGTCTTCTCCTGGGCCTTTTTCATCTGCCATCATGGACAGTGACGAGTAAATGATGAGTAGTGCCCAGTCTGTCCCTGTAGAGAAGCTGGTTCACCACCTGAGGTTGTTCAGCAATGCCCCTTCTAGCCAATTTATCCTTGTTACGGCTTTGCCATTTTTACACTTGGCTGACTATGCCAAAACTGTTGAATGCTTTCCAATCTAACTTGTGTTATTGGTATTTTTACCCCTGCTTCCTGAGAGATTGAGTAGGAGGCATGCCAGACAGCTTTCTCTTCTCAGCTTACATTGATAGAAACCTTTGGCTGTAGTGTCCAAAAGCAGATAAAAGACAAGGATTGAAATGGGTGAGAAGAAAGGGGCAGGAAGCACTTAGAATCTTTGTACGGATGATGTATTCATGCTAAGAAAATCTTTGTCATCACTGGTTGTCATGATAATCATAATATTTGACATTTTTTCATCTCTGAAGACTTTCCTTTACATTCTTTCCCAAAGCTTCCTTACTGCTCATGGTTTCTCTTCCACTGTCTGTTAAATATATGTCTGTTAATCTGTTAAATGTTAACCCCTTTTGTGCTTACATCAAATCCTGTCCTTTCACTAGGTATCACCAGAAACCAAAACTAGTGATGACAGGACAGCCAGCTACATCATTTTGTTCTCAGCCTCAATCAGGATGCCTGACACTGCCAATCACACACACCCTCTTCAATATCTTTTTGTCCTTACCTTCTGAAAGAGGGTAGAAAGGGTAGATTTAGATTACATAGTAGATTTAGATTACATATTAGGAATAAATTCTTTACTGTGAGACACTGGAACTGGTTGCCCCAGAGAAGCTGTGGATTCCCCACTTCTGAAAGTGTTCAAGGTCAGGTTGAATGAGACCCTGGGTAACCTGATCTAAGGGGAAGTTTCCTGCTCATGGCAGGGGGCTTAGAACAAGATGTTCTTTAAGGCCCCTTCCAACTCAAACCTATGATTCTATCATTCTACTTTTGCAGCAAAAATAAAAAATTCTTTATTCCAGGAAGTTTAAGAATGCTAATATTAATTTAGTTTTTTGTTCCTCAATAAAGGATTGTTTTCTTCATTGCCAGATTTCCAGAAGTCCTTATTTCTAGCTGACAAGAAGCAAATGAATAAAAGGCATGCTGTTCTATATGCAGTCATAAATGGAGAAAATGGTGAATTAAATTAAATTACTTTAATTTAAATTAAATTAAATGAAATTAAACAGGAATTCTTGCATCTATAACATCATACCTTTTGAATAGTACCTTTGTCAGCTTAGGTATTAAAATCATTAACCAAATTCATTAGTCCAACTGAAACCACTGCTCCATTAAAAAGCTTATTTTTTTACTGCACAGTAGCTTAAATTACCTTTGAGGAGACAGTTTTTATTTCTTCTTGAATGCACAGAGATTTATTCAAATCTTCATCTCTGAAATTCTTTAACAAGTAGGTGTCAAAGTACCTTGACACCTACTTTGCTCAAGACACCCTAATCACAAACAATTTTTTTCCTGCCATTGTGACCTTTCCATGCCTTTTCTAAATTCTCCATTGAATAAAATTCAAGCTGCTGCTTCTCAGCAGCAAAGATTTTATTCTCTTTGCTAATCTAGTATCCTGAAAGTTATTCAGCTATATCTCAAGACACCTTCTCCTCTTCCAGAAATGCAACATTTGATTAGATGTCTTTCTATTTTCCACAGTTTTACTTAAAAAAAAAGGATTACTTTAAATTTATTTATTTCATTACAACACTCCAATATTCTTTAAAGAATTCATCAGTGTTTTCCTTAACACTCCTCATTATATCTTTAAGAAAGTGAAGAACTCCAAAGAGGTGAAATGGCAGTCATATGATATTTTTCCATGCATCTATAAAGAAAATACATAAAAATATATAATCATACATATATTACCTGAATTCTCTTTATTTTGTGTATTATGTCCTTCTCAGTCTTTTGAGGTTTCTGCAAATTCCATTTCCTGCAATATCAGCAATATATAAAATAAATTACAAATGTCGTAGGCTATAATAATTTAGAAATTTCAACACAATTGGAATTATAGATTAGTATAAAGACCCGAGTAAGGATGTAAACATGAGCAGAATATCTCAAGAAACAGACCATTAGATATTCTGAAAATCAATATAATCTTATATTGCTATCAAATCATCTGAAATAAAATGCCAATTGTACCAGCTTTATTAGAATGATCAGAATCTTATCCAAAAGAAAATAACTACAATAAACTTTGGAGAAGAAAATACAGAGACAAGATACTTGTTGAGATGTGTTGTATGACTGAAAGACGCCATATTCGATACATTAAATGTGAGAGATTTGGCAGCTAAAATACTGGCACTGTCTAAGCTTCACACAGAGAAGAATTGTCACACTACAAGGAAATATCCTCTATTAGTATGGAGACACATGGTGACACTACATGTGCAATAAAATGTGTGTCAAAAAAGTAAAAACATGAACAGACTAGCAGGTGTTCAGAGAACCACAAATTTTTTAAGTGCTTAAAGAAGGAAGACTTACAAGAAGAAATTAATGGAGCTTTTATTTTTCTTTATTAAGATATGGCTACAGAAAAAGTATTATTCACAGTTGTTATTTATGTCTAAATGCTTAGAAACAAAACCTCAGTTCATATAAATCTGTGCTGTTTATTTGAGAACACAGTAGTTATGCTGATTCGCTAGTGGAGGATAAGGCACTAAGTTGATATGCGGAGAAAGGAAGAGATTTTACTTGAATATAATGAAAAAACCCAAACTGTAAAGAACCATTATATTTTAGAGCAGATTCACAAAAGCATTTTTACCAATTGAGACTGCTATAATTAAGAAAATGAAAGGTATCATAAATTGCAATTCTTAATGACACACATGAAGACCAACACAATGTGACAGTCACAATGTGACTGTGATTATTTCTTTCCCTGTTTCAAGTTTCTGGGGACAAACAAAAAGACTGAGTTAGGTTTTGAGGCTGTGATGTGTTTTTCTTACTTTTACACACATGTATATATGGCAATAAACACCACAGATTCATAGTCTCTGAAATCATTATTCTGACATTTATTCAAACAAAACCAAATAATCATAGTTTAGAAAACGACAGCAAAAATATTTTAAAGCCCTGCTAGACAGCCTTGTCTGATACCTGTAAGAAGTGCTTATTATAGTTTATTAGGAACTGACAGCAGCACGGTTGTTCACAAAATCTTAATTCTAACATGTGCTAAAAGGAGGGCACTCTCCCTGTATCACAGTCATGTCATTTAGGAATTTTCACTATGTTCTCTTTTATATGGTGCCATTCCTTTTGGCAGACTCACAAGTTTTTCAACTCATTCACTTTCTTACCTCTCTGCCCTTGTAAATATAACTGTTCCCTACAACATGGAAGATGCAACATGAGAGACTGGGTAGGTACCTCTATGCTGCTGTATTAACACAAGCTCCCTGCTCACATTCCAGTTCAAATTCTACCATTGTGCATACTGTTTATGCATTGAACCTGACCATGTCAGCTGACTGGCTCAAGCACTTGGTGTAGTACTCACATTTTTGCAAACTCCTAGGTGAGCAAACAATGGAAAACTGAAAGCAGGCCCTATGGACTGTTGAGGCATTTGAGTGCATCCGAGAGGGGCAACAAAGATAGTGAATGGGCTGGAATATAAATCCTATGAGGAGCAGCTGAGAGAGCTGGACTTGTTGAGCCTGGAGAAAGCCAGCCTAAGGGAAACCTTATCACTCTCTATAACTGCCCAAAAGGAAGTCATACAACTACCTAAAAGAAAGTTGTAGCAAGGTGGGGGGTTGGCCTTTCCTCCCAGGCAACTAGTGATAGGACAAAGGGAAACAGCCTCAACTTGTGCCAAGGGAGATTCAGGCTGGATGTTAGGAAAAAATTATTTGCCAAAACACTGGTTAAGCATTGGAATTTAGCCTACGGAAGTAGTGGGGTCGCCATCCTTGTAAAAATTCAAAAAATGAGTAGACATGGAACTTTGTGATTGACTTAGTGGGCATGGTGGTACTCGGTGAAAGGTTGGACTTGATGATCTTCAAGGTCTTTTAAAATCTTAATGATCCTATGATAAGTCTGTCACTAGGACAGGTTGAGATGCATAGCTGCAATTGGGGGAGTGTAGCAGAGAGATGTGGGAATGATTGAGAACCTAGAAGTAGGAGAGCAAGAGCTCTCAAAGCAGCGGGGATGAGACAAGATGTGGTGGGGACTAGGAAGATAATCTGAGGAGCTGAAGAAGGATTGATGAGGTAGAATGTGGGGTCGAGAGAAAGACGGTAAGCAGAAGACAGTTGAAAGGACATGTGTAGATTGGAAGAAACCCAGAAAGAAGTAGAGTTTTCTGTGCCAGAAAAATGGGACTGGGAAGAGAATCAAGGGTGGGAAAGAGATAGGAATGGTTCTGGCTTCAAGTTAGAGAACACACCAAAAAAACAAGAAAAGAGAACAGGCTTTGTATGAATGGGCAGAAACACATGTATTCACAAGAGATATCTTTTCTGAAAGCCTTCCGCGGAGCTGGCATGGCCTGAGTGTCACTCAATTTAATCCTGGTAGTGTTTAGAATGATAATATTCAGGTTTAATCTTGCAAGTTTCCTACAATCTGAATTTCTAAAAGTCAACAACAAATCAGATGTATATCTCTCTGTTTGTTATTAATAAATGACTGTATCATGAAGTTCTTTTAAAAAATCAATTTAATATGTTTAAACAGAAACCATAAAAACAGAATGTTGCACAATCTGCTTTGCTATACTCTTGGCCAGAGTTAAATAAAATCTCATAATGAAGTGGTTCAGTTCTAGCAACATAACTCTGGTGGCGACACAGTAAATGCTAGTATGCATCTTAAAGGTTTCCTTTAGTTCTGCTGCAAAATGCATGGCTCTATGTGAACAGCATGGTAACAGAGGTAGAACCAAATATTGATTTAATCTCCCAGATGGCCAAAGGAGAGTCATAACTACTTTTACAGTTTTCTGTCCCTGAAGTCATATCCAGGGTAGAACAGCCAAGGATGATTATATTATTCATTACACTTCTAATAGGTGTAACTTCCTCCTCTTCTCTGATATAGAATGGTTATATATAATATTTTTGTCATTATTGTCTTAGGAGGAAGGAAATGAAGTAATTCCCTACACTGACGACATCAGGAATCTTAATCTAGCCTTTCCAAAAGAAAGTTAAAGACAAAAGCTGTTAAGAATCACCTCTTATATCTGCATATGAAAGGAAAGACTGTTTTTGTTCCTATCTAATCATAAAGGTAGATATGTGGTTTTAAAATTATGATTATAATCTTAAAAAATAAATTGAAGTGGCATGATGCTTCAATTTTTGTGTGTGTGTGTTGTATCTATTCAGTCTACAAATAATAAATGTTCTTGTAATTCTGCCAGACTTGCATACTCATTCTGAAATGTCACACTGTGGGCTTTCTCATGTGTATATCAAAGACCTGGCACGAAAGTGACTTGAAGTTAATAGGAATATATCCATTAAAATATATTCAACAGGCTTAAGACTAGACTTAGAGGTTCCAGTGACAAAATTTTAATCAAAATACCAGTAACTTCAGTGACGTATATAGGTTTAAATTATCCCAGAATTTCACAGTGTAACATGAATTAGCGTTTTTTGTCACAAAAGACAAGATAAATATAAAATATGATATTTATATTTATATGATCATTTCCCTGATCCAATTAGATCTCAACAAGCTGTCCAGGTGTCCATAACAAACACAGAAAAATAGTCTGGCATACAAAACAGATGACAAAACAGTGTGCTGATGTGACACATGAGCTAGCTGTAAACAAGGATCAGAATTTACCACTGATACTTAGCCACAGACACAAGATCCACTGAAAACCACAGTACTTTGTATGTCAGAGATTTAACTGCCCTGAGCATCATGCCAGAATGATGTCTTATCCTTAGAGCAGCCTTGGCTGTCCTCACACAGCACTACAGCCTGGGGTGCCATCCAATCCATAGCCCCTTTGCAGAAGCGCTTATAATTGTAGAAAAACTACATGTGGAGGGCAGAGGAAATGACAAAATGTTAATATATATGATTTTATCTTCAAATTTCCATCACTGAATTTACAAATCAGATACTTAACTTGCACAGCAACACTTATTAAAAACACATAAAAAACAGCTTTGACATTGAAATAAGCATTAGTTTCTAATATGTGGAAATCAGATGCAGAGAGTAAGTGTGCTGTTTTTACAGTCTAATTTCAATTACAAATCTCTCTAACACCAGTTTCCAGGATTCTGTATTGCCAATACAATTACAAATATCCTAAAGATGGTTAGGTAAAACAACATAACTATGTCATGTCGTACAATCCTATGGTAACATTAAGGAATCCAGAACTGAAATTTTAGAACAAGCTTTTATCTTTAACCAGAAAAAAAAATACTCAATGAACACTTTGTAATGTTACATCTCATTAGTTAATTCACAGCACCATTTATTGTTAATTACATTTTCAATATTCTCCATCTCTCTCAGTCTGTGATGACATCACAGGTAGAGATGAGTCTCTAGCTATGATATCATCAACCTAAAAACCAAACCCAGCTCACTGGCAAGACTGCTCATACAATTAGCAGGCTGTAAAATTGCTTTTCACAAGGACTAAGTCCTCCTCTTTCATCCCTTTTCCTTTTCTCACCATATCAGGAGTCCCACTTCCAGTCTACCAGGCTCCTACTTCTCAGGTCTGCCCCAAGCTGTATGCATTAGCAGTCCAGTCCCCTTGCTCTCAAGCTGCTTCCTTAAAATTCCCATGCCATTTTCTGTCTTACTTTTCAGAGGAATGAGGCGAAGAAATTCCTTCTGAGGTTTGCAGGATTAATGCAACAACATAAGAAAAAAAATTCCTTTTTTAAACTGATTGAAACCTAAGAAAACTTGTTTGTTTCAGTTTAGAATTCATGGGTGCCTTCTATTGTCCATTTTGTTCTGCTTCCAAAATAAAATTAATCGAACCCTGTTAAAATATTTGAAGTATTATAATGCATCTTCCCATTAGTTTACTCCCCTTAACACCCTCTGACTCCTTGCATTGCAATATAAAAGATGTACCAGGAAGATAGCTTAGCTGAAAACGAAAAGGTTTTTAATTTCTGGCATTGCATTGCAAACTAATGTTGCAGAAGATTACACTATCTTTGGGATAAACAATGAAGCTAATCAAACTAAAATATTTAAAACATTTCCCATAGACACCTTGATGGCAAACTGGTCTCTAATGTGAATTTCCAATTCTAAAAACAAGAGGCTAAAGCAAGCTGTTTTATTATATAGGGAGAAAAAAAAGAAAAGGAAGGAAGACATTGGTAAATTAAAGATTTATCTTCTCTCTTCACCACACATGAAGATGCAATCCAGAATATTTGGGAGCAGAAGCAGCCAAAACCGAGCTGTCATCCAGCTACATGCACTGTGAATCAGCAGATAATGATCTTGTACACAAGTTTATTATTTAACAGCTCCATACTTCAACCAGAGACACTGTACATGTCTTTTTCTTCAATCACTAGAGTGTCATTCAGCTGAAGCCCCATTCATTAAAAAAACCAGAAGAATCATCCACTAAGAGCAGGGCAACATACATTATTACTCCTTCATATGAGGGGATAGTGGAAAGAAGGAATTATTTTGCAAACTCTTCTCTCAAACATGATCTGTTGTTGGTAAGTAGCTGCAGCTGAAATAGGTTCTGATCAAATGTGGTCCAGCCACTGAAACTGGGAACATAAAAAAATTAACGATTTTTAATTTCAACATAAAAAGAGAAGGGACAGGTTCAATGGGCAATAAATTGAAATAATGCTCAGGGGACTGTCATATGCAACTGCAAAGATAGTGCGTGAAAAGAAATAAGAGAGATCTGATCTCTACCCTCTGAGCTTTCAATTTTAGTAAACAGTCTCCATTTTCTGAAGTACATTGTGGGATAGTTTCTGTGGTAAGTAGTGAGTTAGCCTCCTCTGTCACAAAAAGACAAAAGTTCCAGACTTGGCAGCTAAATACATAACATCCTAGACAAAAATGTGAAGATTTCATAATCATCTGAATTGCACAACTTCTGGTGTGCAATTTTCTCATAACTTGCCCTTTCATTGAAAGAAAATGTTCTTATTTTTCCTTTCCTAAAAATACAACATGTAGTGTAAACCACAGTAGTGCCAATCCCTTCACCCAGATTTATTCTAAAATGCCTTCTGCCAACTGTAGATACAGGGAAAATAACTGTGGTGTCTCACTGAATATAGCAGTTCTCAAGGTTGTGAGGGAATTTAGAAATTGGCAAAAATTACGGTTTTATTAAGCAGGTAGGAAAAAACTGCAACTGTGAGCAAGGTACTTTTGAAAACTTGTTTAGTTCTCTCCCCTTGTAAAAAATATCTCTCTCCATGCTTCAAAATACAATTTTCTACCACAGTCACTGCAACAAATCAGATGACTTTTGTTGTTTCAGATTGTTTTCCTTTGTTGTGGCTGCCATTATGTACGGATAGAAGGTGCCTTGGAAAACAGCAGTTTACAATCTCAAATGTTCTAATACCCATTGTCACAAAGATCTAGCTAACAGCGAAGTCAAAGTCTGGATGCATACTATATGTTGGATATATAACTTCAGAAACTTCTGCTTTTACTGTTTCCTCCTCTGAGTTTACCACCAGTTCCCATTATTTTCTAACTCCATGGTGATCTGAAAGCCAGCCCAGCATAAAATTCATTCCTTTAAATAAAAAAACCCACATTTTTGAACTAAGCACTTTTTTTTGTTGTTTTGTGGAATCAGATGACTGCAACTGCTGACATGAAATGCATTATGGAGCTGGAGTGGACAAATAGAATCCTGGCAATGCCAGTAAAGATTAGCTTAAAAATTATGTTACAGCCTTATGCTCCTGCTTGAAGTCCTCTGAATTAAATACCTGATACAGTTTAACTTAAATACTCTATTGTTTGTTCATTCCGGGGGCTATTTAAGGGTTATTTAAGCAAGGACTCCAACTGGGCTGAAGAATAAGTGTTAAAAATATGCAGGTACAGTTTGATTAGCTGAAGAAGAAACTTCTTAGAACAATAGTACTAGGAAAGCATTAACATACCTATGCGGATTTTATTTTATTTGGAACAGAAAAGAAAAAGCTGTGCAATTTACTTTTTAAAGAAAAATAGTAGGAGTTATTAATTCTGTAAGAAACAGCAGGAAAACAAGCTGATGTACTCTGTACCATATGTTCAACAACCAGTGAATCTCATCCCATATTCATAAAAATAGTCAGGGGTGGCCAGCACTACTAACACAACTGTTTTTTGGTTCATTGGAGACAATGGTGAAATTTGCTGTTCTGAGAGATACCACAGTGCTTGCTAGAGCAAATTCAGCAGGTTATTTCAAGTCAGTTATGGAAGACAAGAGAAGATAAATAAGTTGAGGGCAAAGGTAGATATGATCAATCCATTTGAAATATGTACACTCTTTTTATGTACTTTGAACATATGATGTTAATTATATTTAAACTATATTAGTGAGATTGAATGCAGTGAAACAAAAGGGCTATAACTGTATTTTAAAGAGCCTCATGAAGATTTCTCCAGGTTAAGTGAATCCCTAGGGTCCAAGCAGCCTGTTTTATTCTGGTATTCTGACATTTATTAGCATATGACTGTGCCAAGACATAAGCAGGATGCTTCCGCAGCAGAGTCTAACCAGATATACTAAAAGATTTTAAAAACAATTGCCTGTATGCTCCACTTACACTCTTAAACAGATGCTGATGCAGTAGATTGCACTAGACAAAATTATTTAGCCTGTCTGTAGCCTGGAGCTTAAAGGGAAGTTTGAGTGCAAAATGAAGAATTCTAGGAAAACTTATAGGAGAAATAATTGTACTTAGGAAAGTGGACAAAAATTTGGTGTGTTTTTACTCTCTGGAGGTATGTTCTATTTCAATTCATCTCAGCTATATCCATCATGATTCACTGACAAAGAATAACCCTATGAAAGTGACCACAATATGCTTTAAAGCATTGGCAGCAACAAAAAACAAAAAACACAAAGTAGAAAAATAATAATGATTGCAGTCAACTTCAAAAAGAATTACCTAAGAGCAAAGAAGCCTCTTAAAAATATGCTAAAGACCTAAGAGATGATAAAAAGCTGACTAAAAGAGTTAAATCCCTGCCAGCAAAATGAGCACAATTTAGAGACTACACTGAAGGTAAAAAGGATATGCATACTTCCTGTCATGAAAGACTTGAGAAAAGCTAAAGGAAGCCAGAATGGCTAAACAACAGTACAAGGAAGATTATCAAATGCAAGAAGGCAAGCTTGAAAACGTTGAAGTGGTGTCCAAATATGGAAACTAGAGAGGATGAAACTTTGGCAGGTTAAATATAAAAACAGAGTAGGGCAAACCAGAAGATCACTGGAAAAAAAACTGCAATAATAAAAAACAACAATAAATATTTTTTCAAATATATCAGGCAAAGGAAATCTGTCAGAGAGTCCAAAGAGCCAGCAGATATTCAAAGGATAAAAGAAGTACTGAGGGAAGACAGGACAATTAAAAAAAAAGAAACAAAATTGAACCTTAATTTATTTTTTGTTTACTGTGGATGCACATGAAAAGCCTTTCAGACCAGAAAATTTATTTTTTGAGAACTTGTTGAAGAGTTAACTGAAATCTAAGTGCTAGTTATGGAAGGAATAGATAAAAAGAATGATAATAGCCGGAACCAAGTGTTATTCACCAAGGAACTCAAGAATAAAATAGTTCAGACAGTAAGTGTGATGTACAACCTTCGAATTAGAAATGTCTGAGTGCCTGTAGACTGGAAGGGAGCAGATGTGATACCATTTTTTTAAATGGGTTCTGCAACAGTACCAATGAGCTAATGATTAGTAAGCTTATCATTTTCACTGGGCAAATTCAACTAGTGCAGTTGACACACCTGAAGGATGGTCTGCCATCCAGAGGACCTGAACAAGCTCAAGAAGTGGGTCCATGGAAATATCATGAGATCTAACAAGATCAAGGATATTACGACAAAATTCGTTACTGAGTGTCGTGAGGCACTAGAACAGGTTGCCCAGTGAAACTGTGGATTCTCCATGCCTGGAAGTGTTCCAGTCCAGGTTGGATGGCTCTCTGAGTAACCTGGTTTAGTGGAAATTACCTGCGCCCATGGCAGAGGGGTTGGAACTAGATGATCTTATTGGCTCCTTCCAACCCAAGCCATTCTCTGAAATTGATGGTAAATACAGAAATTAGCAGAATCAGCAGACACATGAACAAATACAACATAGTGCAGAAGAGCTCAAGGCACTACAGGAAAGGGAGGCTTTACTTTACAAGCCTCCTGGCATTCTATGAAGGAGATAACAATCTTGTTCATGAGCCAGATGTAGCTTGTGCTTTTTTTTTTTTTACTAGGATAGAGTTAATTTTCTCCATAGTAGCTAGTATGGGCCTGCATCTGGATTTGTGCTGGAAAAGGTGTCAGTAGCTCAGGGATCCCTTAGCTGCTGCTGAGCAACATCAGGGCATTTTCTTCTCCTCATACTGCCCCAGCAGCAAAGAGGCCTGGGGTACTCAAGGAGCTGGGAGGGCTACAGCTGAGACAATGGACCACACTGACCAAAAGGATATTCCACACCATATGGCATCATGCTTAGCATAAAATGTGTGAAGGTTGACCAGGTAGCTGCTGCTCAGGGACTGAATAAGCATTGGTTGTTTGGTGGTGAGCAATTATTTTAATTTCCCTCTCTTCTCTGTTTATTTCTCTTTGTTATTTTCCATTACTATTATTATTATTATATTATTATTATTATGTAACTGTTTTTATCTCAGCCCATGTGTTTTCTCATGGGGGGTGAGGAGTGAGCAAGTGTCTGCATGGGACTTAGTTTCCATGGGGTTAAACCACAACACCGCTGCTGCAGTCTACCTGAATTTGCAAAAACCATTTAATGAGGTGCCCCATCAAAAGCTCTTGTGAGGACACAGAATAAGAGTGAATATTTACACATGAATTAAAGAAAATATAAAGATAGAAAACAGTATAAGATCAATTTGATCCTTGGAAGAAGGTCTACATGTATGTGTGCTGAGATTGTGCTGCTTAAGCTTTTAGAAGATGGCAGTACAGTATTTCATTTTACTACTAAATTGAAGGAGAGGGAAAAGAAACATTAGCAATGAAGTGTAGAAGGAAAGCATGAGACAACGACTGGATGTTAAAATGGCAGACAAAACTCAGTGAAGTGCTGCACAAGAGAAGACAAAAAATGCTGACGGACCCCACAGGAATGAGTTTAAGTATGTAGATATTTCTGTGCTCAGTACTCAGTAACTGTCAGGAAAAACAATGTTTAAAAATATTAAGAAGAAAACAGAAAGCATCTACTTTTATGCTACTGAAAAGTGTGCTACTGAATAGACTGTACCATCTTTCTTTGACATAAGGAATCATCAAATAAAACTTGTAATTGGCTGCATCAAAACAAACAAGATAATGTAGCTAAGAAGTTTTATTCCATAAATTTTCAAAGAGCTAATAAATAACAAAACAATCAAGGGCAACTAAAAAAAATACTATCCCTGACACAGCAATTTAGGCACTCAGCCACAAATTCTTGGAAGTCCAGAGAGTATTCCAGGGAAGTAATGCTGCAAGCTGTCTTTAGTTCTGTATTTGTTGCCCGGGGAGAAGACTTAGGACAGACTTAATAGCAGTCTTCCTTCCTTTCAATACCTAAGAAGACGCTACTGAGACGAGAGAGGTTGAACTAGAGATCTGATGTGCCTTTCAACCTGAATGATTCTGTATTTCTATGATGCATTAAGTTTCAGCACTGGCAGAAAAATGCTACTGGGCCATGTGGGCTTTAGTCCAATCTAGTGTTCTAGTATACCAGTTCTCATCTTATACATGTATACATATATATCATATACATTAGAAACACTGTTAAAAACTCATTGTCAAACTCAAGCTCAGTAGAAGCTCACCATCTCTGCTGGCTGGAGGTGGCACTTATATTTCCAGCTTCAAGAAACAAGACTCACATTCTGAGTTTTACCTTTATGTTTTCAAGAAGAAATAATATTGAAATCCTCACAAATAATATAGATTCAAATATCCTATTTGAGAACTTTAAGAGAAAATTTGAAAGAAGAATTTTCTCCCCAGACTCTCCAGCAAGATATTGAAATACGCTCAGGCTCACTTTTTTATCTGGACAGTAGAGGGAATTATCAGGGGGCTACTGCCTTAGAGAAGAATAATAGATAAAGGACATGGTTGAGAATATGAAAATGGAAAATAATTTGCATGCAATTGAACAGAAAATACTGTGGTTCCCCTCTAAAAAGAGCAAGGAAGGGATGGAGTTAAAGCAACAAAACAGTGGCAGTAAATCAGATGTTTTAAAATCTAACTCAGGCATGTGTGGTTTTGATCTCCTGGGAAGGTAGATAAAAGGAAAAGTAAAAGTATGGAAGCAAGTTCTTACTGAAAGAAACCTTATGAAACACACGATTAACCTGATGCACAAAGGAGGAGGAATGGCTTTTGCTTCATGAGGTGCAACTGAAGCAGAAACAAATCATATAAGAAGCAGAACACATCAAAATATACATCAGAAAGAATCAGTATAAAGGAACAGCGGAAGTGTGTGAGGTAAATCAAGTGTTATTGTTAAGTCATTGAGAATTAGCAGCTGAAGAGAGCTGGATAAGAACAGAAAGGAGTTAGCAGAGTGCTAAAAGACAAAGAAACATGGTGTGAAATGGAAACCAAAAGAGGAGTGTCCTTGTTTGTATCCCTTAACTCCCAATCCTACAGAAAACTGGCTGTGCAGGATATGAGCTGGGGTGGGAAATAATCAGGACCTGTAAAGAAACTGCACATCTGAGCCATATTAAGGATATGCCATTTTTATACTATTTCAGGATTTGTGTCACTTTGTGCAGAAAGTGAATCCAGTCAGACTTGATGCCCATAAAGCACAGTAAATTAAATACTCTGGCTCAGGTTCTCATGAATAATTATCTGTTTAAAGTAGGTTGGGCTGGTGAGTAGCTAGAATATTTTCATCACAGAAATTACTGCACTCACTGATGAGCCTTTTGGGCCTTTACTGGCTGAAGTCTGGAGTCCTGGAGTCCCCAGGAATGACAAAAGCATAGGTTGGGTATACTGTGGGAGGGCTGACAATGTGATTTGCATTTATATCTTGAAGAACATTCATACTGTCACATCACATCAGAAAGAGACACTTCTGCACATATAAATGGTTTCTACAGGAAGGCCACACAAGAGTTATGCAGCAGTATTGCATCCAAAGTAACTTCAGCCCAATACAGGAATGACTCAAAAATCCAACAGTCTTTATTTTGTTTTCACTTGCAGTACTCTTAATTATGAGGCTTTTATTATAGATTGATAGTCATATCCATGAATATGTTTCAGTAAAGTGTAGCTTACTTCATAGGTGTATAAAAGTCTTTCATTCACGCTTGTTTTATGGAAGTTGAGGATTTTCTGAATACTTCCTTGATACATGTGAAACTTGCTATTAAGATGTGTCACAATGAAAAATGGCAAGATATTTTAGAATGACCTTCAAGGTCTCACTCAAATATAAAATATGCAGTACTGTAAACTGCAGAATTGTGTAAGCCTGTTTAGGGGAAAAGGCTTCTGGTCTTGTTAGCACCAGACAAACACAGGATATGTTTAATACATTTGTATAAAAATAAATATAACTATTCCATAGATAGGGATAGAAAAATGGCATTATTCATATAGGTATTGAGGAGTGAAACACCAGAGACATTCAGGAACCAAGCAGAAGTCAATAAAAATATTGTCTTATAATTTTTTTTTAGTTCTGTGACATGGATTTCTTCACTTTCATCACTTCGAGCTCAGCCAATAAACAAGATTCAAAAGGTACATGGAGTCTATGCCTCTGAGCTTTTTATATCCACTGGGAAGTTCAAGAACTGATCAAAGTTTAAGCTCCCAACATGGAATGAAAGAAGAGCATCTAAAAACAGAGCATCTGTTTTGTGGAGTGCTTTTTGCTTCCCAGGAAATGAAGGCACAAAGTATGCATTCCCACCAAACAACTTTATAAAATATAAGCCTCTAGGTATTCCCATAGACATCATCTACCACAGACTATTTAGTTTTCCTCCTTCTAGCTCTAGGCTAGTTCCATAGAAAGTCTGAAGAGCCCATAAATATCTCTTCAGGCATCTAAGCCTACATGTACATTAACATGTAATTTAGCAAACAGTACACTGGCAGACTGAAGCTACTGGTGTCCCCTCATCCACATTATGTGTGTTTCAGGGCTCATCCTTCAGACCTGGTCTGATGCCTTGAACTGGACATCCTCATCATATCCACGATTCACAGCCACCCCAAGGACTGGTCAGTTTAGACCCTCACTAGGGGTGAGAGCACATGTGTAAGTTCCTGCAGAAATGCTTCTGGATGAATATCACCCAGATAAAAACTAGTACATGTGCACAAAAGCTGCTCTATTGCCAAGTCAACGTGAATCAAGTGGGGATGACTGAGAGTTAGTTTCAAAATTACACTACTGCACTGAATCAACACGTTCAGGCACATAAAGCCTACTTCCAACATGGGAGTATTAACAGTCTTCTGATTTGACTGCATATAAAATAAAACATGCTGGTAAAAAAATTAGCTCAGAATTTCATCTGTGCAAGTGAAACCAAATTCTACCTTCATCTTCAGAGCAGCAAAATTTATCTTCGTATGAGAAATGGACATACTCCATTGACAATGCCCTTCTGAACAGTAGAAGCAAAACCCTGCTGAAAGGGCTGGTGTGGCTGCAATGCAGACATCTGGAGAGGAGGAGAAGGAGGGAGGGCTAATGGCCATGTGGAAATACATGGTCTTCCATGCTTCATGTTCCTCATTCCATCGCTGGAGGTCCTCACTATTTGCACAACCTCCCTACCCCAGCACAAGGAGGACAGGGTGAAATTGAGCGATCAGAGTGCAGAATCATCCTTGCAAACAGCAGGACTATGGCTGACTTTTACCAAAACAAGAAAAGACACTTGGTCCTGTCTAAGGATGACAATATCTGGAAAATCACTGACTGTAGCAACCATTATACTCCTGCTTCTCTTAGCTTCAGGCACCCAGCCCTAAAACTACTGTAAGAGTGTTGCCTGCTATCCTTAATTTACTGTGTGATAAAATTCTGTGCTTTTTGGACTTCCAAAAGTTGCCCTGCATAGAGATGACTCTGGTGTAAAAACAAGGCATAGGCAAAATTAACCTGGGGAACAACTGATGCTGGCCAAGCAGTGTTGACCTAGAAACCAGGAGGAGAATTTAAATGCTGTACAAGGTAATGAAGTGAAAGCCCCAAATCTCCAACTCAGGCAACTCAATTTGTATTAACAGGCAACAAAGATTGTCTGATATTCATCACTGCCACTGTCAAGGAAGAATGGTGGGTGCTAGAGGCCAGAGGTGTAAAAAACCAACTGTAACTGGAAGACTTGATAGAATGAAAGCTAAGGAAGAGAAAGTATGGTTGTTGAGAAGTTTTGTTTCTCAGATTGAGAACCATGATTAGAAAAACTTACAGTTTTTCTGTGAATTTTTTTCTGGGTCAGCTCTCTAATGTTTTATTGACTTACGACCTTACAGTAACAAGAAAAACATCAAAATGTCTTTCTTGGTATACGACTTTCTCTATTCCTCAGTGCAAAGCTAGCTCAGTTAGTCGAAGTTAGCACCTGCACCTACAGGTCTAACCTCGGCTAAAATTAATTTGGAGAAGGTCTCAGAATAAAAAAAAAATAAAAATAAAATAGAATGTTGTTAGCCCGAACAAAGCGCTTAACGTTGGCCTTAACTATTTTTAAAGCCCTTGTTTAAATTTTAAAGCAGTAAGGGATTAAGAACAAACACATGCATTGCTCTTGTTTTGCTGGTGTGTAATTTTAAAGGTCAAGCACAGCATTTTTGGTCCCTAAAAAAGCTCTCTGCATTTTGAAAGTTAAAAAACATAGGCCAGATCATCAGCAAATGTAAACTAGCAAAGTTTATCATAGTCAACACAGCAGGACAATTTACACTGGTTGAGATTCTGGCTGCTGTTTTGTAACATTCCAGGAGGAAAACATTACAATTATTTTTAAAGAAATATAACCTGAAAGAGGAGAGACAGATTTCCCCGTTTGAGTCTCTGCCAGAGGGAACGAACTCACAAGAAACATAAATCAAGAGAATGAAAACAGGCAGTTGAAGTCCAGTTCTGGTGACAACAGGTATATTGTTTCTTTAGGTTTCCAGTAGAAAGTCAGGCTGCGCATGCAGGAGCTCTCTACTGAGGCACAAAGAGTACCAAAGCTTGAGGATTCCATTAATTCCAGTAAGTATATTGATTTAGTCATTAGAAAAGAATCACATATGCCTCTTACACAAAAGTTCTCTTAAAATATTTTACAAGACCCGTTGGTATTCCCTGGACAGAAGAAACAAGTCAGCAGCCTGGAGATTCCAGGAGTTAAATCAGGAGTTTCCCAAAGCTGACTTTAGAACACGGCACTAATTATAAGCTGACTTTAGAATATGGCACTAATATTACTGTTTTCTTCGTAATGTTTACCAAGTGTTTATTCTGGGATATCAGAGAAGAGCTTTGTAAATTTTTTTTTAAAGTTATAATTCACTTCTTAGGTGTCTTTTTGCTGATTCTTGCCATGATGATGAAAAAAAAAGCAGAGTGATATCCCAGATCTCTCCTTCCAAATATGGCACTAGTGCAGATCCAAAGGATGCTTAGGACCCTATTCAAAAGGTAGTCAAATCAATTATATACTTAATCAGTAGAAAAAAACAAAGTCAATATTATTGGCCTTATCCGGTTTCCATGGAAGTCAAGGAAGCAAATCTTCAATGACAACAACGTCAAATAGTACTATTAAGTTTAAAATTCCTCATGAATAAAACACAGAATATCAGAATCACAGAATCATATAATCTTAGAATGGTTTGGACTGGAAGGGACCTTGAAGATCATCAAGTTCCAACCCCAGGGACAGGGGACAGGGACACCTTCCACTAGACTAGGTTTCTTAAAGCTCCATCTGACCTAGCATCTTGAAAGACTGTATGAATAAAATTATTAGCTCCCTAGTAAAATTTTTTGATATTAAAATCAGGCTTTTATTTACTTTCCCAGTGCCTCACAAGGAGACATTTGATGCTCTAGGATAAGGATTTTTGAATCTTTTTTTCTCTGCTCCCATGCTGTAATCACTGCAGAATTTAAAGAGCATATTCATGTGAGAACGCTATTTCTTAATTAGGGACAATTGGTATGGTCAGACAATTATTTTTCTGAGCATCTGAAAAGACATGATCTTTCTCAGACAGACTGGTATAATGGATTTAGGTCAAAACCAATGTTTTCTTTCACCACTTTTTTCCCATTTCAGTGCATATAAATAACAGCTAGGCTACAGTCAGTTTTTAACTTATTTTTATAACAGGCCTGTAATCACAATTCAGGGATCTAATACAATAAACACTTCTATGATTACTCTTAACAAAAGGTGAACAGTAATAGAGTAGTTACATAAGGATTACTCCCAATGAATGAGTGTTGGAAAGTATAGGGACAAATACTCATCCTTCCTTCCTGGCTGTTAAAGAGATTTCTACACCCAAATATAAGAGCAAGCAAGGCCAAACATTAAGCTGCTGTACATTCCACATACAGGGACTCTTTCCTAGTACAAGCATGAGCTCGGTACTGGGATTGAGGCCACATGAATATAAGCCCTCAATAGAATTCTTTAAAGCGTCAGTTTTTAGTATTTTGCATTTTAAAAGTTCAAAGAATTTCTACACAAGGATCAAAGTATGGGATTTAACTCCCCAGATAGGAATATCAACACACAAGCTCTCTATTCTGTTCTTTGACATCTGGTGTGGTAAAAATTCTTCCTCTGTAAGTATTTGTAAAATTACGGAGTTTAGCTTTGATTCCTGGGGATACTTGTTCTAAGGTGACAATTTTCCTATTCTTCTCTGTTTTAACTCTGTTCAAAATCACTAATATAACTACGTAATAATTAATATATTAATACTTTAAGTATTTTGTTTGTAGTGAGTGATACTCTGAGACTTCATGAAAATGTTATATATATATACGCAGGGAGGGAAACTTTCTTCTGAGTGAAGCATCTTTGTTGTGTCTACTCTCTCAAGAAACACTAATACCAAGTGTCAGTATATAAGGAACCTCCAGATCACAAAGCTTGAGTTATCTCTTTAAGCCACATGCAGAGATTACAGCTGTTCTGGTACACATTTTCCGGCCTATGAAATACTAAACCCAAAGCTATCCTGCTTTTATTAAAATATTTTTAGAATGCAAAAGGACTAAGAATCTGAAGAAATGCCAAATCAATATTTAGTTTTGCATTTGTTAGTCAGGACATTTTATCTCTTTATGTATCTGTCCCACATGGTAAATGAAAAGGAGAAGCAGTAGATGGACATATAGACACTCGGCACAATTAATTCATCAAAGTCATGGAAGTGTGGTTTCAACAGACAGTATGTGTACCATCTATTAAATTTTGGAACTTTGCTACAATACAGTCTGACGGTCACACTTTCTGTAGGGAATTTTCCATCTTTAAAAGGAGAGAGTGAAGAATTTTCTGATTTGCAAATTAAGCAACACAGCCAGGGAAAACCCCTAAACTCAATTCTTCAGCATACAAACAGAACTGAGCATGAGCTGCCAGTCTAATTTGAATAGCTAGCAGCCAAGGCCAGCTTCTACTCCACATCAGAAAATGGGCCACCGTTACCACCACCATTCCTGAAAGCCAAGTCCATCCTGTTTCTTTTTCTGCCCCATAATTAGAATCTTGTACTTTGTTGAGGCTGGAAAGCAGAGACAATAAACCCATCTTTCGCCTCCACCTTCCACTTCCATTATTAAGGCTTTGAAAGCTTTAGGACAGTTAGAGTTCTGCAGGTACCTCTACAGAGCAGAACAGGTTCATTTCCAGGTTGTTGATGTTCAGCTAGCATTTTACCAGATTGCTAAGGTTTTCCAGGGAAATACCAGTCCCAGAAAAGAAATTGAATTTTTTGCAGCTTCTAATTTAGACAAACTCAAACACAGTTTCATGAGACAAAGGAAAACACATTTTTCTAAGCTTAATTGTTGATTTGCAGCATCCCTAGAGGAGATATTAGGACATTTAACACAAATACAAGGAAAATGTAAAATGAAAATGGAACATAGTAGGCAACCAGGCTGCTTTCAGCTCCCTGTGTAATTATTATAAACTTGCTTCCACACATCCTGTAGATGTTCTGTATGTCTGGAGACAGAGTGGAGCCTCCTTCCAGTATGCTAGTTCCCCTTGTATATAATTCCTTTTCTGCCAAGTAAGAAACCAAAAGACCTAAAGTGGTTACTGCATGCTCATGTGGGCCCAGAATTCCAGAACTGAATGCTGCCATTTGTCTCTTCCTAATTACCATGAATTCTTCCTTTATATATTCAATGGAGATTAGATTAACACAGCTATTCTGTTTAAAAATCAAACTTCAGCATTGCCACTAGCAGTGATCTGGTAGCTAAATTTATCGTATCTTATCTTGCTGAGGAATCTTTGCTGTGTTCCAGGATCATTTGTTAATGTCACAGCAGCCATCGAAATGGCAGAAGTTCATTATATTGTTATTGTTCATACAGCATAACACAATTCTAAACAGAAGGTCAAATTCTGATCATGTGACTATGTATATAAATAAAGAATATTTCCACTGAGTAAGATGAAATTGTTGGAATAGCTGGCCAAAGATCTAATTTATTATTGTGGCATTCACAGAAATAGCAATTAGAAATAAACACATGGACACATATACAGTGACTAGAATATATAACACTATCTTGCTGTAACATTAGATTTCTCTTAAACAGCAAATGGGAAAAAAATAAAGACTATGACAGCATTTTGCAGTAATTTACAAGAAAATCAATATCAAGCTCAAATTGCTTGGAATAAAAACTTAATTTGCCTAAAGGAACTTTTCAACACGATGAATACATTTTGCTGCAATCCATTTAGTTTAATTTTGCGGTTTTTTCACTACTCCCTTAATCCAAGAGGACTGGAAATTATGATTTAGAATTCAGTGCAGTAATTTTTAAACCTGTACTTTGACCAATGATTATTGAAGGCTTTTTTAAAAATAAACAGAGGTGAGACCCATTACTAAAACTGCCTGTAATATTTTACTCTGGATCAGAGATAGCTTTCCTAGTTCTTCAGTTTCTAGTACCCTTCCACCCTCTCAGAGCATTGAAATAGGCAGGACTGCTCGAGGATACCTGAGCATGTCTGAAACATCCAAAGTTGGCATATGTCATGTCTCCCCCAGACAAACAGAAAGCACAAAGAGAAGAGGTTTAGACAGCTGAGGATCTAGTTTATGCCACAGCACCAGCAGAGGAACAGTCTCTCTTAATATAAAATACGGACACATTCATACGTATTTTGAAAGATCACTTCTTGCTGGCATTACTGTCATGTAAGAGACAAGTTTAAGATTTTCCCAGCTCCTTCCAACACAATTTATTTCATTTCTAGCTTACCATTTCTATGTGATTAGGTATTTATCCTGATTCACTGCATAGCAACATATGACATGAAGAACTTAGAACATATACTGATCCTTACAGCAACCGAGACGTGTGCCACTACCTTGTGCAGGCTAGGGAGAACTCTTGGTATCACATACTACATCTCACATAAAATCAGATCAGGTGGTTCTATCATAGAAAGAACAACAGAAGATTATAAAGGACATTGGTGACAATGCTTGAGAGGGAAATGCTTCTCATTGTAGAGAGGTATTGCATAGCACTCTATAGAGGCATACTGGCTGTTAGTAAAAAACAGATAGTAAAGAATTTAATGCACCAATATTCACCAGAAAGTTATGATTATTACCCTTCTGGCAGGACAACAAGAGATGGAATTTTTCTCCAGCTCTTGTCACCTACTTTTCCTTCCTACTAGTACAAAATATCATCCCCTTCATAGAATCATAGAAGCATTTAGGTTGGAAAAGAGCTCTAAGATCATCAAGCCCAAGCATTGCTCCAGCACCACCATGTTCACCACTTAGCCATGACCCTGTGTTATATCCACACTTCTTATAAGTACCTTCAGAGATGCTGACTCAATCACTTCCCCAAACAGCCTCCTCCAGTGCTTGACAACCCCTTTGGTGCAGAAATATTTCTCATATTGAATCTAATCCTCCCCTGGCATAGCTTAAGGATGTTTACTCTTTCTCTGTCACTTGCTACTTGGGAGAAAATCTCAACATCCCCCTGGCTACATCTTCCTTTCAGGGAGTTGCAGAGACTGATAGGGTCCTCTCTGTGCCTCCTTTGCCCCAGGCTAAACACCCCCAGATCACTCCAGACCTTCATCAACATCTCTGCCCTTCTCTGGACTTGCTCCAGCACCTCAATTTCTTTATTTCTCCCAAATAAACCTTCTCTACAGGTTGTCAAAAATAATAAACTTTTCTTAAGACAGTATTAACAGAATTCTTCACCCATTATTACAGGTGAGAACTCAGCAGAGCCTCATACCTCGACAGTTCTGTATTGCTGCAGGGTGTATGGGGAGACCAACTACCTTGTCTATATTTTCCACAGCTACAGGTGACTCTGAAATATTTAAACGCTCAGATGATCTTACTTTACTTCCTTTACAAAGCTTCTTTTTTCCACTGAAAAATTTTATTCCAAATGCTAAAGAAAACCTCTGTGTTCCATATCTGTGATTTTTGTCTTTAAGGATTGGACTTAATATTTCATCTTACACAGAAAAGATATGTGTTGAGAAAGTAAATGTATTAGAGAGTTGAAGCTGGCAGCTCAAAGCTGAATATTTGTCACTAGCTGCAGTATACAGCTGTAGAGCTCCAGGATCTCACACACTGCCAAGAGAACAGCAACCCGTTTCAGTGCCAGGTCTGAGAGGCAAGAAGTTGGCAAGGATACACTTCTCCTTCTCCTATACAAATGGATATACAGGGAAGCAGGGACAGCTAGGGCTAAGTCTGAGAAGGAGAAGGAGGAAAGGCCATTCAAGCACAGAGGGCCAAAGCTCCTGAGGAAAGGCTGACATTAGGAGCAACAGAATTTGTTGATGGCAAGTTTTAGCTGCTGGCTCCCATCAGATTTAACTACATCATTTCCAGTATTGCGGGTGTTAAAACAGCCTGAAGTATGCTGTCTGCATCACTACATAACCTCCTTTCCTGTCTGACAGAAAAACCATGCCTTCATTCAGCCTCTTTTTAAGAGGGTAAGCTATGATAAAAGGTAGAAAATGGAATTTATCTAAGTCATGGTGTGATTTTCCTGTAAAAAGGCACTAAAAATGTTACATTATTAGTCTAGAGAAAATATAAACAGATAGGTGTTAAATGTGTAACAAACAATGAAGCACCAAAAGTACTAAGTGCACTTCTGTAAATTCTACAATAGTTAAAGAACACATGGTAACTAAATGATATTGAAAGGCAGTTGGATTAAAATAGAAAGGTATTTATATTTTACAAGATGCATAGTCAACTTGTGAAATTGATAGCAATGCAATAATTGAAGACTAACTTCAGAAAATTTTAATATTAAAATGAAGTGGATAACAAAAATATTTTCATTACATTTCCTTTTTTTTTCACTCATGTTTTCCTAATGCTTTCTGAAATAACCCTTTACTAAATCTATGACTATAGAAGAAAATATGGAAAACTACCTTTCTGAAAATGGCTGAGGGTGATGACTGTCAGAGAGCATTGCATGATGTAGAGAAAAAGAAAGAAAGTGAAAGTCATTTAACACAGTCATCCAGAGCTGTAAACTCTGGGGAAAGAGCTGTGACATGATTCTGTCCTTATAACAATAATATTTGGAATTCATATTACTTTATAAATGAAAACAGACTGAATACATTTCCTTTCTTTAACCACTCTTTAAAATTAGTGAATTACTTACTAAGTGTATTAAATATATACATTTCACAGATTGAATGTATTAAATGAGAATTACCTCTCTTACACAAAATCTTCAGAAAGATGAACAGGAAAATAAATCATCCTTTCAACATACAGGTGTCACTTTTTAAATGAAATATGGTGGTTAACCCCACATGAAATCCGTCTGAGAAATTACTTAGGCTAATTCATGTATCACAGCTCTATGATTTATATTATTTCCAAACCTGAAAGGTGGGAGAAAAATGTCATCTTCACATTTCTTGACGATGTATCCCGTCAGATCTTAGGGCTTTGCATGGATTAGTACTGCCATCTAAATGAAAACGAAAATCAAACTAAAATTGTTTATTTCTATATTTCCTCAAGCTGTAAACTGAACCATCAATTTGGGGATTTAAGCTATTGCACAAGAAATTATTCTCAAACATTTCTCATCATTCTTACCAGGACCCCTGTTTTGAACAGGGTGCCTCTCTAGAGCAGCACTGAAAAACCCCAGTGACACTGACTCCTTGTGAATGGAAAAAAATCATTAACTTTCTACCTTTCCTCCCTCTTTATCTTGCAAAGGGTGCAGATTCACTGACTGGTCTCCCCACATGCCCTTCTTCAGCAGCTTAGAAGCTTCAGCCAAGTCTTTCCTTGGAGTAATACAGGATGATGACAGTTTCTCAGTGCACCATACTGTCTTGTTGGTACAGCAAGATCTCATTCTTTTAGTGAGCTTCAAGAGCAGAGGACCTCGCGGGCAAGAGAATACTTCAGCATAAGGTAATTTCTGCATTCTTCCCTTTGTTCTTGTTAATAGAATGCTTTGATTTAATTTCCAAACCTCGAAACAGAGGAAATTCCAGAATTAAGGTTGGCTTTTACAGCACAGGTGCTGTGGTTGGGTATTTCCTGAACATCTGTTTTACCAACATTTTTTTTTTTCTCAGTATAATTTGCAAATACTATTTATAGTGTGTGCACTAGAAGAGAAAGTCCAAACCACAGCTTTAGGCCTGGACACATTCTCTGGCCCTAGGGTAAGTGGCAGAGGATGGTTTGCATCCACACAGCAAAACTCTCTTTTGAGAAACAGGTCTTGGCTTGTACTCTTCCTCTGAGCTCAGGCCTGGAGATCACAATGCTGGCTGGACTGAACCCATGCCAAAATGAGTGCTAAACGTTAAGCTGCAGAGACCACTGCATGCCAGTACTTGAGCTCAGGCTTGGTCTCTGTTTCATTTATTAGTGTACATATTGTCAGTAGGCCGAGCAGGAGGATCAAAAAGCAGTAGGGAAAGGAAAAAGCTATTTATGGTAAAGCATAACTTCAGCCCAAGAACAAACACGTATAAATTAACAATTAATATATTAGGCTTCAAATTACAAGATGGTTTCCAACCACGAGGTGAGTCAAATTCTAAAGCAACATTCCCATAGAAGAGCAAGAACAAGAATGTTAACTCATTTTATGCTGGAAATGGATAAACCTTCAAATCAAGGACTGAATGATGCAGTTCTTTTTGATGGCATGAACCTCAGTCTAGGAAGTCCTTCTACTCCTATCTATATTTTAATCCATGCTATAGTCCTAACACAACTGGACTTTATAAAATAAAGAGAAAAGGGATGACATAATATGGCTGTGAAGTCACTGTACCTGATACTGTAACTCTCCCTTCCTTCAGACTAAATGCATTTTATGAAAAAAGATGCCAACTTTCATTGAAGAGGAAAGTCTCCGTTTTCCCTGTAAAAAGTGAGTATTTGTATCCAATACCACTTACACAGCATTTTGTTTCCAAATGAACCCATTTTATTGTGAAACTCCCTAGAGTTGTAATTACTGTGACTAGGATGACACAGACTAATGCAAATCAAGAGATGTAGGCAACAAATGTAGGAACAGAGATATTTATTTCTCATACATTTATCGCTTCTAAATTACTGGAAACAAAATGTGAATATAACAAGGAGCTACTTAATTATGGTACAAATTATAAACTGTTATTTCCTTTGGAAAAAGAATTCTACAAGCAAAGTAACTCTTTTTTTTTTTTTTTGAGCTTGTATAGCCATAATTAATGCATTAGGCATGATCTCATGAGAGGCAGAAAACATAAATTTTAGATATAATAAGCAGTGGTTGTCCTGTCCTGTAATAAACGTCTACTTACACTGTAGTTGTTCAAGGGGCTGTATGAGCTTGAACCTGCTTACCTCCAATGTTGCCTGGCTTGGTGATTGCAGTGTGTAATTATCTTCTTTGTCTCCTGAACTGGAAAATGAAAAAATACCAGGAAAGTGAAAAATCCTGTGAATACTGGGGAAATAATAATTTTTTAACACAGTAACTATAAGTCCTTGCAATTGTTGTAGGCAGTGTGTTTTATATTCTCCTTGGATATGCTCCTTGGAAGCATGAGCAGTAGTCATTAACTACAGCACTATGAAGAAATTCTGTAGAATAAAATAACTGCTCTTTTCATTCAACATCTCTGGGGACAACCCACAGCAGATGGCTGGTGAACTTCAGCAAGAGAATATTCTTCATAGTTAGGGCCAATAACTGCATCTGCTGATCAGAGATTTGAGCACTGCTCTCCAATGCTCCAACCAAACCCAACACAAAAAAACTTCAAGGAAGAGCAAATCGTCCTTGTGGGCTGGGTACTCCATCATTTTAGAAAAAGAAAAAAGGTGTTGATTGTACCCTGGTAAACAGAGCCATGCTGAACGTTGTTGAAAATAACCACTAGCAACTACCATAGCATGGTGTACAAAGACTCGAGGCTTGGAAAACAGCTGATCTGTCCATCCCCAGGTTTGCTCCAGTCTCTTTCTGAATGTCAAGAATCAGAGTTTGATGGGCACCACTCATGCCTGCAACCTCCCCCACCCCCCATAGAAGGAAACAGAGACATGCCATCAGAGTCCCCCTGCTCTTTCAAGAGCGCACATAAAAGTAATTCTTCAAAAGAAAACTGTGTTTTCTAGTGTAATCTCAGATTCAGACTCCTCTTGGCACAAATGTGAAGAAAACCCTGAGAGTTAAGACCAAAAAAAATCTTTGAAATTCTGCTGTCCTCTGATCTTCTTGGAACTTTAGTGGCTGCAAAATTTTATAAGAGTTTCAAGGAGCTGCACATTTCTGCTAAAGTCTGTGAACATGAGGGTCGCCAGAAGCCAAAAGCGGATTGCCAAGGATCACAAAACTTCAGCCTCATCAGCTTTTCCCAGGTTTTGTTCTCCAAGTACCATTTTTTCCCAGCTGAGAATTCACCAATACCAGTGAAATTCTCAGAGGCTAAAACTGTAGCATAAGGGAAGAATAGTAGAAATAAGATTTCATGTAAGTCAGGTAACAGTTATTTTTTAGCATCTACAGCTATATTTTTACAGGCTCTGATTGAGTTTTAACAGCATCAGTGCAACTTCCTATTTTGGGCTTGTCTTCCTTTCCGAAAAGTTCTCTTAGTAAAACGGAGTATCCTTGGCATGTTAATTAAACTGTCATTTTATTGGAAAGTATACCAGTAAAGATACCAACAGACAAAAGCACTTTTAAACTTTCAACAAAAATCCATGATTCCTCCACTCCACCAGTATTTCAGACCAGCATCGTACTCAAATAAACAAAGCCCACCTTCCTTCTACTGACAACAAAGACTACACTATAGCTTTTTCTATCTGCTTGTCTCCACATCTGCTTCTGGGCAAATAAATCTCTCACACAATCATGTAACTCCAGCCTCCTTCACTGGCACTTCTTGTACTGATTTCTAATAGTTTGAAGCTTGCTGGCTCCACTCCTATGATGTACTGCTTGCTTCTTTTTCCATTTCGATGGGTTTTGAAGAAGCATCATAATGAGATACTGAGCTATTCATTCTGTCATTTCAATAAATAACTGAATTTCAATATTTTTTTTTTCCTTTGGAGAGACCTCTATTCATCCAGAATATTGCATTTTCCCCCAGCTGGTGTTAAGATCTGATTAGTGAGAGATGCCCCTGCCTGAATTAAGGTACAAACGAGAACATATGCCAGTCATTAATACAGATTTCATTTATCAATTAATGTAAATTAGAGAGATAGAAAGAAATAGAAAAGAGGCATGGAGTGGGAGGAAAGAGAGACAGTTCAAGCAGAAGATAGTCACCACCCATGGATCCAACAAGTGTTTCTATTCATCCTTCTTTACCCTGGGCTTCTCAGTGGAGGGGGTTCTAAAGTAATTCTAAACTTCACTATTTATATGATTTAACAAGCAAAGGACTCGTTAGCTACAAAGTTCTCTTATTCTATTGGTTAAATTATTCCCTCACTTCTAAAGTTATTTAGTCCCATGCTCAGTCATTCTTCTGAGTCAGTGGGTTTCTTGGGTCGATGGGTTGTGAGCCAGTGATCACTACCTCCCCCTGCCAAAATTAACTTTTACTCAGTCTGAGCTGATTTCAGCAGAGCTGCTGAGTTGGCTTCCCTTGTGGTCTGTAAGTTCTGCATTCTTTATGCCCAATATCAGTGATAGATTCTTCTCCCCCAGCCTGTTAACCTCCCCCTAGGTCTGAGATAAAACCATCTTTTTCTTATCTCAAGTTCCCTGTGATGGCTTAATTTACAGCCTAAATTCCAAGCATCCATGGAGGCATATTCAGGGGGTGTTGGTGGTCACAGATGCCATCTGTCCCATAATTGGGGTGATCTTTGTTTGGCCAGTGATACGTGTATGAGCAGTTGCCNCTTTTACTCAGTCTGAGCTGATTTCAGCAGAGCTGCTGAGTTGGCTTCCCTTGTGGTCTGTAAGTTCTGCATTCTTTATGCCCAATATCAGTGATAGATTCTTCTCCCCCAGCCTGTTAACCTCCCCCTAGGTCTGAGATAAAACCATCTTTTTCTTATCTCAAGTTCCCTGTGATGGCTTAATTTACAGCCTAAATTCCAAGCATCCATGGAGGCATATTCAGGGGGTGTTGGTGGTCACAGATGCCATCTGTCCCATAATTGGGGTGATCTTTGTTTGGCCAGTGATACGTGTATGAGCAGTTGCCTCTTTACACAGTTTGCCACAGTGGGAATTTTTGTCTGGATGCGTTAACCAGGATCTCGCCTCCACCAGGCCTGGAGTTAGTGCCATTCTGTTTCTTNAGGAAGAGCAAATCGTCCTTGTGGGCTGGGTACTCCATCATTTTAGAAAAAGAAAAAAGGTGTTGATTGTACCCTGGTAAACAGAGCCATGCTGAACGTTGTTGAAAATAACCACTAGCAACTACCATAGCATGGTGTACAAAGACTCGAGGCTTGGAAAACAGCTGATCTGTCCATCCCCAGGTTTGCTCCAGTCTCTTTCTGAATGTCAAGAATCAGAGTTTGATGGGCACCACTCATGCCTGCAACCTCCCCCACCCCCCATAGAAGGAAACAGAGACATGCCATCAGAGTCCCCCTGCTCTTTCAAGAGCGCACATAAAAGTAATTCTTCAAAAGAAAACTGTGTTTTCTAGTGTAATCTCAGATTCAGACTCCTCTTGGCACAAATGTGAAGAAAACCCTGAGAGTTAAGACCAAAAAAAATCTTTGAAATTCTGCTGTCCTCTGATCTTCTTGGAACTTTAGTGGCTGCAAAATTTTATAAGAGTTTCAAGGAGCTGCACATTTCTGCTAAAGTCTGTGAACATGAGGGTCGCCAGAAGCCAAAAGCGGATTGCCAAGGATCACAAAACTTCAGCCTCATCAGCTTTTCCCAGGTTTTGTTCTCCAAGTACCATTTTTTCCCAGCTGAGAATTCACCAATACCAGTGAAATTCTCAGAGGCTAAAACTGTAGCATAAGGGAAGAATAGTAGAAATAAGATTTCATGTAAGTCAGGTAACAGTTATTTTTTAGCATCTACAGCTATATTTTTACAGGCTCTGATTGAGTTTTAACAGCATCAGTGCAACTTCCTATTTTGGGCTTGTCTTCCTTTCCGAAAAGTTCTCTTAGTAAAACGGAGTATCCTTGGCATGTTAATTAAACTGTCATTTTATTGGAAAGTATACCAGTAAAGATACCAACAGACAAAAGCACTTTTAAACTTTCAACAAAAATCCATGATTCCTCCACTCCACCAGTATTTCAGACCAGCATCGTACTCAAATAAACAAAGCCCACCTTCCTTCTACTGACAACAAAGACTACACTATAGCTTTTTCTATCTGCTTGTCTCCACATCTGCTTCTGGGCAAATAAATCTCTCACACAATCATGTAACTCCAGCCTCCTTCACTGGCACTTCTTGTACTGATTTCTAATAGTTTGAAGCTTGCTGGCTCCACTCCTATGATGTACTGCTTGCTTCTTTTTCCATTTCGATGGGTTTTGAAGAAGCATCATAATGAGATACTGAGCTATTCATTCTGTCATTTCAATAAATAACTGAATTTCAATATTTTTTTTTTCCTTTGGAGAGACCTCTATTCATCCAGAATATTGCATTTTCCCCCAGCTGGTGTTAAGATCTGATTAGTGAGAGATGCCCCTGCCTGAATTAAGGTACAAACGAGAACATATGCCAGTCATTAATACAGATTTCATTTATCAATTAATGTAAATTAGAGAGATAGAAAGAAATAGAAAAGAGGCATGGAGTGGGAGGAAAGAGAGACAGTTCAAGCAGAAGATAGTCACCACCCATGGATCCAACAAGTGTTTCTATTCATCCTTCTTTACCCTGGGCTTCTCAGTGGAGGGGGTTCTAAAGTAATTCTAAACTTCACTATTTATATGATTTAACAAGCAAAGGACTCGTTAGCTACAAAGTTCTCTTATTCTATTGGTTAAATTATTCCCTCACTTCTAAAGTTATTTAGTCCCATGCTCAGTCATTCTTCTGAGTCAGTGGGTTTCTTGGGTCGATGGGTTGTGAGCCAGTGATCACTACCTCCCCCTGCCAAAATTAACTTTTACTCAGTCTGAGCTGATTTCAGCAGAGCTGCTGAGTTGGCTTCCCTTGTGGTCTGTAAGTTCTGCATTCTTTATGCCCAATATCAGTGATAGATTCTTCTCCCCCAGCCTGTTAACCTCCCCCTAGGTCTGAGATAAAACCATCTTTTTCTTATCTCAAGTTCCCTGTGATGGCTTAATTTACAGCCTAAATTCCAAGCATCCACGGAGGCATATTCAGGGGGTGTTGGTGGTCACAGATGCCATCTGTCCCATAATTGGGGTGATCTTTGTTTGGCCAGTGATACGTGTATGAGCAGTTGCCTCTTTACACAGTTTGCCACAGTGGGAATTTTTGTCTGGATGCGTTAACCAGGATCTCGCCTCCACCAGGCCTGGAGTTAGTGCCATTCTGTTTCTTCATTCTGTGCTTATCTCATGGCAAAGTCCTTCTGTGGCCCTAACACTGTTTGAGACAGGCAGCTGTGCTCTTTAAGTCCTTACAGCTGGTCTGCTGATTACTCTGCGAATGAACTATGATTTTACCATATAACAACTTCATTATCCTTAAAATCCAAGTCTGTACTAACATATTATGAAGAATCAGTTCCATGGAAACTGCTTCTTGCAAATCAATCTTTAGAGGCAGGTCATGTGAGTGAAAAAAATACACCTGAATCCTATGCTCTTATGGCGCTCAATGAAATAAAAAGTGGCTCTGTAGCAGCGTGCATGTCCCCATAGACTAAGTATCGATTGAGTCATTCATTTACTCACTAACCAGTGATATTGAGTAACTGCAGAAGTTCCCCCTGTCACTAGTATACAGCACAAAAGATGTATGATGCTTAGAAGAAACTAACAGTCCCTTTGGTAACTGTTGAGCATAAGGCTCAATTAAAAATTCAAAATATGTACTTTGATAGAATATTAAATATTGGTTGTGGTTGTGCTCTGAAATTAGAATGCACAAGTTCACAATCACAGAATAACACCTAGAACATTTTGTGATATCAAAGATAAAGACATCTTAAGGAGATAGTTATCCCAATGCACTTCCTCAATGTCAAAGTAATTAACGTAATTTTCTGTAAATCTTGCAAGGTTCGTCTTTTCTGTAGAAAGTCATTCCTCTACAATCACGTACTTCTGTAAATAAAACCTAAAGAAGTTTGAGGCCATCTTTTGAGTTTCTTGGCTCTACATACCTCAATTTTAAATATATTTTTTTCAATCCTGTGTGTCTGAAGTAGGTTAGGAATGTGTGTACTTAGTACTCTATGTCCTTTAAAAAGACTGGTGAGAGGGGATTTAACTGAGCTGATGCTACAGGCCAGGTCTCTGTGGTAGCAAAGCCCCCACATGCTCAGTCTGTAACCGATTAGACGGGATTAGTGCGTTATCTTTCTAATACTCACACACTGGTGTTTGCCTTCATAGCCTACATGGTTTCATAGGAGAATTTTTTTCAATTTTCCAAGTTGACACAGAACACTGTTTAATCCAGTAATCCCAGTGGTTGAGGCTGGATATGATCCCGCATATTCCCAAATTCCAGCTGTTCCAGCCAGCAGCCAAGCTATCAACAGACTGAGTGCAGATATTATTCACACAGCTGAAGCTATGGGAAGCACAGCAGATATTCAATAAAATTCCAGAATAAAAAAATCCCAAACATTTAAGAGCCACTTAACAACCATTTCTCAGCTGGTAAAGACGATGAGGCTTTCCCATTCACATTAGGCTGGAAGGCTTAATTCTCAGTTGCTGGTATTTCCATACAGGCTGAACAGTGATTGTCCTGGTGAGGACGATCCTGCTGAATGGGTGGAGCTAAATCCTATGAAGAGCTGGAATAATTAACACTGTTTTCCATACCTTCCTTGTGAAGGAACAGGTTTTTACAAAACTATGACAGGGCCTGTGTTCACCCCCAAGCATCTAGAAATGCAAATAAGGTAGGCCATAGAAAGAAGACTGAATGTGTTTTGCAGTTGTGCTTTGGAAAACTACCAGTCAATGCAACGGTTCACGGCTAATCAATTGTCCCCTGGGAAATCAAAAGTTGGTACTATACTGGAAATGGGCAAGACTAATAAAAACATGTTTTCTTATAGGATACAGACATAAGATATTAATGAGTTTAAACTATTAAATATTGATAGAAAAGTCTTCCCAAACCGAACTGAAGACAGTGTCAGCAGCAACACACTTGAAAATTGCCAAGACAAAAGGAAGAGATGAAAAGGGCACTATTCCACTATAGCTGGGTGTTAAACACAAGGGCAGGTTCAAGAAGTCGGATTGAAGATGGAGAGAAAAGCTGCATGATGCCAGGGCGGTAAAGAAACTTAATTATGCCCAAGAGTGTTATTCTCTCTGCACAACTACCAGTAAGGTAACTAGATATAGGGCATCCACTAAAGTTTTCCTGTCACGACTAACAGTGAACTGTGATAGAGTTCAACACGGAGAAAGACCAGAAGTGTCCTCCATAAGACAGGCAACTGCTGTGACAGACTGCTCTTTCACACTTTCCAGGCCTTCTCCCCAAGAGACTAAACTGGTCATCTATTCTAAGGAGGAAATGTGCCATAACATTTTAATTTCCTGGCCCTATTTGCTAAACGTGAGACAGCTTTGGTTGATCACTGCTAGATGATACACAAACCATCCTTTCAGTGAATGAGGTCCTTGATTTCTTTTGTTGTTACAGGCTGCCTCCCTTTCACTGCTTGTCTATTGCTTTAAAGAAGAGACTATTACTTTATGCATATAAAAGTCTGACAAATTTAGCTCAGTAATAATCATGAAATGCAAAAAAAAAAAAAACCAACAAAAAGAGAATGAATCCCTCAATACTGTCATGGTGTATAAGAAAATTATTGACCCATTTTTCTGGATTGGATGCAGAAGAAAAATGATATTAGATGTTTATCTGCAAAATGGTATTAGATGTTTATCTGATGAACTCCAATTATATAGTAAAGTTGGGGAGGAGTTCAAAACCTTTCTGTACCTGAAGAGCTCACCTTTACTTTGGTATCTAGTCTTTAAAAAACTTATAATTAATTCTAGGCGAAAATTAGATCGACTTTTCTAATGAAATCTCTTACTGTACACTCTGAGCATGCCTAATCTCCTCTAGGACATGACCATTGACTGAGGTAGACTATTCTTCCCTCTTTCTATTGTTCTTTAAATTTTCACCTACTATGGCTGTTTCAGGAGATACTAGTTCCATAAACTGCTCTACATTCCATTTAATTCACACACAAAATTTAATCCATATTAACCTTGGGAGCTGCCTTCTCTAAAGAGGACTCAAATTCTGTGGCTACTGCTGGATTGGCCAGAAGACTTCAAGTAGTAAGTCAAGTCGTTTTTCCACACCCAACACTAAAGCATTATTTACACGGGATGCAAATTGTAATAGCATGTGAAAAGACCTGCAAGAGCACCTTGGCAGAAGCGTTAGGAGGCACTGCTCAACAATTTTTCTGTTTCTGGAGCAGGTAAAAGGAGTTTCGTAGCTCCAGCTGAAACGCTTATCCCAGTGCTTAACTTGCATTCACCGAGTATGGGAAAGCAGCACTGGAATGGCAATGGCAAACCAGGGCTGCCACCTCGGCTGTGCGCGCCGCTGCAGCGGCTGCTGCGCTGGGAACACCGGGCAGCGCCCGGGAGCCCCGCCAGCCTCCGAGCCCGCTGCCCTCCCTGCCGCGGGCCGAGGCGGCGCCCGGCGGTGGGTTCAGCCGGGGGGCATCCCCCTTTTCACCGGCGTGGGTGCGGGGACCCAACCCAAGGGCTTGGCTCGGCGCCCGCATCCTGGCTGACCTCAAATGCCGCGGCGGCGCACGGCTTTCCGGAACGCTGCCAGAGCCCAGCGGGCAGGGCCGGAGCCCCCCGCCCCGCTCCCCTTGCTCGGCTGGGACCGCCTGTCCCGGGCACCGCCAAAGCCCCGGCACCGGGCGGGAGGAGCCCTCCGCACCAGCCCCTCGGGGCCGGTGCCCACCGCCCCGCATGCCCACACCCCTCTCTCTCCTCATCCCCGCNCCCGGCGGGGGCCCGCCCGCGGCCCCGCTCCCCTCCGGCGCTGGCGAGGGGCAGGCTCGGCTCGTTCCTGCCGCCAACTTGCNGCTCCCGGCGGAGCGGGGCCGGGGCCGCCGGCGCGGAGCGGAGCGGAACGGAACGGGGCCGGGCCGGGGCAGCGGCCGGGCGGGGAGTGCGCGTCCGCGGCGGCGGCTCCCGGGCTGTCCGAGAGGTGGGGGGTGCCCGCCGGGGGTGGGAGCCGCTGCTGCCGGGGAACGGGTCGGGGGAGCGAGGTGACGGGGAGAAAAAAATTACCGCCCGGTCTTGCCCTCGGCGTTCCGCAGCCCGTGGAAAAGTTGCAGCAAGCGGCCGGACCGGCTGCCGAGCCTTGGGAGATCTCGGAAGGCACTGGGAAAAATTGCCGTAGTAAATCAGTTGTGTGTGTTACCCTGACGAGTGCGAGAACATGAAATAATCGGGGGCAGCAGTGCGGTGGCTGCGGTCCCCGCTGTCTCCCCGCACGCCGCTCCAGCGTGCGGCGCCGGGCGGGTGCTGTGGGATCCCTGGCATTTCGCCCTTCGTCCTCCCGCATCCCGCCGGGAAGTGCCGCTCAGTGCCGCTGCGGGGGCCCCTGCCATTATTTCTGCAGGTTCTGTAGTGATTGCGGTCACTATGCTGTGCGTTTTTTAGAAGAAAGCAAGGGACAGACATGAGTGAAAAATTGTAACAAGAAGCGGCTCAAGGAAACTAACGGGAGAAAGTTCAAGGCTGGACTTCGCAAGGTGTCGATACCCTTTATCCTGGCAGACCACAGCGAGAGCCAGGACTGCTCCGGGAGAGAACAATGCATGGACACGCACACCGCTGCTTCTGCGCTGGGGGCTTTTCCCTCCTCCTACGTTTCTGGGTTAGAAGCGAGATACTTTTTGCCTTCGTCTGTTTCCTGGCAATTGGTGGGTCACCTACACACTGGTGAAGATACTTCAGAATACAGTCACTGGAAACAACATAAAACATATTAAAAAAAAAAAATTAAAAGACCTTACCGAAGAATTTTGGGTAGTTAAATAATTTTGTAAGAGATGAGAGGAATTAAGAATACTTACTTTCTGAAATATTTAAATTTCACCTGGCCAAAGTACTGGACAATGTATCCATGCCTAAGAACTTAAAACTTGGAGACTTAATTTTTGTGATGCTGATGCACACCAGGGTTTTATCTTAAGTTATCAGCTCTGAATTTTAACAACGTATATCCATTGCTGTTATTCACATTACATTACCATAGATGCCTTGAACAAAGATGTTTCAGACTCTGTACAGACAATTATTTAAAAGTGCTGAACCGATTGTTAATTGTGAAGGGTCTCTTGAAGTCTTAGAGCCGTGTTTGTGTTTACGAATGAGAATTTATGAGTGGAAGCAGTCAAGAATTTTATTACATTTGAACTGTAAACTTTTAAAAATCAACAGACTATTTTTGCAAATTCAGAGCAAAGCAGGAACAATCCTTCTCTCCCAGTAAACTGGGAAAGACAGGCAGTCTTGGCATTCAGGACCATATGGCTTGACTCAGGGGCTCACAAGCTGTAGCCTGTGGAACAGCTTCTTGTCATGGTGGTGAAGCATCTGTCAGCCTTCAAGCAGTTATGCTTCCTGCTTTTTGGAGGCACTGACAGACTCCTAGTTCTCCAAAGGGTTGTTTCCTATATTTTAAGGAGTAGCAAACGTGATACCAAACCATTAATCATTTCAAGGGGATCAGAGCACGAGATGCTTTCAAGAGGACTTGTCATTAAAACCATGAAGACCCTGTGCAAAGAGAGAGAGCAAGTGAAGTGGGTACAAGAAAGAGGACTTAAGCACATGGGGGCACTCGACACATTAAAGTAAATCTTAATCTATATGCTCTCCTGTGGCTACTTCTGTCATTGTCTAGACCAGTAACTGTCATAGTGAAAAGAACAAGATGGGAAAACCAGGAAGTAAGTTAATATTTCTTACAATAAAATATTCTGCTATAGTACAGAAAGCAAGAACCACACACTCACTGAGCCTTGCAAACATTTGGTAATGCCTGGATAGTGTTTAAAATAAATCCGGGGTTTTGATCTTTGAGGTAATGTTGCACAGTGATAATATATAACTAGTGCAGCTGAAGGAGTAGCTGAGTCATACGTCAGTACAACGAAAGTGCTGAAAGAAAAGTCGTGCTGAGCAGTAGACTCAACGTGATCAAGTTGGTCTGACCACAGGAACTGCAGAAGCACATTCCCCAACAGTGTCAGTCCTAGAAGTAATGTTTATGAAACTCTGTGGTTTGATGGATATATAACCCCCCTGTTTTAAACATACTAACACCTAGGTTTTTGTTTTTAAGTCATGATTTCTTTAAAGAAGTGATTAAGCATTTAGGGTTCAGTCATACAAATCCTTTTTCAATGGAGCTATTTCCATGAACTAATCTTATTGAAGGATTACTTGGATGAGAGGATTTGTAGGCTTATATACTTAATAATTAAAACTATTATCAGAAGTGAGTTTATGTCCTTTTGCATGCTAATATGACAACAAATAAAATGTCGCTGATTCCTGGGCAGCCTTTTACAATTTGAATAAAGCAGGGTGAGTGATGCCAGTGTGATATGATCTTGAAAAAACATGTAGCAGTTTTCTGATTTGCTTGTTCTCTGCGTGATTTGAAGACAATCTAAATAGGATTAAGTTACTAAGAAATATGTGGCAAAGAGGGGTCACCTAAGGGGTAGCTCTTAGAGCCTTCAGGCTGATAAGGTATCACAATACATGGTTCAGGTGCTTGATCTCCTGCAGTGGGTTAGATGTGCATCCTCTTAGAAACCTCAGCATTGAAAGTGTCTTAGATTTCACCACAGCTTTCTACCTCTGAACGTGTGCATTACTGTTGGCGGTTAAATTACCATCTGAGGTTGTCCTATCTGCATGTGTGTGTCACTACAGTGGAAGCCTCTGTAGAAATTATTTTGGACTGGTATCTGGAAAAATAATTAGTATTCAAATTGGCACTTCTAATCTCATATCAGCAGGCTAAATCAGAAATGCAAATCAGATACCTGATACCTTGGTGTGAGCTTGCTTTTAGGGGAAATAGTGACTTCTGATCATCAGTCTTTCTTGCTAATTGTGCAAAAAAATGAACACTAGGCACTGGAAGTAATTTGGAGCTCATGGTAGGTATAGATCTGCTGCTCATTAAATAGAAAGGGAGAATTTGCTGCAGCCAGAAAGATGCTCTGCTATTAATGTTAAGTAATGGACTAAGGTCTCCTCTGTTCCCCTGGTTTTGACTCTGCCCAAGGGAAGCCAGATTGCAAGTACTGCAGCTGGAAAGAACATCCTGGAATAAGGAGTCGTATGGAGAATAGACAGCAGACGATCTGAAAGAGTCAAGGGTGGGGGAGCATTTTGTAAGGCATGTTTAGTGATCTTTTTATTTATTTCTTTTCTTCACCTGCTTTTATTATGTGCCTGCAAGTTTTTATCTCTGTGTGAACTATTTGGCACTTTGCTTTGTCGTTTAAAGTGAGGCCAGTAACCCAGTCTTCTCCTGACCCAGTTCTGCCATTGCACTGAAATCCAGTTTTTCCCTTTATGCACTGCATGTCAGTCCTTCAGGTACGGTTCTGCAAGCTGACAGTGCCATTCTCCAAGTTTTGTTATGTGATTTAATGGTATGCTGGCTCATGTAATCACCATATTGTATAAAAGTTAAGAGTTGGCAAGATGCAGCCCTTGGCTTCGGATGGGCAATGCTCGGTATGCAGTATGTAAACACAACACCCATTTATTAGAAGCAAAGGAAAGAAAAATCTCCCTACGCAATTCCATTTGAGTGTTGTGGGAGCTGACATGAAAACGAAAGTGCTTGTTCTTGCCCTGGTCTTTGGTGTGCCAAACCTGAGATTAGTCAGCCTTTTAAACACAGTATAAAACCACTTTTTTTTTGGTTGGTTGTGTTTTTCTCTATGTGTTTGTGGGAAAAGGAGATGGATGAATCGAAGGTGAGTGGCAAGGGGTAGCGCTTCTCTTTAATTTTGTTGCTTGGCCCATGTTTGCATTGCCTATGTAAACCTGCAAAACTGACTTTCTGTAAATATTACCAATGCTGAAATAACTGGCTGCAGGGAGCACAATAAATAGAGATTTCTTTGCTGTATGGTTTTACTTATTGACAAATGTAAATAATATCAGATATCTATTAGCATGTGAATGAAAAGATGAGAGAACGAAAATGGTGTTAAGCATTTTATTTTATTAAAGCTGGTAGCATGTGTAATCAGAGGTCACTGATAGTATGATAATGAAGACATTAATTCTACTGTATATCTGAATAAAAGCCAGTTTAGGAGTTCAGATTAATGAACACTGGATCATATTAGTATAGGAAATAATTGTCATCTAATTTCCTACACTTATCTAATAACCACTGGGTGAATGATTGGTTGCTGTTTCTGTTTAAACCATGTTTAAATTATACGAGGTAGATGGATACAGTGATGGTTTTAAATCTCATTAGGAATTTTCTGCTTTATATGTATTTTGCCATTATTGTTGCTGTGTGGTGCAGACCTAATTTTGGGTGCAAGGTGAAAATGGTGTCAGGTCTAAGATACCACTGCACGTATTGCCTGAAGAAGTCCCTTATGGTTCTCACTGCTTTGCAGCCATACTGTGGATACACTGTTTTGCAAAGTGGGCAGGTAAATCCTTACTTTGAGCTATTTCATCATCACTTGAAGCAGCAGTAAAAGTGAGACCATGTGGTGCAGCCTTGGGGGACCGAGTGCAGACTGCTCTGTTGCGGGGCCAATAGCTGACTGCTGCTTCACAGTGGTCAGTGCTCCTGGAAGGATCTCTCAAGCAGTTCTTCTGAAAGGTCACCTTTCATTTACCTCCCAGCCCTAAACTTTGCTGCTTAAGAACACTTGTAAGCATTCAGGGGCTGCAGTATTTGGTTATTTTCCTTTTTCTTCACGTTTGCTGCTAAACCTACTCAATGGAGAAGATCGAGTTCAGGAACCTCAAGATCATATTTAGCCCAAGCCACAAGAGCCACCCTTTCTCACATCTGTGATTTGGCACCTGTATAACAGTCATTCACATGTATTTGTTAATGTTCCAGTAAAGAATTTATAGGGGTCCAGCTGGGTATCTCAGTCCTATTCTACCTTCACTGGCTTCTCACTGGTTTTGGGCAGCAGAACTGGGAAGTCAGGAGGGGGTGTTGTGTCCTGGCAGCCTTGGAGTTGAGCCAGGCAGTGGGCTACAGTCTTCAGCTTAGACTGATGCTCTGCAAAGTCTATAGGCTTAGTCTGGGCTGTCACAAAAGGATGCATGAATGGTCTACAGCCATTTTCTCTGGGTTTGCAAACAGCCTTGATTCAATCCAGACTGAAAAGCTAATCTAGAAAAATTTATGAGTATATGCACTAGAGTGAGAGAGACACACATTCACATATTTTCTTGGGTAGCATCCTAAGTCTCTGGGAAGGTTCTGACTATCTAGTTTATCTTGTTGAAGCTGTCCTGTTGAAGGTTTATTTGTTCAGTCTTGAGGGTGGCTTACACATGAGCTAAGAATGTGGGGGAGACTTTATTCCAGACCACAAGTCCTAATTCACAGATTGTGAATCATGCCACCTTCTGAACTTCCATTCAGAAAGATTTAAGCATTTTCAAGTCAGAGTCTGAAAATATCAGTCTGTCATATCTGTTCTTGTAGCTTGGCCAATCCCATGTGTCTGAACCTGGCTTCAATCACATTAACTGTCTTAGTGACAATAACCCTTATCCAGTGTCTTATTTAGCAGGCCTTCTGCCTTTCATTTGCTCTGCTACCTTCAGCTCCACGGACATCGGTTCACTGACAGTTAAGGCCAAGGATAAATTTAGTCCAATTAGCTCTGTCATCTCTTTTTTGATATACTTTGAGAAGTTTTTAGAAGCACCCTAAATACAGCTTTAGAGATATGTTAAGTGTATGTGGCATATTTATTGTGGACCTAGGTTCTGCGTTTGCTATGCTGGAATCTCTGTACTTTATGCAGTCAGGATGACTTGTACTGATAACCTTCAGTGTCTTTCCTCCTGAATGAATTACACTGTTTTGTAACTTTTCGCATTAGCATGTGCTTGCTTCGTAGCAGCAGACCAAGGTGTCTTCCTTTTATGTTTGCAGTGTGATACATCATCACTGGATGGATTCTTTGGTCTGTTTAGTAACACATGACCTCTAATTACTTTTGGAAAAAAGTTATTCTGACAGTATAAGTCAGACTGTAAAACCAAGTTGTGCATGTCCTGGCAATCTATCTCTGCTTAAAACACAAAATGAACTCTGTGCAAAGCAAACAGCAACTCTTTTTGTAAAGGACAAAAGAATGAATTTGATAATATGTATAGAAAAAATTCTGAAAATGTGGTGTAATACACTGATACAATTTTTTTATTTAAAATAAATTAATATAATTAAACTTTAAATATTATATTAGTATATAATACTGATATAAAATAATATATAATGTTTAATGTTGTAAAGTGCCTGTAAATGTGGAGGGTTTAAAGTGTGTAGGAAAGATTCATCCTCCATTTCATGTTGGTCCGAAAAAATTCCTGTCTCTTTATGAAGATTTCATTGTTGTATAAAATGGGAGTATGATACCAAGGTGTTGGCTTTTGTGGTCTAACTGAAGTAAGACACTAAGGAGTCAGGCATGATACATTTAAATTAATAATATGCTGTATATATGCAAAATAATTCACTAAATGAAAAGTGCTTAGAAATTTAGGGAGGCTGAAATTTAAACATGCTAATAGTCTATTGTAAAAAAGTCCTAAGTTCCAACCCTCTAATTTCCAGCCTCCATTTGCTCATTATTAAGTGAACTCAGCAAAATTTGTCTTTTGCATTAAATAGCAAGCAGACAACATTTTGCATTATGTCTTTAAACTGATGCAGATCTGAATGTCAGTTCTTCTGGGATTTGTTTTTCTTTTCCTACTTTGAAGCATGCAGGAATAGGAACATTAGTCAGCCAAATGAATTTAGGAAGCTTGTATAACACTGCTTGGCACCCTCTTTCGTTTGGATTAAGAAACATGTTCCTGAATAAACAGAGCTTTTTGGTGGTTATTTTAAAAAGGAGGGAAAAAATATATATCTCCAGTATTCATAATTGGTGTCTTTTTCAAGTTACTGTGGTTCAGCAATGTGTGGATTGCATTTTTATTCTAACAGCAAAAACTACAAGTGCTTTATTTGACACCAGTTTAAATGATTCTGATGGGCATTGCTTTATTTTCTAGGAAATGCAAACCTTTCTTATAAACTGTAAATTTAAATACTGTCACTGAAGGTGCTTTGATCTTCTGTATTATAATCCCTAGCAAAGAATGTGCCCTAGATTTGCCATGCACTCTCTAAAAATTCTGGTCATAATTGTGGTCTGTCCCAAACTGTTTAGATACATTTCTTCAGTGTTTGTTCCATTAATAATGTAATGGTGTTTCAGGCTGCTAAAATCAGTGAAAATCTTGCTATTTTTAAAAGTTGACTCCAATCTAAAGTAAGATGGTGTTCATAATACTCCATCCATTTTCTTCTGGATTTTTTTTCCTATCACTATAGCTCAAGGCCACATCTGAAAATGACTGCAAGTTTCTCTCCTCTTCCTCTTAAGACAGAAAACTACCTTCATTTCTTTGTGCACCTTTCCTGGCTTCTGCTGTGTTTAAGTCAGCGTTCTCACCTCTGACAACAGAACTTCTGCACTTGTGGTATCCGCAGTACTGAAGATGTGTCTATCAGCATCTTGTTTGCTCCCATACAACTTTAGCTTCATCTCCAGTGTATGTTGTCTACATTTTTTATGGCATTCTTATTTCTCATTACCTTTGGGGCCCACTTCAAATATTAGTCCTGTGAATAACCTGTTGTTACTGTATTTTGTATCATCTGTAGAAACAAAGTCTCTCTTTGGACAGGATTAGAATGAATCCATTTTTCCCTGGAATATGTTAGGTATTTTGTTTTACAATACATGCAAGCTATTATTGCAGTTGGGAAGAGCCCTCTAAAATATTGGTCTGCTATTTCTAGAAGTGACGATACCTTTTTTCTGTTAAGTCAGTAATTTTCTTAATATATTAAGAAAATTTTTGGTTTTTATTTTTTTTTTTATTTTAATGGTCAGATACTTATTGAGACCAAAGGAAATCCTTTTAGAAGTAGTTGTTATTGCTTTCCCCTGTACCTCTCAGCCCTTTTACCTAACCAAGTGAGAAATGCCTGATTTGGTGTTTTCATTTTACTTTTAAAAAGTTCTGGTCTAATAAGTTATTTAAATAATTGAAGTGAATTTCTATCTTCACATTCTCCTCAGTGCATTAAAAAAATCTCTTGTCACATGCAGGTTTTAGGGATCAGCTAAACATTTGCCAGTAATGGTCAGATTCTCTGCAGTACTCTTGGTCATTTCCCACTGTAACAGAATGTTGTTGACATTTGCAAATGGCCTGAGACATATGTGAAGTTAATCTGCTTTTAGCCTAGTAAAATCTGGTTTATTTCAATTGAAACAAGTCCATTGCATCCATGAACATTATTTCACTTACTGTTGAATTAGTACCTGTTCAAAGTGCTATTTGTCAAACAGTTATGTTCTTTTTGGCTTTATTCACTATGATGGAGTTGTCGTCTTAACATACATACTCCATTACTTATTGCAAAGTAAATGGCACAATTCCTATAACACTGAAGATTTTTTTTCCTGTGAAAATTGATAAGCCTCACTCAAGTAAATTTGCTAAAATATTGTATCAATTATGAAAATTCATAACTAGTCTTACTGGAATTTTAGAATGCTGACAATGAAAAGTATATGCTCTGAGGAGGTTTACACTAATCTCCTCAACAATGGGTTATGTTTTCTGCGAGATTAATTATGGAAGGCAAAGCAATTTCATAATAGGCCAGGCAAATTAATGGGTTTTCTTTAATAAGAATGATCCTAGGAAGCATTTGAGAACTAGGTGCAAAAGTAATCCAAGAAATCATATTATATTGTGTTAATATTTGTATGAGTTTTTCTATCAGGACATCCATAACAAGGATGCTGTTGAACATGTACCAGAATAATTTCACTACTGACAGCTGCCATTCTTTTTAATTCACATGAGTACTTTTGGCCAAATGCAAAGCTCTGTATCACACTACACACTATTTACAATTCCATTTTTTAATGAGTAACCCCTGTGAAAGTTATCAGCAAAAGTAAGGTAAAATAACTGTTTTTTCAAAGTGTTGTGTTCTGTTGTATTCTTGCAGATGCTGTGAGAATACCTAATATTTCATATCAGTTATTTAACTAAATTCATAATACTGTGTTACTGGTGTAAGAGTTATGTTTTATAGGCATCTGTATTTAATAGGCATTTATATTTCTTCAAAATTTTACAGACTCAAGGAGCTTTTTTCTCAGATTTTTTTTGTCCACTTGTGTGTGCATTTCCATAGTCGTACTGAACTGTGAGCTGAATGACTTAACTTCTTTTTGGAATGTTTACCCCACAATTTCTGTGTTTTTTTGAGGAAAGCCACAAGTGGAGCTTCATGTTTAAGATTAGATATTTACAGTTCTCTCTAGTTAGCATAACTCAAACAAAAACATTGAGATATCATGTGAATGACATTCATATTAATTCTGTGGTCACAATTCTGTGATGATGAAGTTAGCTGGGATTTATCCCATGTCTCTTAACTGTAAGCTGAGAGCACTTGCATGTTGGTATATATCATAGTAATGTGCCTATTCTTCCTGGACACATAGGAGAATTGTGGGGAAACACTGGAATACCAGAAACACTTTGATGGAGTTTGTAGTTGTTAGTCTATACAAATCCCAATCAAAAGCAAAACCAAATGAAAAACCCCACAAAAGAAACCTCTAAACCCACCCACAAACCACCAGGATATTAAAAATACAGTTTATTTGAACAGATGTAAAGTTAAGGGCAGGATATAAATTGTAAATCGGGTTAATTTTACAGTAAAGACAAGATGATTATAACTTCATAGAAATAGGTGGACATGGTGTTTTTTTCATTTTCTTAAATATATAGTACCTCTTAACACATTAACTCTTAATTCTTGTATTTAGAATTAATGAATATGTCCAGAGTTGAAAAGAATTTTTCTTACCAGCTTGCCTCTATTGTTGCATTGCTAGCAGATCTTGCTGTATTTAATTTGCTTGGTAGAAGGCAGATGGGAACTCTGTATTAATAGAGTTTAATGAAAGGAATAGAAAAGCTCAGTTCCTGTAAAAGAGATGCATTCAATGCACTAAATATATTTGTGTTTCAAAATGGATGAATAAGGAGAAAGAATGGAAATTACTTATCTAGATTCTTAAAAAATAAAGACCTAAGAAAAAACCTAAGTAGCCCCATAGTGTATCTCTCTTATCATAACATTTTGAGGAAAAAACTTATTTAGGACAGAAAGCAAAGTGTAGGAACAAGTCATTAATTTGTAACATGGCAAAAACCTAAAAGGTAAATATTCTCTAATTGTCAGTAGCCTCATATAGTTCAATCTGGTAATAGGGTTCACAGATTGATGACAACATGTGCAAGCTACATAAATTACTCAGGTTAATTGAAACTAAAAGAGATTCTGAAGAACTTTGTAAAGGTTTAGAGGAGATGGGAGAACAGATGGCACGATGGCAAGTGGAGTTTGTTGTGTTGAAGAGCAAGGGGGATGAATTTTGGAAGGAATGTTCTGAACTAATTGTAACTGAATTAATAGTGGCAGTTTCATTTACTTCCAAAAGCTACTTACAAGCTCTTATGTTCTTGTAGCAATGCTTGGTCAGGAAAATGAATGAAAAATCCCTATATTGTACCCATAGTAGAATAAATCAGACAGCGTATCGGGACGCAGTAGGAGCAGAAAGAGAAATTTGAAAGGAGTGCTTTTATGATAGTGATAATCAGCCATCCTGGAAAAGTTCTGGTTTTCCCATTGAAAAAAAGAGCATAACAGAAATAGGGATCTTAAGATAGGCAAAAGCACTGTAAGGGAGCAATTTGCATATGAAGAGAGACTGAAAGTTAATTGCAAGAAACTACCGGATGATATGCAGGAAGTAGTAGAGAGAACGATTGCTGGACATTGCTGATCCTTTCTTCATACAAGAATAAATAAATATTTATCAGAAGAGGCTAAAACAGACAATGCTGCCTTAACACAAAGTTACCAGTCTGGAAAGGTTTATGACACTAGATATAATATGGCTTGAAATGCAGCTTGATATATGTTAGAGTGAGCCCAAGAGGTCACACCCAGAAAGGGTTAGTCCTAGTCTTCTCATCCTTGCACATCTCATCTCCTCTGCTCATTCCTCAGGGATTACTTTTTGTCTCTGAGCTGAATTGGCTAGTCACTGTCTTTGAATTTACTGGCTTGCTTAGGGGTCAGGTGAATGTCAGAGGGAGGGAAGCTGCAGAGAAGAAGCCCTCTCTCAGCAGCAGGGAGCTGTTAGATGGCTTCAGACCATCTCATTAGCCTCGACTGAAGAAAAAGGGATTATACACTTAAGTAGGTAAAATGCCATGGTTATTTTAGTTTACACTCTGTGCATGAAATGTTTCGTATCTTCTAATTCATGCAATTCAGAAGAAATGTTCATATAAGCAATATATTCTGTAAATCTGAATGATCAGTTTTCTTCAGTTTTTGGCGGGCACCAGACCAATCATGTACTGATCTGACACATCTATTTTCCAAATCTTCATTGCCTTAATTGTACAAGTCAGGTTTGGCCTAATTATAAACTCAGTTTCATATACAACCATCTGCCAAAATTACCATCTGTAACAATTCAGCCTCTAGCTTAGAAGGAAGGAAAACACTTTTAGATATTGTAGCTGAACTTCAATTACATGTGAAAGCTGAGATGTTTATACTGAAAGATCGTTCTTTTAGCAATCATGTGACTATCAATGGTAAGTAGTCAAAGTTTTATGTAAAGTTGTTGCACAGCTCTAGTCTTTGAAAACCAGTGGAGTTTCCATGCATCATCCCTGAAAGATACTCCTGTACAGCACTTCAGTGTTAGCAGGAAAAAGCACTTAAAAGTCTGTCCACTTTTAGAGGTGCATAGGAATTAAAAATGTACTTGAGTTTCTGATGCAGTAATGCAGTTGCTGGATTTTTGTGTTAAAGGAAGCATTTTGATCAGTCCCATCCCATTTTTGCCATCTTAAACTTAACATTTCCCTGGAAAAACTTTACACATGGGTTGAAATACTTAAAATGGCTATTCTGACAATTTGCTTTCTTAAAAAAGGGAAACCAACATATGTCTCAGGGAATAATTTCAGAAAGAATTTTTAAAATTAACAATGGCATGATGCATTTTAGTACATCTTGAAAAAGGAATTGATGCTTGTTTTCTACTGTAAAAATTTGCAGTTAGAATAACAATAACAACTAAAGTATTTTTGGCATATGAAAATACTTTCAGTTTAGATCAAAAACCTGAAAAAAAAGAGCTGATTTTTTCTTACTAATATACTAATGTAATTACTTTTAGACAAGGCATAATGTGTTTGTAATTCCAGCTTGCTGAGGTAAATGGCTTATTGGCTGCCGAGTGCTTACGTTGTCTTGCAAGCATACTTAAATGTTTTGAAGATTAGTTTCTAATTTGATGTGGCTCTTACCTGATTTGTCTGCTGTCTCACAAGCTTCAAGGCATTTGAGAAGAATCTAATCCATTGGTCTATTGCTTTGGATAAATATTCTTTCCACAAATATTATAGATCCATTCTTAATGTACTTATATTCTAATAACAGTGCAATGTATCCTATAATGTATCCTTTTACAGATCATTACCTTAAGGCTAAATTGTTCACTTTGGTTTTGTATATGTATAGGAACACATGCAATTCAAATTATGTAGGAAATAAAATGTTGTCTGACATATGAGAAAACTGAGTTAAAATTAGGATCTGGAAAAAGTTAGGGGATTTTGTGGGGCTTTTTTCCCAGTCAGAAAGTGTTTTAAACCTGATTTTGTCTTACTCTGTGTTATTTGGAAACAGCTGAGATAAACTTGCACGATTCTCACAAACATTTCTTGGAGCACTACTAGTATGTGCAACTCAGCTTCTCAGGTAAACTGATAAGAAGTACATATTCAAGATCTAGTAAAACTTCAGAAATGTATAGTTTTAGGGGAAGTGGAAGCCTAGCAGTGTTTTTGTGATCAGCTCATTGAAACTTTATTTGGTTATTTTTGTTGTGAAAAAGATGTTCAACATGTTGAAAGTCCTCAGGGATTTTCTTGTGTCTCTTGATGAAGGAAGATGAAGACTTAACACCAAGGACAGGAGTTACAAATTTCATTTTTCACTTTTTTTGTTTTTTAGTATGCTGGCTCTTAGGAAGCTTGCCTGTAGGTGCTTTTAATTTTTTCCCCTGATTAAGTATCTTACCAAAACCTTTGGCAATTTTTGTAAAAATTGACTATGGATAATTGTTCAAATGTCCTCAGGGGCTGTTTATGGGACCAGAAGCTGACTTCATTGTCTAACATGTTTTGTTTGAAGCAGACAGAACATGATGTGGAAGGGATTATGTATTTTATTTAAATCTCATACTGTTTCTAGCAAAAAAGGCACTGCTTTGTTGAATTTTCCTCATTCATTCTCTTACGGCACAGTGTACAAGGTGCTTGTAAAACATAGCATTCAATCTGTAAAGTCATGTTTCTAAATCATGAATGTCACATCATTAATAGGCAATATATGGGATATAGTAAATTTTGCAATGAAAAATAGTGAAAAGGAGCAGAAACGCAGGCTTCACTATGGAAGACCATCACCTTGCCCCATTTCTGCAGCTGGGTTGTGTAATGGCACTCCCTCATGCTATAGGAGATCAATGTGTTCAGAATACTTTCCATCCTTGATACATGCCCCAAGGTAATAATTTAGGTTTAGAATAATGCTTAGAAAAGCATCTTTTGAATTCTGAAAGAATTAATAACAGTTTTTATTACATATGTTTAAAATTTTAGGTGTCACTACTGATGATAGAAGGAAACGTAAAATGTTTCTTATTTATTTCCCAAAAGGTCCAAGATTTAATGCAGCTGTAGAGAAAAATGACCTTCTTTCATCAGTGTTGTAGCTGGTGTTGAAAACTTTCACCACAGGCCTAGCTAACTATCTGATTGGTTTGTTGTTTAATTTTTTAAATCTCTTTGTCCTGGTTTGAGCAGGGATAGAGTTAATTTTCTTCCTAACAGCTGGTATAGCATTGTGTTTTGGATTTAGTATGAGAATAATGTTGATGACATGCTGATGTTTTTAGTTGTTGCTAAGTAGAGCTTGCCCTAAGTCAAGGACTTCTCAGCTTCTCATGTCCTGCCAGTGAGAAGGCTGGATGGGCACAAGAATCTGGGAGGGGACATGGCCAGGACAGGTGGCCCAAACTTGCCAGAGGGACATTCCACAGCATATGGCATCACACTCACCATATAAACTGGGGGGAAAGCTGGCTGAGGGCTACTGCTGCTTGGGAACTGGCAGGTCAGTAGGCAGTGAGCACTTGCACTGTGCATCACTAGTTTTGCATATTATAATTATTTTGTTACTATTGTTAGCCTTATTATTTCCTTCTTTTTATGTCCCCTTAAACTGTCTTGATGTCAGCCGATGGGTTTTTCTCGCTTTTACTCTTCTGATTCTCTCCCAGATCGCACTGGGGAGGAAGAGTGAATGAGCAGCTGTGTGGTGTTTAGTTGCCATCCGGGGTTAAACCACAACACTCTTCAAAATACAAAATCACTTTCCTCACCTACATACATGTTATATCATCATTTGAAGAGTTCTCAGCTGGGGTTTCTGGTGGATCAAAGTGAAAACTTTTTATTTCCTGTTCCAAATCTTTTTAAGTCGATGCAGGTGCTGCTGTCTGGAATATATCCAAAGAAGCCAGCTTTTGTGAAAAGTCAATTTGGAATATTTTTTATGTCAGCAGTTACTTATCAATGGGAGAAACTGCTCTGACTAATGAGGAGGGATCCCATTTAAACGTTGCTTGACTTAGGGTTGGTTTGTTTGTCTTCACCTCAGAAACAACCACCTGGTTGTATACTGCACCCATTGTGACAATTGGAACAATACTTAGTAAGAGTTAGGTCAGTCCTAACAGGACCCGTTTGGAGAGGAGAGTCTGTGAAAGTAAGGTAGAAAGCAAATAAATAAAATTTGTAATCTGAGAAGAGGTAAGAGAGAAAATTTTATTTCCATGAGGTTTAGGGGAAGTTTGTGTTGCTTTTTTGCCATCAAGCAATGAAAGTCAAATGGACTTTTTAATTATTCATAGCAAAGACTCCAATAGGAGGGATGATTTTCATAAGTACATGAAGAAAACACACCAGAAAAATGGTAGTATAAATACACAAGCAAAGGAGCAGCACTGCCATGAGAATGGATTGATATAAAACACTGTCACTTACACCAGACAGTACCAGGCTTTTAACTGTCAGAACAGTGAAGATTTGGGATAATTTCCCAAGATTCACTTCAGATCCTCGGTTCAGTCCTGAACACATCACTACAAGGAAGACACTGAGGTGCTGGAGCATGTCCAGAGAAGGGCAGCAGAGCTGGTGAAGGGTCTGGAGCATAAGTCTTAGGAGAAAGGGAGCTGGGGAGCTGTTTAGCCTGGAGAAAAGGAAGCTCAGGAAGGTGATAAACTCTCTACAGTCACCTGAAAGGAGTTTGTAGCCAGGTGAGAATTGATCTCTTCTCCCAATTAACGAGCAATAGAACAAGAGGAAATGGCCTCAAGTTGTGCCATGGAGAGTTTAGATTGGGCAGTAGGAAAAATTTCTTCACCAAAATGGTGGCCAAGCACTGGCACAGGCTGCCCAGGGAAGTGGTTGAGTTATCTGCCCTGGAGGTATTTTAAAGTTGTATAGATGTGATGCTTAGAGACATGGTTTAGTGGTGGCAATGCTCAGTTTACAGTTGGACTTGATCTTAGAGGTATTTTCCAACCTGAGTGATTCTATGATTGTTCCCTCCAATCCCACTTTACTCCACTCTTTTTATTTGGTTTTATCCAGTCCTATTAAAAATATAAGCTATCTTATCAAAGGAGTGGGATACAAAAAATGTTATCTGGAGCCTACCTGCCCCAGGAATTACCTGAAGCCCACAGTGCCTTTGAAAACTGATACCTGCTGTGGCATAGGGCAGATAAAGTTACTGAAGAGATTTATGCTTCAAGAATACCAATATTTTGAATGTCTTTCAAGGAGGGCTGGCTAGACCTATTCCTGTATGTTGGAATTCAGGTTACGGATATAATTTGCCTTTAATAACAGATGATGCCATTCTGGATGGACTACAGAGGACCACATTTAATGTGGTCATGATGATGGTCATGAGACCTTCACAATGAGAGAGGGACCGAGGAAAGCTTCTGGGGCTGGATCCCATGATCTTTATCATGGTAAAAACCATATCATGAACCCAAACTCTATTTCCTCATCTTATCCTGAGTGTCCTTGTAGACCACTAATGTAGACAACAACTGTAAAAAGTCAGGAAATGAAAAGTCTTACAATATGTAGTACGATACTGATGTGAAAAATTGTCATCCATCAGCACTGTCAAAGCTTATACTGGTGTTGGCATATCTAAGAGCTCCAAACAGTGTTCTTTATTCACAGCTAAGCTTGTAATTCTAAAAATGTAATACAGTTAAGGTAGGTGCATGAAACACAGTCTCGACTATACTGGCATCTAGTTTCAGTCTGTGTTCAGCAATTGCCCTTTTGTAACGAGGTCTCATATCAAGCAGGTCAGAGAAATTAATTCTGGATTTATATCTCTGTAAAGATATAGTGCCTATCAGGGATGTTATCAAAAAAATTCGGAGTCCAGAAACAGAACAGTGTCTTTCTGAGAACATGTCTTTGGTTTAAAACAAAGTTGATGATTCTGTGATTTATATTTCAAAAATTATCCCCTGCTTATACAAAAAAAGTATAAAAGGATTGAAAAGGAAAAAAAAAAGCACCTGAACTTTTCATTTTGTATAAGGATTTTTTTCCTGATGTTTGCTTTCCCAGCTTGAGCATGAACTGAAAACTCTTCAGATTTATAATACAGTTTATTTTCTAGCAAAAGTTCACTGCATGAAAGAGTAAGAATCCACTTAACATGTTTTGCTTCATACTTAGAATGATATATAAGGGAGGACATTTTCATCATGTACATGGGTTCTAGTGTATGCCAGGTACCAAAATAGCTGTTGTTTTCACTTTTCTATATGATTTTATTTATTTTAATTTATTTTGCCAGAGTAATAGTTTTTCCAACCCAAACACCATATAATTTGTAGCAGATGGTAAGAACTAAAGATCCAGTACAGAATTTCTGTAACAAGTCTTACTTCCTTTCCTTTACTGGTGCTTGAAAGTCCAAGATTAAAGAAGATTTCTTGGTATATATTTTCATTATAATTCAATATAGTGGACTTTTTTTTTGTATGAACTTGGCAAACAAGCAAGATCTCTGAAACAGATCTTTTAATTAAGTATTCTATCTCAGAGAATGTATTTTCATTCCCTGAAGAAATCAGATCATCCACCTCCATACAGCATGAAGAGCTTCTCCTCCCTGCAAAGATAATCTTGTATTTTATGTTGCCTTCCCCTTTAAATGACTTAAAAATGCATTTGGATCTATGCTAGAAAGTTCTTCCATAAGTTTCCAGGAGAAAGATTTTGTTGAATCAACTGAAGTCTGGTCATTTGCTTATTTCTGTTTTGGTTGTGCATGTATTTGGACTTCAGTGCCCTCATTACACAACAAGAAAGTATTGTACTTTATCACTCTGTAGATGGAAAGATGAAAAATTTTAGTATCAATCCTGGATGTTTGCTATGGAATTTTACAAGAAGTGGAAAAGAAAATATCTCTTGCCAGTACACGTCCTCAAAAGACTGCTAAGTGCAAGACCTCTGGAGATCCTCATAATCTCTGATTATGATTTACTAGGAAGATTTCTTTCAAAATATAGGTGTTCTTAAAATTCTTATTCTTTCTTCCAACTGAAACACTTTTGTCCTTTAAGTCTCCTGGCTCTTTTACAGAACTAGAATGCCACCTGATGGATTATTATCAGTAAATATTTATTCAGATGCTTTTAACACAAGTTCCAGAGGCAACATTCGTGTATAATTACCTGTCTCTTGGAAACTTCACTTCCCAGTACTTGGGAACTAAACAAACTGGCTGTCATCCAGGACAAGTTTAGGATGCATAGAAACTGCCTGAATTCCTGATTGTCAAGTGAGATTAAAGAGTGGACAAAATTTATTATGGATCAGATAACATTTTTAAAGAATGAGAACTTATATTTTTAGAATAGCCAAATATTTCCTAATAGTATCCTTATAGAGATTGAAAATAGATATGTTTATTTACGCATTAAAAAGACTTTTTTGTAGTTTACTGAATGTAATTGCAAAATACCTGAATTGCGTTGATTTGCAAGGCAAACTCTGTATCAATTTACACTTCTTGCTTATCATATTAATCTTGGTTTCAGCTGAAACACACAAACCAAACTCAGCAGGAGTTTGGGTGCTCCTTACCAAGGGCAACAGTAGCACATTGGCTGGAGCAGCCAGCTACGTCTGTCAAGAGAGCTGCAAGGGGTAGAGGATAATAGCACTTGGCCTGAGGTCGTATTAAATGAGGTTGGTATATAGTCTTAAGCAGCTTCCCGGTTTTCCCAAGGTCTGGATGGTGGGAAAGAATGGTGTGACTCATCATTTTCTCAGCACTGTTAAGACTACATATCTTAAATTTGTCTGATTCAGGAAATAGATGTACATAACTTGGCAGAACTAGAGAATGGTTTCTCCTTCCAGCTGAAAAAGAAAAATATTGGAGAAAAAGTAGTTCTGCATTAGCACTTAACAGGTTTGGGTCCACCTTTTGTCCATTGACCTGAATAGAATTATTTCCAGTTCTTCAAAAGCATACCTTTAGGAGGGAACTGGCCTATAAGCATCTGGATACAATAGGCTTTGCTTTTGCACATGTGGCTGGTGGAGTGTAGCAAGTGCCACTTTAACATTCTGCCACCAAATGAACAGTTAGATGAAAACTCCTGTTCTTGTCATTCTAGGAATCCCCTCTGGATACACAAGTGAGTGCAAAGGTGTGGGGGAAGAGGTTCTAGGGTTGGGACAGTCACAGAAGGGCAAGTACAGTATTTTCCCAAAAAGATCAAACAGCTGTGAAAGCAGGTTGCCTGTTGAACTCATTTGAAGGTAGGTAGCAATGGCACCTCTCCCTGCTTATTTATCACACAAACTTGTTAGTTTCCTTTCCCTTAACCCCTTGAAGTACCTTCATAGTATGCATTTTAGATATTATATGCAGAACTTAATAGAAAATGTACTACTGTGTTTTGTAAATAACCAAATATATGTTCAAATATTTTGAGTCCAAAACATTCTAAAACTTACTCAGAAAAAGAGTGACTAGTATTTCTATAGTCTGTGTTTAAATCAAAATGCAGAAAAATTACTCTGATACTTTCTGTTGCTTACTTTTATCATCATAGTCCTTACTACACATCATTGTTAAAAAAAAATGAAGAGTGGTATCAGTCAGTAGAAAAGTATGCATCTGGATTTTGTAATCATAACAAAGCATGGAGGGCGTGATCCAGAGATTTTTTTGTTGCTCACCCCTGCAGAGTGACTCACTGAGCTGGAGTTGTGGATTTTGTTCATTGGACTGCCAAAAGATTGTTCAAGAAAACTCACATGTTGACTGGGGAGCTTCTCAGAAGTCAGGGTGCCCAGATGGAAGAGCATGTGTGAGACAAGGATACACACAGACATTCTGATGCCTGTTCAGTGAACATGCCTGTTTTTCTACATATTGGCTTGAAACTGTAAAATGCATAAATGTTGTGAAAAATAAGGGTCAGGAGTACCAGCGTACCCCTCGTCTGCCCCTTTCAGCCAGGAAGCCTTAATAGACAGGAAATCAGCTCCAGTGGTATATGTGTAGATACGGCACTTAGGGACATGGTCTTCGGTGGATTTGGCAGTGCTGGGTTTATAGTTGGACTTGATGATCTTAGAGGGCTTTTCCAAGCTAAATGATTCTAAGATTCCATGGTAATTACAAGGTAGATATATCAGAGCATCACAACTCAACTCCCATGAGTTGGAATTACCTTGGTTACAGGAGATGTAACCCAGGTCTTTCATTTGGAGAGCACCCTAGTTCACAGGCTGTGTTTGGTGAGACTAGTGCCAGTTTTGATGGACAGAGGTGTACACTGGACTTAATACTTACCTATGCATTTCTCAGAGTTAACGCAGTGCTTTCTTCTGCTACCCTAAAGTAATTTCCTGGGTACTTGAGAGTGTGCAAGGGACATTGTCAGTTCCAAATGTGCTTGCCAAGTACTTAATTGTTTCCAGAACTAGGTGGTAGTGAGTGGGTCACTTCTTTTTCCACAATTAACTCCCTTTTTTGGGGGCTTGAGCAATGTTTAGCACTTAAGCAGTATTTAGGCACAGCCATGTGGGGTATTAAAGTTAACACTGCCATTTGCAATATGAAGGTGTCACTGAATGCCATGAAAATGGTAATTGGATTGCATTCTATATAAATGCTCTTCTTTCATTTAAAGATCCTTCTATGCTGGCAGTTAATTTCTTAATTCATTTACGATAGTTCTTCCATGACTTTAATTATTTAACCTCTATCACAGCTAAATAACTAAACAGACATAGGAAAGAATTACTGTGCTTCTATGCATCTTGATGTTTTGTGGTTTAAAAAAAAAAAACAAACGAGAAATATATTTTATTGCTATTTACATTTTCTCTAAATCTTCTTTCAAGAGGCTTTTCAAGGCATAAGTATGAACATTAGGTTAGCTGTCCATGACCCAACCAGTGTTGTCTGTGGCAGAAGTTCACAAGCTGTGTCTCAGCAAAGCAGCATGTAAACACTGTCTGAGGGGCCAATACTGAAAGATGTTCCTACTCCAGCATTAACAGAAGTGAAAAATAAGTTTGGGAAGCCTGGCTCAGGGTGAATATTGTTCCACGTTATCAGCTAACCTACTTGTGGTTTGGTTGTGGTTAATTGGATGATTTGCTCAGGAAACTGGGCTGAAAAATTTCATGGCTAATATGATTTGAATGCAAGAAATTTTAAAATTGAGAACCCATGCATCTGTGTAGTTACTACCTCTCCCTATGCTTAATGACTTTTTGTGGTTTGTTATTTGCCCTTTTTTTAATGACTTGTCCCTGCTTGTGATTAGAGGTATTATCATGACAAACTAGATATTTGGAAATGTCCAGACTTTCCAAAGTTTGGTTTATTTAGCAATGTGGTATTCCCCTTGCTGCTTTCCACTTAAGGAATTAGCTGAACGTTAACATGACTGAATATCTTTCATAGCCTACTGTGAAAAACACTCAGCAGCCTTTGTCAACACTTCAGATTGTAAAGGAAGAACATAAATGAAAAGGATATTTACAACTGAAAGGGTGGTCTTCAGCACATTGGATCACTAGCTAAGCTTCTAAAATGCAGTTTACTGAAATCCTCAATTATGGCTTACAAGCAATAGTGCAAATCATTTGCAGAATAAACAAATGTGTATGCTTGAAATCTTTAGTTTTAATTATCCTTTTGAGTCTAATCATATTTTTCCCCCTTGCACAAACTTAAAGATTCAGTATTTAAGAAATTTCAGAACTTCAAGGCAATTGAATAATTTTTGAGCCAAAAATAGGAAGAGGCGCTCTGGTATACAGGTCTGCCTCCTGTCTGCTATATATCTTCAATTTAATGCTAGTAGATGATGTGTGATTAAATTCTCACGCCACCTTTGAGAAATCCCACGTTAACTTAGGTGTAATTAAATATGGAAATCTGCTATGAGTGCTGTGTAGGTAACTTTTATTTATGCTTAGTAAAGTATAAAATGGGCATCTCTGTTTATAAAGCTATTGTTTAAGGTTCCCTTTTGTTCTGTCCTTGATTTAATTCAGTCTATTCAAGTTTTGCTCAAACAGCAGGTTTGGTCATTAGTAAATAACACAAAAATAGCTCAACTCTTTGATCTGTACAGTCCTTACATATAATGTGCCTGAAGGCATGCATAATATAAATATTTTGCAAGTGCAAATAATTAAAAGATTTTGTATAATAGACATGTTGAAACTAGCAGTATTTTGAAGATTTTCAGTTCCTGTTGGATGGCACAGGGAGAAAATAAGGAAGAAAAATCTCAAATAATCTCAAAATTTACAAATCATTTGGTTTTAATAGCAATTATAAAATTATTATGCTTTTAAATACCATTATGTACACAGGAGAAAAAGTATTCTTATTTATTCACATAATTATAAAATATATAGTGATTTTAAGCTTCATGTATGGCCTGTCTTTATATTCAGAAGTACAAAAATTGGCAAGGCGCATCAAAGTTCTGTTTTTATTTGGGGTATGCTACTGTGTTTATTAATATTACTTAGTTGATCTGCTGAAAAAGTATTTCTAGTTAAAGAATTTTGTTACTTTTTTGATTACTAGACTGTTAGGTTGAACATCATCCTATGACTGTGACACAGTTCAGTGAACAAATTCCATCTTTACAAACTAATCAATACTGAGGAATTCATCAAAGAAATTGTCAGTTCCTGGTGTGAACTCCATCTCCAATGAACACATCAGGGAAAAGTCCCTGCCAGTGTAACTGCTAATGCACTCTCTTACTCCATAGGTTGAACTACTCAAGTTTTCATTCTTGAAATCAGTATAGTTATTTCATTTTGGAGCTAGTTGTCATTAACTTCTTGCCCTTTTTACAGGAATTTATTTCCAAAAATTGTGAATGAGGAGGTAGCCTGTTAACTTGAGACACCTTTTGTTTCCTCTGTGATTCTGGAACTTATGTAGGAAACTGAGACATTTCTCTTGATCACTTTAAACCAGTTCTTAACAGCTTTGACCTCTAATACACTGCAAGGAGCTCTCGAAGGTCCTTTCTAAAACTAGCAGCATCTTTGCATTTCCCTAGAGCTCAAATTGTTCATATATATAACTGCAAAGCTTTGTGGAGTATAAAATATGAAGGTTTTGTAAGATGCACTGCTAATTATTCTCAATTCTTCACATTGGTAATTATGCTCAGTAATTATTCGTAAAAATATTAAAATAAAAGTATTTATAAATGCTAGTTTTGTTGAAGCAAGAGACATTCTCAAAAGACATGTTGCATATTGTAAATGTACTTTGCTCAGAATACTTTTGATTTCTTTCTCTGTGGCATCTGAGGGTACAGTTTAGGGAAAGTGCAGGCTCCACTGAAATCAACAGTCCTGGCTTGTCTCATCTTTGACAGAGCATTTTAGCTCTGTCAGTTACTTGGATCAGAAAGCTGAAAAATATTACAGGGAAACAAAAATGGAAGTCTTCTGCCTGGTACAACTGACTAAACCATCAGTGCCAGTGCAGAGGTAGAGAGAGGAAGCTGGATTGTCTTTTCTACCTGCAGCCCACACTGGTTTTACCTAAATGTGTCAGGAAGCTGTATTTTAAGAAAGCAAACCACCAGTTTTACTTGTAGGATAGATACAAGATTTAAGAGATAAAAGATACAAGAAAGAGATTACTCTTGTCATTTAACAGCTCTTGTAGGTAAAGTGCCTGGCACTGTTCTGTCAAGTTTATAAAGCTTTGGAGCGATCTTTATTATCATTCTTTCTTAGGCCCTCTAGATTACTATAATAATACTTCATCTTTTTAATCTGTTATTTTTCTCTTGTTTTCCTAGAGAATTGTGTGGCTGTTGTTTCATTTACTTTGGTCTTAAATTGAAAGGTTGGAGAGCATATGAAGGAAAGGGTGGAGGCTGGAGTTCTCTACCTGTCACACAGAACAGACGGAGCTGAGCTGTATCTTAGTTTGTGTAAAAGCAAATTCTGATCTCAGTCCTGCCCTTATGGAGGCTGAGGAGCCTGCACAGGCAAATTCCATACTTGCCGTAAATGTACATCATCATCGGCTTTTGCTGACAGCTTCAGTCAGCTGGCACAAGAAGCTTCACAACCCGAGGCAACTTTTGATTATCCATAACTTGAATGCTTTAACATTCTGGAAATAAAGATCTGCAGCTTAAACTTGGCACAGGGCTCTGTGGGAAACCAGCGAAGCACAAGGAACAACAGAAGGCGAGGAAGTTCAGGCAGTGTAGCCAAGGAGACACCCAGGTGCATAGCAGCTAGTTATCTGGTGCTTTTCTGTGTGAGTCTCACAAGCATGTGTAAGTACATTGCATTGCTGTTTCCAATAGGATTTAGGAGGGGAATGTAGTGCCAAAGCAAGCTGGCACTTCTGAGAGGCCAGAGCACGTCACTTGGAGAAGTACTGCATTGCTGCTTGAGATGTCAGAATTTGGGTAGAATCCAGTTGTAGGTTTGCTTGCAGTTTAAGTATTCAAATGAAATGGCTGTGATTATGAACTTTCTCCTTTTGTCGTGATGTAGTCTGGTATAATTTTGTTCTTTATCATTTATCACATTAGAGCCACAGGTCTATCAGGTGAATGACAAGTATATAATCAACTGTATTTTGATGGTAAAGAATATTGCAATGTTTTTATCTTTCTCTTCTTTGGTATCGGTAAACTTTGCAAAAACCCAAATAAGCATGATCCTGTGCAAGTAACCTGATGGCTCAATAGTAGGTTTTCCATTAATGCTCTAAAGATATTTGCTTCCAGAAAAATCAATTAAGTGCATTTTTGTGGATTCCTGCCATGAAGATGATACTGTAATGGTACAAGTATGCCTTTACGAAGGATAAAGAGTATTGTGGCCTCTGGACTTCACATATGAAAAACATTACTACAGTCGCTTGTTACTTCATATTTGATGATTGCTTACTTGGGGTTTCTTGTTTCTTGTTTCTTTTTTACTAAACAGACTTGGATTATCACTTGCTTTTGTCTTCAACTACTACTACTTAATCCTCTTGTCAAAGCCCAGAGTTCCTGCGGGAATCCAGTCACAGATGATGTGAATGACATTGCAAAATTGGTAAGTACCTTTTATTTTATGTTATTCTGTCTCCTAAAAAATAGTCAGTGTCTAAGGGCACTTACATTTCTAAGCAAAGTTAGTAAATCTGTATTAGAACTAGGAGAATATTAAAAGAAAATCTGTCAATGTGTCACTTGAACAAAACCCTTTTTTTGCAGTGAGAGTAGTTCCAGTGTTATTTGAAGAGATTACCTTGACCAAAATGGAGTGTATGTACATATGTAATTTCCTGACTCCAAACTTCAATAAAAGTTGTCAAAAATCTAGCTGAAAATTGTGGCTTCATTGTGGGAAAACAGTTGCAACATCAATGTTATTATTATCAAACACTTAAATGGAAGCCCCTAACATTTTCTGCCTGTGCAGTGTTCCTAACTTGTTTTCTTTGGTCCTTTTCATATACATTGGCACATAGTGTAAATCTCTAGGAGTGCTCTATATTCCTACTTAAATGTTTAGTGCTTCAAATTAGTCCCTTTTGGCAGAATTTTGAAGCATTGGCATATTTATTCCAGATCTCTAGGAAGAATAATAAGCTTTGATGTAAACCTGTTGAAAGCATGCAAGAACAACAGAATTCCTGTGAGGGCTGGTGAAATTGTGTAGTGCAGAGATAGTAATAACTTTTTGTCAATTATATGTCCTGACAAAAAATGCTTTAACTTTCCCTTTACTACAGTTAAAACTTCAAGATCGTATAAATGCAGATTACAAAAAATGTGCAAGCTTGACTAAATACAATGTCCAGGTTACACTGTTCTTCTGCTCCTGCCAAGCTTGAGTAGAGTGGGGTTGGGCTGAGCTTCTTCGCACACTCCTCCACGAGGATGCTGTATGTCATTCTCCTGACTTAGACCCATATCTTTCAGATCACCCTAGAAATGCAAAGTCGAGGTCAAGTTACCAAGCAAGTTCAAAGATACTTTGGGTTGGAGAAATAACAGAGAGATGCAGAAATTACAAAGCCCCAGACACATAGATTCTCTCTGTTTCGAGTTGCATGAATTGTTCTGAGAATGTTTTGACGAAAGTCTGTCTCCTTCTTTTGTCTGTGTTAATATTTGCAGAAAAAAATTCAGTAAAGTCACTTGAGAATTAAAAAGATAAGGTGAAAATAAGTTTAGCATCCTCAGTTTAGTATAAGAACCCTTTGTTTCAATTAGCGTGACTATACAGCATGTTGATCATTCTCTTTTGAAATTCTACAACATGGCAACTAGACATTGAGAACAAAATTTTAAAAATACATAATAAGGCTTAAAGTACTTTAAAAGCAAAACTTCATTAGCTGACAGTGTGAGTTTGAGAAGGGAGAAGCCTACATAGAATACTGACTGATCATACTACTTTGTAGCAAGTATAGGTTTTTTATGCTCTATGAACTATATCCTTAGTACATATAAAAAGGACTCCAACATGATATTACTTAAAAATGTGGTTCGGGAGACTCTAAAAGTCTTGCAAATTGAAGTAAAAATTTTGTACCATTTCTTCTTTTTGAAACACAATATACTCATTGTGAGTATATGAATGAATGATATTCTGATGATGTATATGTTCAAAATTCAACCCAATCCTTCAGCCATTCCTCATATGACTCACTCTCTAGACCCCTCCCCAGCTTTGCTGCCCTTTGTTGTTCCCCTTGTAGTGAGGAGCCCAGAACTGGACAAAGGGCTTGAGCTGGGGCTTCACCAGTGCCAAGTACAGGGAGACAATGACTTCCCTGGTCCTGCTGGCCACACTATTGCTGATCCAGGCTGGGATACCAATGGCCTTCTTGGCCACCTGGACACATGCATGTTGGATTATGTTCAGGCAGCTCTCAACATCACCCCCAGGTCCTCTTCCTCCAGGCAGCCACTGTTCCCCTAACCTGTAGCACGGGGCAGAGTTGTGACAAGTGCAGGATCTGGCACTTTGCTTTATTGAACCTCAGATGACTTGTCCCAGTTGACTGATAAAGCCTGTCCAGCTCCCCCTGCAGAGCCATCCTACTTTCCAGCAGATCATCTCTGCCACCCAACTTAGTGACTGAGACTGTTCTTGGTCGCCTTGTCCAGATCATCAGTAAAGATAATAAACTGATACTGGCTGACTCCAATAGTGAGCCCTGGGGAGCACTAATTGCCACCTGGTTCTGGCACCATTCACCATCAGTGTCTAGGCCTGGCCATCCAGACAGTTTTTACCCAGTGAAAGGTATACTTGTCCAAAGCATGAGCTGCCAGCTTCTCCCAGAGTATGCTGTGGGAGACAGTATCAAAGCCTTTACTGAAATCCAGGTACACAACATCCACAGCCTTTCCCTTTGTCTAGAGATCCTATTGGCCTTTAAGTAAAAGCTTTATTTCTTTGCTGAAAGAATCTGTGCCTGTAGAACATAGGGTCTTTAATAAATATCCTTCCCTTTCATACTGAGAACAAATTGTAGCTCAGAGGATTTCAAAGAAGTGTTACACAGTTATTGCTCATAGTTATTATGATGATATCCACAAACTCTGTCACATTTGGACACAGTGCTATAATAGTTATTCCTAAAAGCTTTACTCTCAGCCAGACTATCGTGTTCTTTAACCCTTTTTGTCTGAAGTCATGACTACAATCCCATCTCTTTGTGAAATAAACTATCTGTTCAGTGGTAGTGCACAAATCCCATCACTTAAGGATATTAGCCTCTCTTCCTTCTGTCTCATCACAAATTATCAGACGTAACTAGTCTAGAGCCTAGATTCAGTTTGTCATGAATTCTCCTTGGACGCAGAGTATGATCTCTTTCATTTCCCTGAAATGTTAGCCTTTCCTGGGCCATTTCTCCTCACTGTAGTTACATCACCATCTCTCTCTTGCCATTCAAGTCTTCAACAAAGGTGTCTGATTTGGCTCTTCATGCTTCACAGACCCTTCAAAGTTCACTTTTAGAACTTTCATTGTTTTTCTTGTCATAGTAGGAGAAAATTTTTTTGTCGTTCTCTGGACAAACAAGTACATTTTTCTTCCAAATTCTTGGTGGGTAAAAATCCAGTCTATGAAAAATCTTTTTCTAGCTTCAGCTTCTGTAGTTTTGCTCTTCTATCTGTTCACATGCTGCTCTGACCCTTTATCTTCTAATTTCCTTCAAGCTGTTCCTCCTTTTTTTTTCCACTATCAATGGCAAGCTTCTTGGGTTTATCTTCAAAGGTACTATTAACACTGCCTATGTTGTCATAACACATGCTGAGTTTGCCCTCAGCTTCTCCTCATTATTTCCGTGGTATCTGTTACACTGTTTGTGGCCACGGGAAAGATGCTCCTTGATGAACTCCAGGCAGATTCCCATCCTCTTCCTATTTCATGCTAAAATTATTTGCAGTATGAATCCATATCCCTCATTTGGCTTTTTCTCCAGTGTTTCCCCCCCACCCACACACACACACTTGTACTGCATTGCACCCGCAGCTTGCTAAACAGTGCCACAATTCCCTACCTAGTCTTTGTTTATTTGGTACTGGGCTTGCTCCAAGTAGTGTAAACCCTCTACATCACTTGTAGAAAACTCCTGAGCAGGGCTGTGGCTGTGTTCTGCTCAGTTTTATTGTACTGCAGGGATATGAGAACATGCCTCAGTCAAGACCCTCTGTGAAGATAAACGTGAGATGTCTACCAAGCTACTGAAGAATAAGTAAGGCGTGCTGTGCAGTACCTGAAAATGTGGGTCACTTGCCTAATCAACTCTGTTTTGAGTAATAAATTGAAGACAGATGTGTGGCGTAACTTGTTTTCAGTGGTCTTAATCTTTTCACTAGCATCATGCTAGGCTCCAGAAGAAAGGATTGGAAAGAAAGAAAGAAATTCAATAACCATAAGGATTCTGAACATTAATCAATGTAAGACCAAATCAGACTGGTATCTCTTAATTTTAAAAAATTACTTGTATATTCTGAAAGATTAGATTTATTCACATCTAGGTAATATAATTTTGTCACAGGAAGAGTATATCGTAAGTAAAATGATCTTAAGAAGCAAAGAACAATTGAATAATCATTTTTGTTTTTTAATGGTGAGAACTTTAAAAGAACATAATTTCATACCTATAGAGAATGAAAGTATTTAGAGAGTATTCATTCTGCACTACTCATCACATGACCTCCTGCTTCTTTTGTAATGAAGATGTCTAGAGGGAAGCACATTACTTGATGAGCAAATGTTCTGTATTATGAAACTGTAATTGCAGCACCTGTCAATAAAGTCTGTCTCCATTGTTCTTTTCAGAATGGTAAGTCAGCATAAAGCTGCATCACTGTAATTGTGCGTTTGATTTTGCATAAGAATTAGGAATCAGCTGTATATATGTTTGTTAAATATGAACATCTAAACCTACATATAAATAGAATTTTCACTGAGCTGTGCAGTATGCACAGAATATACCTACAGATTTTTGTTTTGTCTATTAACAAAATCTAAGATACTTCTTCTTCCATGAATTACTTCTCTAAAGCAATTTTCTTCTTTTGATTGTTGGAAGCCCAAACAATAGTCAGGATTTACTGACCAGTTCCTTGTTTGAGACATGCTGTCAAATACTTTGCTTTCACATTACATTTTTGCTGTAAATATGTACTTTACACTCTCTGCCACATTTGATTTTTATTTTTAAATTGATCTAACTCTCCTGAGTGAAGGGGTTATAAAAAATTATCCAGAGTTGTTATGCTGCAAATAATCTGCCACTATGACTGTAAAAAGTGTGAACGGAAATTGTTAGCATGTTGTCTTAAGCCAAATGATGAAGATTTCATTAACTGTTTCATTAGCAGATGAGATGGAGTAGATTGCAGAGATGAAGGACAGACAGTGGAAGCTCCTGCAGGAAAAGCCAGGGAAGCAGTGAGAAAGAGCTAGACAGTGACATTTGACAAGGGCATGTAGTGCTAGGACAAGGGGGAATGGCTTTAAACTGAAAGAGGAGAAATTTAGATTAGATATAAGCAAGAAATTCTTTACTGTGAGGGTGGTGAGGCACTGGAGCAGGTTGCCCAGAGAAATGGGTGCTTCCCTGGAAAGGTGTCAGGACCAAGTTCAATGGGGCTCTGAGCAACCTGGTGCAGTGAAAGATGTCCCAGTCCATGGTAGGGGCTTGGAACCAGATGATCTGTAAGGTCCCTTCCAACACAAACAATTCTATTATTCTATGAAAAGAACAGGAAAAGGGAAACAAATACAGAAAAATTCAGGATAGAAATTATATCCAAAAAGACATTATGTTTTTTCCCATCATATGCTCAGAGTAAAAAAGAAAACACTGTCAATGGAAAACAGTAGTTTTTACTTTGTTAACATACTTTATTTTTTATATGTGTATAAAAAATTTATATTTCTGCTTGTTTCCTTATAATTTTCATAACAATTGCAATAAAGGGAATTTTCAAGAGCAGAGTAACCCTCATTTCAAAGCATGTGATTGCAGATAGGTCATCTCTCATGTCTGCTGTTGCAATGGAAGTGTAGTTTATGGAACCCAAATAACTTTTACATCCTTTTTTCATCTCCCCATCTATGTGACCATGAGCATTTTTTAAAACATGTTTGGGTTATGCAATGTTAACAGTGCTGTATTAAATATTCGGACCTCTCCATGTGAAAAGTAATCTTATATTCCCCAGTTTGAGGTTTCGTTACAACTGTGAATATAGCACATATTGTTGGTTTTGTATAGTTTAAAGACATAAGTCTAGATTCCCTGCTCTTCAAATTTTCTCAACCTGTTAGGATTTCTGCAATCACACACAGCCACTAAATCAGAGAAAAATTTCACTTTGCAATTTTAATTGCAATTCAATGCGTTTTGGTTCTATACATTCCTTTGCAAGACTATCAGTTGACATTCTCCATAATAATCAAAACTGTTACTTCTGTTTAAACCAAGGTAGGTTGTGCAGGCAGGTGTTTTGTGGCCCCCCAGATCTGTCACTGTGCTCATGGAGTTGAGTGGAGGAACTAATAAAAAAGCCATTCTAGGACTTGGGTGGTTTCAAGGGACAGTTCTTTTCCAAACACCCTTGTTCAGGCAGGTCAGAGCCACCTTCACATCTGCTCCTTGTTGGAAGCCACAGCAGTCAGGCACCCTGCACAGAGTGGGTGTGCAGAGTTCATTCATTCCTTTCAGGATCATTTCAGCAGATGAAAATCAAGTGACTGGGTTTGGATCAGAGTCTTGGTGGTTAGTGTTCAACAAAATTTCAAGATACATTTCAGCAAAGCCAGAGAGTACAAAATGCAGACCTAGTACAGGTGTATCCTTCACTCTTACATCAGGGGCTTTACCCTATTTTCTGTGTGTGAGTTGGGAAGTTCAAGAGAGACACAAATATAACTCCCTCTCTGTGGACAGAGACACCTAGAGAGCTGCAAAATTACAGCTCAAGAATCTTTTCTCTCAAGCCTGAATCCTTCTTGCTTCCCAGGCTGATATGCTGATGTTAGCTGCAGACAGAAAGGAAATTTCCCAAGGTGATAAATGGTCAAAAACAACTTAGAATCTGGTGAAAAACAGAGTGGAATTCATAATAAAGATTAACACCTGTTGTTTTCCCATGGGATACATCCTGAGGCCTGGTCTCCTGGATGTTTATCCCAATTAGCCAGTGAGCTACTGTCCTGTTCTAGTCTCTTGTAACATGCTTTAAATACAAGCTCTCCGCTCAATAAAATTGGCCTTTTTTCCCTAAAAAGGTCCATGTGTGTTGTTGCTCTTTTTCCCTCTCTCTAAGACCAAAACCACACCTCTGTTTGACTGAGATCCATCATTTACCAGCACAGCATCTGACATGTGGACTTCAGTCAATAAAACTTTAACAAGTTTGTTCTTGAGGCAGTGCATGTGTTTTGTCTTTGACACCCTCCTCCTAGTGATCTTCATTTTTAGTAGTAAATTCAAAAATATCTTATCTGATTCACAGTCTGTCAAGGAGAGGAATATCTGAGGCTGAGCTGTATGCTCCAGCTCTGATTGAGAAGGTGTAAGAGCTCTTGGGCACTTAAATTTTTTTAACTGTGCGTGAAAAGCGCTTGAGAGGCTCTGATGCCAGGAAAGTAGATTGTATACATAATGCATATAAATTCTTGTAGTGTTCATTGATATGGAACAAATTTAATCTTCCAGTGACCTTTCTTAAAGAACAGTGGTTTTGCTGGCATTGCTAAGTGTGGAATCCCTCTAGAGTCAGTATGGGAAACTTTGCACATAGAATAGCATCTTCACTATCTATGCTGCTTAAAGTGCTGCTAATCCTTCCTCTCTAGGCATGCAAAGGAAGCTAGAAAAAAAAATGGAATACCTATTATTATGCTGTGATGCTGTGATGTTTTAAAGAAAGGAATAATAGACAAAGAATTTGGATGAGGATTTAGAATAAATCTGATATGCTATAGAAAGAACAAATACATTGAAATATTTTTCAGTATTTATAGCACCTTGAATCAATTCGCCAAAATGCCAGGTAAATATAAATTAATATAGAGAATTTTAGTGGTGCTTCTGCTTTGGGAATGTGTAGGTATAAAAATAAAAGAAGAATAAAAGTAGAAACAACTGATTCATGTGAGGGAATTTTTAAGGATCATTTATATAGTAACTGTTCCAAAGCTGTGGGAGAAAAATAGGTGTCACTGAACTGCAAAATTGTAGCTTAGCCCACATAAATTAAAAAATGTTTGGAATTCACTTGTGTTTGGCTGTATATAAGTATTGTCCTTGATCATTTCTAGAACCAAAATGTTTTGAAATAACTGGTTTAATTTTTAATTGAAACAAAAATTTAAATAAAAAATAAAACATTATATTTTGCCAAACAACATACTACCTAAAAACTGCTCAGGGGGAAAAGAAATCCCTGTGCTGGTTGCTATAGCAGCAGAATCAAAAGCAGCCATAACAGAATGATCTTTAACCTGAAGTAGAAATGCTTTTACACCAAAGGAGCTACATCTGTGCATGTTGTTTTTGACTACATGAATTTCAAACTAGGGTGAGAAATATCAATCGACACTTTCATTGATAGAAAATAGGTTTACTGTATCATTACTCATCATATTATGGCTAAACCTTTTAGCCATAAAGACTGTGGATTTGTGGCAGTCCAGTGACTGTTCTATTGTTCATCTCCCAACTCAGCACATTCCCCAGATATGCAACCATGCCTCAGAGTAGTGCTGGATCCCATCTGTGGCAGATTGTACAGTATAATTCAGTGGGAACTCTTCTTCCACTCCTTGTCTTTGCTGCAGCACACTTCATACTCACCCACATCTGCAAAGCTGCAGCTTACATGTGTAGAAGCTCTCCTTTGCCCCAGGACATTGCTCTGATACAATTATACTGCTCATCATTAGTAAGAAGCACAACTCCAAAGCTAGAGTTGTGCTCAAGTGTTTTTCTGACCTGGTCCATAACTAAGCACAAGGCAGGCAAGTATTTCAGTTCTGATGCGTGTTGAAGTTGGATGTTATTTGAAGGAAAAAGGGCTGGATACTTCTGGGTCCTCTACTGTCTACAGTAGAAGTTGTCATGTAAACACTTCAAGGCATAAAAAGACAGAAGGGCAGTGGAGTTTCTGCAGTAATGAAAAATGTCACTTCTCAACCCATCGTTGATTTTAATTCTGCTGAGAAGCAGTAGCATTGAACATGATGAGATCAGATCAGATCTGGGCATACTACAGAGCTCTGGAAAGATGGTTCACTTGTGAGCAAATAAGTGTCAATAGCAGTTCCACAGGAAAGTGAGTATGTAAGTAACCATTTTTGCCTGCACCTGGTAAATTACTGAAATTTTTGTGTTGAATATTTGGTAGAATTTGTTGAATGCAGTAATGGAAATGAAGTCTTACTTTGTGTAGTAAGTAATAACATTTTTATTATCTGTTTATTGTAGGTTGGAAATCTCCCTAATGATTATATGATAACCCTTAAATATGTCCCGAAGATGGATAGTCTGGTACGTACAACCACTTCAAGTTAATTCCAATAATATAGCCCACTGGAACCAGTGATGGCTGTAACATTTTGTACCTAGTCCTATGTCTTAGCAAGTTACAGTTAAATAAAGTTTATTTCACTTTTCACATGGTTCCCACGTATTTATTTAAAATAAATGTAGAGAGATTCCTGAAGCCCCTTAAAACCTTTTTAATTACAGGAATTCTAGGAAAATGTTTCTTCCTATTAAATTTTTTAACATTTTTTTTCTGGAAAAGTCTAATTTTAATTGTGTTATTATTTCACCAGTATTATTTCATTGTGTCAATTCAAAAATATTGCTTTCTTAAAGAAATAGGTTCTCTGTAATTGGACTTTGGAACATACTATAGAAGTCCTTCTTGTTTTAGCCAGTGGAAATACCATTAGAGCACAATAAATACTAAGTAGCCAGTAAAGATAACCCCAAGTTCAGCAAATGGTAGCATCAGTAACTAAACAAACCAGTAGGATTTCAAACATGCTTTGTGTTATTCTTTCTCTATAATCCCATATTTGATACATAGTGGTACTTTCAAATAAGCACTATCTATACACTTTAAAATTTTATAACATTTTTATTTAAAAATCATTTTATTGCTCAATTTACTGAATATTTTTTGTTTTTTGTCAATTTAACAAAAAAAAGTTTTGAAATTATATATCAAAAACTTGGTTGTTGCATAGATTGCAATAAAAAGAAGAAAAGGAAACAAGGTGAAAGCACAAATTATGCTGAATGCTTTATTGTTTTAAGGCAAGGAAAAAAGTAAGGAAATTATGACTTTGTCAGTTAAACTGAACAATGCTGTGCCTGCCTTAAGATTTAATAATTGTACACATATATCAGTAGCTGAAAATTATCTGTTAGATAGAAGAAGCTGGTTTTGTGTCTGTGCAAAGTTTTCACTGTAAAAATCCAATATGTGATATACATAAAAAAATGCATCCTACCCTATAACAATGTGGAAAATCTAGCAATATTAAAAATAAATAAAATAAATAAATAAACAAAATTAAAAATAAATCTATTGATATTGGAAAATTATGCCAGAAGCAACATTTAGTCCTGAAAAACAAGAAGATGGGAGGAGGAAAAGGATGCTGCAGGATAGGGAAGGGCCCTGAGTTATGAGGTTATGAAGGGTTATATCAGATGTAGAAGTGTTTTTAAGAGTTTCGCTGGAAGCTTGACGCTTCTACTAAAACTTAGAGTACTTTGGAAAACCCAGTTTAAAGTTGGTTCTTTAGACAGGAAAACTCTGGAGAACAAATGCTATGGAAGTCAGGTACTAGATCTTATATAAATAAAACTAATGGAAATTTTCCCCTTTCTTATAATAGCCAATATTTAGAGAAAAAGGAAGCAAGACTGGCTGTCACCATCTACTGACTGCTGGGCTTTTTGAAATTCACTGATCTGGGTGTCTGGTGTGATGATATCCACATCTGTGGAGGAGAGCTGTAGCCTGAGTGCTGTTTCCCCAGCTTCCAGCCCATTAGCTGTTGGGCTGGATTGAGGCTGTTCCCTCCACTGCACTCCTGGGGGTGTTGTCAGATGAAGAAGACCAGGGAACCTGCTTGAGCAATGAGTCCTGGTTGTTCTCACTCTTGCCTCTCACCATGGGTCAGTTTTTACTGCCAGTACGCAGATTCTGCTTTTCAGTGCTATGTCATCTTGATGCATCATATTCAGAAATTTCGATCCAGTTTACATTTACAACAAGCAGCCAAGAAATAAAAAGGAAGAAGAGAAGTTCAGAGCTGAGATTTCCATGTTCTCTTTGCAGACACTTTTAGTCATGGTAATGGCAGGTGCAGCTCTTGGCCACGTGCCTTCACAGGAGGAAGTAGTCAGCTGTATTCAGATCCCACTTTGCCAAATTCTCTGGTAATTTCAGGTCGTGTTATGCATACCACAGCAAGGCTTGCTGAATAAGTAGGCTTTGTTCTGGTCCATGCAACCTGGGAAAACCATGGCTTTGCCTAAAGTAAATGCCCTTTGCTCAACTCTGAAGGGACTGAAATGGTGCTCTGCAATTTTTTTCAATAGATTTCTATCTTCAGTGCGTGCATAAAGTGGGAAGTGTACCCAAGGTAGCAAGTCCCAAATGTAGATGACTAAAAGTAGGAAGGCAGGGTGAATGCAAAGCAGATGGGAAGCCAGTGTAGTGCATGTAACAGGAACAGACTGACCCATCCATTAAACAGAAGGGTTGTTGCATTATGCACTAGCTCAAGGCAACTGAGTGGCTTTAAAAGTAGTCTTGTATAGAGTGAACTGTGTAGTCAAACCTGAAGGTTAAAAGGCAGAGATGACAGCAAAGGGCTGAATTCAGTCGAAGAGGTAACATTCAAACTTTTACATAGATGTAGAAAGTAAAAGCCAAATGAGAGCTACCCGGAAGTACAAGGGAAATCACATTTGCAATTGCCCTAAAATGTAAATTTTGGTTAAAGTTTACACAAAATATCAGAATTAGACCTCCATTTCTGCTTGAAAATAATGTCATATTTTTCAATTAGAGCAGTTTTATCCCTGTGTTTGGTAGGTATTGACATAGCAAGTGATTGCACAGCTTGACATTACTGAAAAGAGAATTTAGAGCTTTTGTGAAATACAGCTTTGTAGGTCAGAACAGTTCAGTTAGAGGAGACTCCCACACGCATGCTAAACCATGGGAGCAACAAAATAGACTCCCTGCTGGAATTGCCAAATGCTCACTAGGAAAAACAGCAAGCTTATGCTAGTCTCTGCCAGAGGAGAATGCTCACCCACAAAACCTCAAAGGAAAAGGTTTTCGAGGTTTCCAGTTCAGGGAAGCACAATAGTTCTGTGTCAGTGTTCCTGCTCCAAAGCAGAGGAAAGAAAATGCAGTGCCTGTCTCGTGGGGGCAGTGGGACATGGTACAACATACGCTGCTTGAACGGAATATGTTTCAACAAGCTTTCTCTGATTTATTCACTTCTGCCTCCCCCCTCACCTTGTTGTCCTCGAAGGAAAAAAGGGAAGCAGACTCAAGCCAAATGCTATCCATTTTGCTTTCTGCTTCTTTCTTTTCTAAGTAATTGTTGAGATAATTGCAAAAGGTTGTATCACTGACTTGCCACAGGTTATCATTGTGTGAGAAAGTTGTACACAGAAGTGGAAATTCAGGTGGAGTTGAACACTGTATTTACATTTGGTTCTCTAAGCTTGGAGGCCTAATAGTCTAATTAGTCTTCAAAAATGTGAAGTGTATTTTTTCATGTCAGAAACATCTACACATCAAAGCAGAACGACACCTGTGGATTTTTTTTTTTTTTAATAAAGAATCTGTGTGTAGGTTTAGTGAAGAAATTGAGTAAAATGAGATAAAGCCTAGAAGTGTGTACATTGCCAAACATTTGCTGTGTGTTGCAGAAGGTGGATTCAGTGGATGCTGCCTATCCACTGGACAACAATTGGAAAGTGGTTTAGTGACACTAAGAGTACCTAGGGTTTGTTGGGCCAAGATCTTTGTATCTAGAAGGCTTTAATGAGACATTTTCAATATTGGAAAAATAATGCCATATATGGAAAAAATTCTCATAACATTTGCCATTAAAATTTTAGCTTTTATTGGGAAGATATTTACAAGTACAAATTGCAGTTATGACTAATGCATTACCTGTATTTTTGCTGATCATACTGGGTTAGGGATTTTCCTGGTCTGGGTGACTTTTTTCTCTATTTAACTACTGTCATATAGATATATATGTAAGTAAAAGAAGTTAATGACTTCCTCTAAGATAGCAAGATGAAGTACCAGGTTTCAGTCATGTGAACAGCTGTACAAACTTTGTCTGCAAACTAACTGCATAGGTGTTAGCATACAGTGACAGGCTGTGCAGAACACTTCTGTTATCAAAGACTTAGGAAGAAGAAAGGCTTTTAGATCTAGAAACTGTTCCCAGTAATGGCATTTAGTGAAAAAGCTGAAGAGAAAGAATTAACTCAGCTAACTTGTTTAAAGGTGGATAAAAGCACACAGGGATTTCATGCAAAATTTTTATGGAAACCATCCTGATGAGAAATTTAAATCAAGGATCTTTGGGGTTAACTGAGTCATGTAAAGTAACAACAATAAATGAAAACTGATATTTAAAGAATTTTTAAGGCGGTAGCAATTTAAAAGAAAATAAATAGGTTAATGAAAACCTAAGGAACCTAATGGACTAAGGTTCACAGCAACATGTTCCAAGGCTGAAATGCTCAATGCACTGACACTTGTCACTGAGAATTTCGTGAAGGGATGGCATTTAGCAGACAACCATAAATATGTCAGTATCAGTGAGAACAGAAATATTACCAAAAGGACTAAAGAGAAAATTGGCCACGGTAAAGAATAATTGTAATTTATACTTTTGAGATAGTTTAAATTGGAAAGAACAGCCTAATTTACTTTTTCACATTGAGATGTTTAACCAGTTTTTACAAATGTCTGATATTTAATTTACATCTGTTTATTTTTTTATGCCCTGACAGCCTAATCACTGTTGGTTGTATTTGATGGTGCCTGAATTTTCAAGGAGTCTACATAATCTTCTCCAGAAATTTTCAGATATTCCAGATATGTCGGATGTTTTAAGTAACTATTCAATCATCAATAATCTCACAAGGATAATTAATGATCTTATGGCATGCCTTGCTTTTGATAAAAACAAGGTAATCTTATACAGAGTTTCAGCTTTTGTACTGGATATTTATTTTTTACTTTCTGTTACACAATATTCAGTAATAGTTTAGAATTATCCTAGGCTTTATTAGATTTGTTTTCATTTCTATTACTGTGCATCTGAAATCCTACTTTGTTTAGAAATGCCCTGAGTACATTGTGCTAACATTGGCTAATTGTTATCTCCTGTTTCAAAGAAAAATGGCTTACAAGGAATTACAGTATATGCAATGACCTGTATGCAGTTATTTAAAGTCAGAAATGCAGTGATCTTCTTCAAGATAATTAATCTACTCTGGTCTTTTTGAAATTAGCAGAAATCTTCCTTGTGTATCCATCTTAAATTACGTATTTTGCTAATGATCTTAATGTAAATTTAAAGATGATGTGGTTAAAGTTATTCATATACTCTTAGCATGTATCATAGTGTGTGAAGCTCTGAAAGCTTCTCCATGGTTTAATTAACTTTTTTATAGAAAGACCAGAGGATATTGGTCCATTTCCATGTGTTTCTGGAGTCTAACAATAGCTGGAAGGATTTTTGCTCAAGAGATGTCTCATTCTCTGTGCAGGCAGGGAAGGGGGGAAGAAATTCATTTTATGGTCCATTATCCAGATCTGACCAGACTATCAGCAATTAAAAATAAGTTCTGTAGTTGAAGATTTTGTCCCACTGAATAAAACAGGTGAAATCCACCATGTTCTTTAGAGCAAGTATTTTATCGTCCGTATAGTTATTTTTATCAGCTAAGTCCTTAGTTGTAATTGCACCTTTTCAACACCCAGAATTAATCAAATGAACTGAAACACTCAGGTGCCTTTAGAGTAGAATAACCTTGTAAGCTTGCCATGTATTTGCATTGCATTGCTGTGAGTATTTAGGTATTCCCTACTTTTCCATTTCAAACTGAATTATCTCCAATCTTTAGTGTATATGTATTTTTTCTTTTCTATTTTTGTCCTGATGATTCAAATCACTCAGCTGGGATGTGGTTGGGGAAGAGGAATTTTATTTTGTAGAATGGAAAAGTAAATATCCTGTAATTCAGCAAAACAACTAGCTATTGATTTCCTTAGAGAATAATGATCTTAAGTCTAGTACTTTCAGCATCAAACAGTAAATAACTTTGGAGCCAAAACCAGGAGGTTTTCTGTAGGACATACTTAGACCATGTTCTTACCACTGTCCCCTTTCTTGGGAGTACAGAGTAACCCCAGGCCAAACTTGACTTGCTGACATTAAAAAGAAGAAGAAAACTGTCAATCATCAACACGGATCTCAATCATGTTGTTTAGTCTGGCATAAAAAACTTGTCTGTTAGACCTTAGAGTGACTGGGCTTCCTTGTTTACAGTTGCTCTTATTTTTAGGTATGTTATCAGGGATCTCAGCCTGTTTCTGAGCAGTGGTGTATCCCAGCTATTGTATTCTGTTCCCCATTCTTTTAATGACAATACCAATGATTGTTGTGTTCATGTGTTCAGATTAAAAGACTCATGTGAAGCTTTGCAAAGTAATGTGAAATCAAGGTTTTTGGGTTTTTTTTAATGAGGGGAATTTTAAAAAGTCTATTGGTTTTCAGTATAGGATGGGAGATTGCATTCCTTAGCAGTTTTGCAACACTGTATTAATAAATAATTTCTATTTGCAAACCTAATTTGAAATCCTCAGATCAGCAGGCTTGTATGTTTTATGACTATTGTATACAGCTAATCTGGTTGTCTGCAGGTTAAAAATTTAAACGATTTTGTATCATCTTTGGGTATTTTTATCATTTGTTGAGGTGTTGAAACAAGTATCTCCCTTGACCTTCTTTCAAGCTGAATTCTATATTTTACTCTAGGATTTTGTAAAAGAAAATGGTCACCTTTATGAAGAAGGTCACTTCATTCCTGAGGATTTTTTTAGGCACTTTAATAGTACCATTGAGGTCTACAAAGAGTCTGCAGACAGATTGGATAAAAATGACTGCATTCTGCCTTCAACAGTAGGAACACCTGAGAATGGTAAGAGGGACCTCCTTTTGAGGAGCAGAATCTATAGGCAGATATAAATGTGAGATTTTCCTTGGATTTCAGAGATACTAAGGATCTGATACCATGCCTCCATGTCACCTTTTTACTGCAAATTAACTACTGACACTGAAGGTTGTGTTTCTGTTCAAAGTCAATTTCTAGTGCCATCACTCTTAGATACATCATTTCTCAGTATAATCAAAATAACCTCGCATTATGCTGCTCTGTTTCTATTCATCCAAAATTTATCCTGAATTGTCTTTTTTACATTGTTCTTATCTTCTCTTAATGCTCTATTTAGTTTTATAAGGCAGTGAAAGAGCCTAAGATTGCACAAGTGAAAGGAGAGGAAGCTAGGACAAGCTGTAAATCGCAGCAGCCTCAAGTCACCTTCAATTTCACCCCACTTTTCCTGAACAGGGCAATGTTTACTTCATTTAAAAATTTTAACAAGCTGAGGTCAAGTTCCTGCAGCTCCTTCTTATCCTTCCAGTAAATGGAGGGTTTGTAGTGCCTTTTCTTTTGCTCTCTCTAGTGACAGATATTAGCTTTTTAATTGGGGCAATGTGTCCAGTTGTGCAGTTACGTTAGGAGTAACTAGAAGCAGATCAGTGCCATAACCTAAGAACTTGTAAGCAGCAACTGCTTTTCCAGATTATCTATTCAGCAGCAGCTCAGTAGACACTTCTGCCTCTTAATAAAACTGCCTTTTTTGGCTTTAATCCACTTTATGAACAGTCCTACAGCCAGCTTTTAAAACAGCCCTATGGCCACGCCAGAGTACTCCTGTCACCCATCATCTTATATAGAGGGAACTGTATTTTAAGTTTCATAATTCTGACACGTTCGTTTTCTATTTAGATTTCAGAGTCGCTGTCACAAAAACATTTTTGTTTCCTCCTGTTGCTGCCAGCTCTCTTAGGAATGACAGCATTGGCAGTAGCACTAGCAGTAACAGTAAGTACAAGTGATTGAATTTATGTCTCCATTTTGTTCTGGTGGCTGGTTGTGAGAGCTTAGAGGAAAAGAATGTCACTAATTGTGCAAATTAATGGGAAGTTACATGTTCCTGATGGTGTACCATGTGTTTCTCAGCTGTCATACTGAAATGCAATGAACTTATCTAATCAAAATGTAGAGATGCTATCGAGTTACAATTATGTGACAGCTCTCTACAACTTGGAGAGGGCAGGCCTCTTCGTTTTGGCTGTCATGAGGTCTCACTAGTCATATGGCCTCAGCAAATTTGGCCAGACACCTCATTTTAACTCTCAGAAAAGGAAGTTGCTCTAAATGAACCGAATAGCTATCCTAAGTAGGATGAGGGTACTCACGTGAACAAAGGGGATACCTGTACATTGCATTTTGAGAGTACTATCCATCCAAGCTTTACAGCAGCCCTGAGGACAGTCCCCATGTTTGTTTGCTGTAGTTGCAGTCGGGCCACCTCCACAGTCAGCATGGTTTCACTTGGGGTCAATGACAGTCATTACCTTTCTGGCAGGCTGTAATCTTCTCTCTGGCATGCTCATATCCATCCTTCCGATCTGTCTTGGTTACTGTGTTACATGACAGCTCCCTGATAAGAGTCCAGAGTGGTGCTGTAAGAGCCCCAGCATTACCTATCACGATGTCAGAAAGGGTATAGGCATCTGAGGTGGAAGGAAACAGTGAAGTTTCAGGGGCTTTTAGTGACATCATGCACAACAAGGTGAACACTATCCAGAGCTTCCCGGGTGAACAAGAGGGGATTTTCCTTAAAGGTTCCTGAAATGGTGATCAAAGTTTAACCTTGTTGTTTCCTTGTTCCTGTTTCCCAGACACGTCAAGATGACAATGTGTATCTAGCTCTCTTTACTATTTCCCTTTTTCACTTTACAAACACCTATGTTAGCTGAATGTGTGTTAATGAAGTATGTAACTGGTACTCCCTGTGCTTAAGGAAACGTGCAGAGGGGCAGCCTGATGTAGTCTAGTGGACACAATGGTAGCTCCTGATGGTGACATAGTTGCTACTGGGCCTGAGTTTTTTCTCACGCTCCTTCTCTTTGGAGCGTGTCATCTAGTTACTCTCTGGGTTTTTAGCACCATGCATGCTACCTTGTCATTGGCTCACAGCTGCTATCAGATTTGAAGCCCCTCTTGATTGCTTTCTAATTAAGAGTAGGTCTTAAGTCATCATAGCCCAGAATCATCAGAGTAGAAGGAATTAAAAAACCCCCTCCACTCCTGGCTGCCAGCCCGAGTCTTTGAAAAAGAGAAGACTCGCTGCTGTAGATTCCTTGCCAGGAGGTCACAGAGCTGTCTGCAAATAACCTGATGAGCCCAGGGCCAACTCTGAGGCACTAGGAAGGGGTTAAAGAATGCATACCTGTCTCTCAGGTCTGAACATGTGATAATTTTTGCTGTCATTGCTAGAGGAAGAATATTCAGCCACAGCCTGAAGCAACGGGAATGGATCAAGAAGCCAAAAGACAGACAGATTACAGGAGCACTTCAGATGAAAGGAGTTTAACCCAGTACAGTAACAGGAGGGGTGCAGGGCAGTGCAGTGGAGTGTGGCACCTGTGTCTGTACTGTGGAGGAGAGTGCACAAGCAGGATTATTAATCTTGTTTTATAATTGGAACTGATAATCATGTAGGAAAAAAGCCTAATTAAAGTAATGCAGTAAATTGCTTGGCTACCATATGCTGTACAGGTGTGTTTTAACTGATTATCATTCTCTTAAGCAATTTATTGGAAAATTGGATATCAGTTAACAGCCTTATGTAGAAATGACATGAGGACTGCGTGTCTGGCTGGGTCTGGAGACAGTTTGAACTCATAATCAGATTAAATTACATTAATTTGGATGCTGATTGGTTACCCTGTAGTTACTCATTTGGAGGGTTTTTGCAGAGAGGGAGCTGTGGAATCTTTATTGACATCACCGTTTTATTCCCTGAAATGGCCTTTAATGCCAGTCTTAGTTTTGTATTGACTTTATTGCTGAGAAAATTTTGGTTTAAGTTAATTCTTACCTTCTTGGAAGGAACAACAGTGAATAAACCTCAGTACTTCCCCCATGAAGTACTCGCCAGCATAGCATTCCCCTGGCATCAGTACAGTTCTCAGAAAAGCACCACTGGATTCAAATCTCAAAAAGGAAAACACTGAGAAGAGGGGAAGCCTGAAAAAAAGCATCTTCAGGCATAAACTACAATAATTTTTTTTAATTAACCCTTTAATTTTAAACAATCTTAAATTGAGTTATTTTTCAGTTTAATAGTTTCTAGAGCATTTAGAAGCTTTCAGTGTTTGCAAATGAACCCCTCCAGATTAATATACTTTTAATCTATTAATAAAGTCTGTGTAGTCAGATGACTTGAACTGCTCCAATTCTAAATTCAACTTAGACAAACCTGAAGTGCATCATCCAATAAAATAATTTGTGAAATATTTATCATAGAAATTTTATATAAATTAGCTAAATTATGGATTTTTATTTTTGCTGCTTTTGTTGAGTCATATTTAATGACTCCATTGTTATTGCACAACTAAAAAATTAAACTACAATAATAGAGTAGAATCTCAACTAAATAGTAGCTCAAAGAACATGTAAACACAGAGATCTCTGTAACTGTTTTTAGGAAGGTCTCCTTTTTTAATTAAGCAAAAACTACCATAGTTTAATTCAGTAATTGCACAACAATTTGAAAATGTTCACCCATGGCTTAATGCAATTGTTGCTGCCTTCTGTGCCTTTGTTCCTTCGTTCCAGCTTAATAGTTAATGGAAAACCCTAATGAACAGGAGAGAGCTGCTCTGCATTTTTACAGATAAGATCTTGTGGTAATTGTGTTGGAACTGAGCAGAGGTAAACTGAAAATTCCTTTGAGATATATATGGCAAAAAAAAAATTAAGCCAGTGCTTTCAATCATAGTCACACATGGCTCAAGGTAGGAAGCAGCTCAATAGCTTCATTGTGTAGCTGAGTGGCTTTTAATGTAAATATATTTTGTTCACAGCTTAACATCCCAATGTCCATGCAGACTATACGTAAATCAGCATCAAATGGGCTCGCTTCCTTAGGGAATCTTCCACAAGATGCAGAGTGAGAGCTCTGAGAGATGCTGGCCTGCATCCACTCTCCTTTTTCATTCTGCTGGACAGAGTCAGCAGTTCCTCTGGCATTGCCCAAAGAGTTCATAAAGTTATTGGCACACCTAGTTCCTGCTATTCCTTCTCCTGCTCTGCCTTTACAACTGATGGAAATCAGAATCTTTCTGTGCAGAGCTCCAGAGTTTCTAATAAAGGAAAACATCCCTGTGGTAGCCAGCTTTCTTTCCTTCTCTTCCTTTTCTTCATTAAGACACAAGTCTCTGGAAGGTTCTCCAGACTGAAAATTCTTCAGCCTGTTCTGTTTTAAATTTTAATATAAATAAAAGGCACATGAAGAAACCTGCCACGACTCATTTCATTCTCCCCAGATCTTTCAAAAGAAATTTTCTGGACTTGAAAGTGAAATTAAATAATCTGTTGTTGCTTACTTTTTAAGGTAGTTATGGGTTACTTAACTTTCAAATTAATTCCTACACTGTCAGGTTGTGGAAAAAAATCTGTTGTCATTTTTAAAAGGTAGGCTAAGGAGAGTGTCACAATGGGACTGTATTTAGGCTTGACCCCTGTATTGCATGTCCCCACATGGAAAGTTAATTATAAATTCCTTTCAGTTTTCCACAGATTATGAAGAAATAATCTGCACTGGAGGTAACTTTTCAGAAACCAAGTTTTTCCAGTTTTAGATACCTCATTGTAAAGGGGTCTCTTCTGTTTTCTTAAATTGCATTAAGTTTGTGAAAAATACTGTTAAAAACAAAGGTACAAAATTATCATGGATTACCCTGCATACAGGGTTCATGTAAAAAATGTAGTTCATGTAAAAAAAAGCATGCTTGCCATGACATGCTGCCCAGCACTGTGGGTAGGCAGAGGGTTTTTGAGGTTATACACTATACCATAACATGTTATCAATCACATTATGCTCTACATGACCTGAAGAGTCTTTTGTTTCATTTCTGTTTCACTTTTTAATTTTTTTCTGAAGTTTACAGGGTGGAATCCAGAAAACATGGCCATCCCCATATGATTTACATAATTTAGTTGTAAAACTCAGCAGTCTCTCACTGAGAAGAATGGCATTAGGCAGATGAGGATTGCTTTTTACTTGCCTAGAGCACAAGAGCAATATCGGAATTTTTTCTGAGAATACAATTCAGATAAATAAAAACAGGGAAATATTTTTGGAGTTGTTCGGGCTGGCTCCACCTACTTGAGTTTTCTCAGTTTTCTTGAAGATCAGTTCTGCAAGCAAACATCCTCTGTGCCTAATCTGGGACAGAAAGTTAGAAAGGTTATGTCTCCCTAGTTAATGTCTGCTCTCAGCTTTAATGTTGGAGCAGACAGAGGCAGACTAATCAATAGCCTCTCTTTTTCAGCTGATGTTTAACTCTGTAGAACTTTGTCTGCTATTTTTCCCTTCTGTACACAGATTTCTTTCATGGTAAGCTAGCATCGGTTCTGCTTGACTGATGTTTCCTTTTAGTGTGCAGAATCTATCAGATCTAAGTGAAACTCAAGCCCCTACAGTCAGAACCTAGACTTTGTAAACAGTGTATGAGACACAGAGATATGTGTAGTAAATGAATATATAAGATACACACTTTATGTTGTCTTTTTATTTCTATCTACGTTGAGCCTAGAAAACACAGCTGAATTTCAGAGATAAAAAGAATATTTGTCTAAAACTTGAAAAAGGACAACAAGACAATCTGAGAGTTAAAAGTTAATTGCTAGTTAATTATAAGAACACTCTTTTCTAAACCAAAGTGTTTTCTTGGAGGCTGTTTAATAATGTACTAAACACATGTTGTTTGACCCAGTATATCATACTGTGTGTGCTTAGACATTTGCTGTTTGCATGAGTCACGCAAATTTTGAGTGCTGTCAGTTCATTTTCATTTCAATGTATCCAATCACCTACACTTTTCCAGGGCTTACAGTTTGGTTCTTTTCCTGTAATCTGTCAATACACCCACCATTCGAGCTGCAGACACACAATTTGAAATGAACCAAACCTGGGTGGACAATGTCTAAAATACCAGTCCCCTGAGGTTCACTTTGCATTTCAGAAGGAGGGTCCCCAGGTAGGACTCTATAGGACTTTCCACATCCTGCTCTTGATGAAATAACTGAAGGGCCAAATTTTAGTCTCAGCATGCATGCGACTCGCAGTAAGGGGAATAGAATTGTTTGTGTACATAAAAGAACAGGATTGCTGCTCTTCTGTACAAAATGTTAAAAGCTACCAGGAAATGGTTATAACCAAATAACACACAGTTAAACCTCAAGGTATGAGGGTTTGATCTTGCAGAAGTCAGCAGTACCTTTCCATGAAGCTTTAAAAGTGATCAGGCTTATTCTGTAAAATTAGCCTCCCTTGAGAGCCCTCATGTTGGTCACTGATTAGTGGCAAGGCAAAGTGGCTGCAGTCAGTGGGAGCTGTCTGATGGAACTAATGCAAATGCACGAATTGACATATATTCTTTTCCAAATAATTGCTTTGTGTTTCAAAGTAAGACCTTCAAAAATTAAGAAATCCAAAACTTTGAAGTGTGGGAAAGAGATAATTCTCTACAAGTGGCAAAAAAAGAATTGGTACTTTCAACACTGTTGTTTCAGAAGTGGGTGGAGCATCCTTGTGGTCAAAAATTTCCTATAAGATTTTGTATTAAGTGCATGTCATATACATTGCACTTTGAAGTATCTGTTCTGCTATTTACAATGCTGTTATGTAGGTGGTGCATGAAAGTGCTCTTGTAATAGTGTTGCCCTGAAGACAGTTTTCTGCTATAAATCTGTCTTCACTAATGAGAGTATCTTTAATTACAGAAGAAGCACTTGGCTTCATTAGCAGCTCCAGCCTGCAAGGAATCAGCATAGCACTGACATCATTGCTGTCTCTCCTTATTGGCTTTATTTTGGGAGCCATATACTGGAAGGTAAGAGATGCTACATATAATTGTTTACATAGTGACACTACATTTCTTACTGTGGGGAGGTGGGAATAAGAGAACCATTCTGTGTTTGAAAGCAAGAGATACCTCCTTTGATCTTCACTTAACTGTGACTTGCAGATGTAAATCTGTGTGTCAAATTCTTGAATTCCACCATCAAAGTGCAAGTGCTGTCTTATCAGCAGGATCGCTCTCTAATTGGAAACAAAAATTGTGTGATTCACCCAATTTTCCATTTCTCCTATTGTATATCCTAAAGGATTTTTTTTGCTTTTGGCCCCTATGCCCTTGCCTACAATACAAAAACTTCAACAGTAACATTTATATCAGTAGTAGTTGTATGTTAGAGGACAGGATTTGGCCTACATTTTGCAAGATGACTTTGATATTGAACATCTGAAGAAAATTGAAACATACAATTGTTTTGTTACTAAAGATAGCTTTAGAATATTTATAGCTTTAGAATATTTATATCTAGTGCATTTTCTTCCTAGAAAATACATCCCAAATCCAGACCAGAAAGTGATGAAACTACACAGTGTCATGACTATCAAGAGGAAAATGAGATAAGGTATATTGTTTCACTTAAAATTTGTATTTACATATGTAGTTTTATCTCTGAGAACTACTTCCTGTTTAGCTCTGTGACAAACACAAAAAAACCCCAAACACAAGGTCTTGCTGCAGAGGTAAAATATGTTCTTAGAGTGTGCCCTTTAAAGGACTTTCTGGTTTAAACGTAGAAATTGATATGGAAGATAGTTCTGCATACAGCATTTTATTATGGGAACATTATTTTGTCTGTCTTTATTCCCACTGTGAGAAAGGATTGCTGAGACCTAGAGGGAAAGCAACAAAATAAAGTAAATCTTGTTATTTGCTGTGTGCTGTAAAGCTGAGTCGAAGTTCTGGAAATAAACAGAAAGCAATGTCCTTCCGGTTGTGCTCCTAAATCCTTTTAAATACCTTTTACAGTAACATTTGTTATGTTCTTTCACTTTTTTACCCAGGGTACTATGTTTTCTGGTTGTTTTGATTTTTTTTTAATATTTGTGGAAAGTTAATCAGAACTCATTTAAATGCTAGTAACTTCCTAAGGTCATCCTGAAATGATTTGCGGCTCTCTTCCAATTTATACACTGGTTTATCTGATTTTTAAAGACAAAAGGTTCTCAGCCAATCAAACATACCTTAGAAATAACAGTTTAAGGCTTTGAAGTTTCTTGAAAGTGACTTGGGCAAGGAATTCTGTGAAATCCAGGAAAGGACTTAGGGACATTTTAAGTAAGAATAGTCCATGTTAAAGCATTTTGAGAGTATTGTTTAACTTCATATTTCATGATGTTTGGTCAGATTTTAACTACGAATGATTTAGGGAGAGATCTGATGCAGGTGGCAGAAGGACGTGTCCTGTAGTGTTCTCACACTTTGTGATATGCCTGGTGCTGCCCATTGGTGAAGGGACAAATAGGCAAGGTTCTGATGTAGCAATTTGGTCACAGGAGCTGAAATTTCTGGTGTTTAAGCTTGCTAAAGTAATAAATTCTTACAACAAATTTTCTTCATACACAGTATATAGAATGGAAGACTGTGTATTATTTTACCAAGTATATTAGTTGCTGCAAATAGCTCATTCTGCACATCATCCTCATAGGTGTTAAAACCTGTGAAATTGAACACACATCTTCCTTTTGACTTCACAGAAAATACAAAACATTTTTTTACATGAAGAAAAGATTAAATAGTTAAATGCAGGAGGGGGCCTTTGCAGGAACTTGAAACAGATTGCATTCCCTATCAGATGTCTTTTTAAATATATGGCATGTGTTTTGGCATATATGGCATAGATGACTATTACAAATTTCTTCTCCCTGAGGAATTATGAATATTCATCTATAAGTAGGGAGAACTAATATCAAACATAAATTATGATTCTTTGGGTTCTCTTTTTAAAGTTTTAACTAACTTATAAACCCTTCTATTTCCCTGAAAGACTATTACTGTAGTAATAAAGTACCTTTTTTTTTCCAGTATGTTGCAGCAAAAAGAAAAGGAACATCTACAAGTGTAGCTGTTGCTTTTTCTCCCTCAACACTGTTACTGTTTCATGTACTGGTAAGTTGGTTATGGTGAGAGTTTTACTATAGACTTAAATTCTTTCAGCTGTTACAATATAGGGATATTAGAGTCCATTTTCAGGAAAAAAAGAAATCTGATTATCAGTATGTTTTACTTGTGTGTAAGATCTTTAGCGGCTAATTTAATTAATCCTGTATCATTAATTTTTAATGCTTCAAAATGAAATTTACAAGAATTTTGGAAAAAAGGACAGACACTGCTTCTCCTTTTTGGTGTTAGAGCTGATACAGAGAAGCCTTCAGCTGTTACACTACAGCTGTTTCAAAGCAATGTGAACAAAAAAAAACACAATCTGGTAAAATTAGCAGGTGAGTGTAGAAGAACAGGCCAAATAGAGCTGAGCTTTTATATAATCGTAGCTTAGTCAGCACATTTCTGTAGTCTCTGTAGCTTTATCAGATACGTGAGTCTTGTCTTAGTATGTAAGAGTGAACAGCAAAGGTGAGTGAGTGAGGCTTCTCAGTCCCAGCTGTCCTCTGCAGAACAGCACTTCTCTGGCAAGAGGCATCTTACCACAGAAACTGTGCTATATTTAACCCATGGCATCTATGTAAGAGTCTGGAAAATTCAGACAGTGCTGAACTCTTCGTTTTTTACCATGAGTGAAAAGAGCAGCGTAAAACAGTCTCAGCTTTGCAGTTCATCCTGTATCAGTTACTCTCAGGTGTTCTATATGATTGAGTTAGCAACAACTTGAGAGGTTTTTCATTCTCCTTAAATGCTTTGTTCTACCATATGCTCATTGAGAAGAAAAATTGTCACTGCATTGGAGAAGTTGTTCCATTTTTCCAAAGATATAAACTCAGTTTGGTTTGTCCATATGACTTGAAAGGGAAGTTTGCTGCCAGAGATTGCCAGTACCAAAATGCCCAAGCATAACAGTTCTGTAAAACCATGAGAGTTGTTCCATTACCTTAGCATCAATGAACTTTTGCAGGTGAATGTGTTCTTGCACCAGGAAAGTACATCTTATACCATTTTTCCTTCTGAGTTAAGAAATCTCTCTGCAAGTATCATTAAATTTATTTCCAAAATTTTAAGAAAAAAATGTCTATGTTGTATGTCTGTGAGAAGGTCTACTGTTTAGTTAAAATACAGAAAGAAAAACTAATCAGCAAAATTAGAATTTCTGTTTTTCTCTTCAGGCAGGTAACAGTTCCATGTTCGCTTCATAAATGAAGCAGCTTTAAGCACATTCGTATTCCTTCTGGAGTGACAGACTGAGTCTGCATCTGTTGTTGCTGCCCATGACTCCATAGACATGATACAGAAATGAGGACAATTTATGTTTGTTACTGTGAAACCAACACTGAATTGAACAATGACAAGAAGAGTGTGCATTTAGCAGGACTGTATCTTACATGAATATCTGCCTTGTGTGACATTTGAAGTTTTTTAATTGCAGTAATACTTTCAGCTGACTCTGGCAAACAAAGTATGTCCTGAACAAAAAAAGCATCTTTCAAATGCTTCCAACTATGTGTAATCATTGCAAGTCATAAATACCTTTGCATCCTTAATTTACATTCTGTGTCCTCTACCTTAAACTGATGTCCTCAGATGAAGGTCTCTGAACTGACAGAAAATGCAGAAATGGATACAGATAACATACTCTTCAATATTGTATATAAAACTTGAAAGCGAAGTCATGCCATGAGTTTGTGTTCTGGACTTAGATTTATAAGGAGCTGTGTTTATGCCTGTTGAAGGCTGTGTGTACAGCAACACGTGGTCTCTATCGGGTGCCAGGTGGCTGCTTGCCCACCCCAGAAAGCCTCAAGAATTCACCAGCGTTGGTGGTCTCTGTTCAGGAGAAGCAAATACTGGATGAAGACGAAATAAACAGGAGGTGAATGTACCTCATGGAGCTTCGAAGAATTAAGAGTAACTGCTGGGTATGTGAACACTGGTGAAATTTCCAGTCATGCTAAGGCAAAGTAAAGAGTCTGAATTGCATTCAAACATCACAATAAAGACAAACCCATGAAATGCATTTTAAATTCTGAAGATGCATGCCATTGATACCTTGTCTTTAAATGTATAGCATAGCAAATCTGAAAGATCCTGAGAGTGTATTTAGCTTTTACTTACATCAGCTGTAATTAACGTTTGCATTGTGTTTTAAGTGATTAGTAAGCTTTAATATCCTGGCATTCTCCACTCTTGAAAGTTAATTTTTTGAAACAAGAGAGAAAGGCTTTGTTTCCCAACTGTCTTCTGTATCTATTACTGTTACAGTATCTATGGAATATGAACAGGACTGATGTACAGATATGCATTTTCAAGTAAATTCTGAAAATACGATGGTAAAAGTTACAAGTGTAGTTGTGCATCTTTTCATCTTGTGTCTTCCCAGATAATGAGTATTAATTATTTACCTGTATTAGGTGTTGTAATTCAGAAGGGTGAAGGGTAAAGGCTCACATGAGGTGACAAACTGTCTTCTGTCATGATATTGACCAAGTCAGCAGGAGTTTTAGTTTAAGTAACTTGAAAACTTTGAAAAAAAACCAAAAAAAACCCAAAACAACCCTTTTAAAGTTTTGCATAAATCTGGAGTTCTCTTTAAAATGTATAGTTACTAAATTTTTAAGAGTTCTTGTGCAAGTTTTAATCTTCTGCTCAATTTTCTGAGAACCATGCATAAAAAGAATATGTCATACATATAATATATGTGTATATGTGTATCCATGTGTGTGTGTGTGTGTGTGTGTATTATTGGTAAAACTGTCTTTCATACTTACAAAAAGAAAAAGAACCTTACCATACTTGATGATGTTGCATGTAGCCACACTGTGTGGAATTTTGACCCTACTGCAATCAATGTTGAAATTTCTCATGAATTTACTGCTGGAAGGATTTATCATGTGGAGTTTTTATTTATACTCAGGCCCTTTTTGCATTTTCTGTTTGTCAGAAAAGGGTCTTCAAGTCCTACTCAGCTGGTATATATTAGCATAGTTCCATTAAGGGTAACAGAACTTCAGTGTTTGCATCAACTGGGGAACTTCTCTTATACTTGATCAAAAGAAGCTTAGTGTCAGAATTTGGCCTTCAGGTTTATTCTGAAGATGCTGGGGCACTCACCAATTAATAACCATGGCTGCTCATCACTTCTAAAAAGCAAGTGAATCCCTCAAACAATGGAATTCTCCATCTAAAGCTGAGTCTCCTTTGACTCAGTGTAGTTCTTTACTCACAAGGCGCTCAGATTTTGAGTTTCAAACTTAAGAGTTACCTGGAAAGAAATGTCAGCATGACCAAATTGATGGAAATGTTCACCTTATTGGTAATGCAGAGAATAATTGTGTATTGCTTTTGACTGAATGGAAAAGTATCCACAGTAAATGGAAGTGATTATCCTACCACGTTGTACAAAAACCTTAAATACTTAATACAGTGTGCTCTTGAAGCTAGCTTATGCATTTGAGGGGTTGGGGTTTTTTCCTTATATTCAGTAAAACAAAAATCTTGTATTTATTAATGTTCTTTGTTGCTAAAAATCATTCATTTTTCTAAATGCATTCTTTCCAGAAAATCAAATACTCAATAACACATAATTTGGGTCACATTGGTGTTCCCCAAATTATACTTTGATATTCAAAACATGGCTTCTTAATCTTCAATACTATAGAAAATACCAGTTATGAATTGAAACATACTAGAAACAAAAATTGACTATGAGAAACTGTTCACTTTCCAGGAGTAACATCTTAAAGTCAGTCACTTTCAAGTAATGTCAGACACTTTAACCTCTTCAGTGGAGCAAGGTAAATTTTAAGTTACATGAGAACAGAAGGAGAACTTTTGACCTTCACATCACAAACATTGTACTTTGAATGTGCATGAACGTCGTATGACACCTGGAGTAGCAGAACTGTTGTTGGACCACATGGTTTTCCCATTCTTTGCCCTCATTTTGAGAGATCTGAAGACAAGAGAGATCTGATTGGGTGTTCTCAATCCTTTTGCAAAGTAGAAGGAGACTTCTGGACATTCGTGGATACACTAGATGGCATGGCACTTTGAAGTGGGATCGTGAATTTACTGGAAACTTTCTGTGCCTGCTGAGGAGATCTTTACTTTGGACGTAGTGAGATTCTGAAAGACTACTGACTTGTGAGATATCTTTGAAATCAAATAATAATAAGGAAAATAATAAGGTACTCTTCAGTTGAAGATGGAGTAGCAGTAATAGACCTTTAATTACTTCTTAAGTTCTAAAGAAGTTTAACTTCTAAAGAGTGATCAGTTTTTCAGTCTTCTTTTTGGGTAGACAGAGCCCATGCATTAACACAGTTGGAAGATCAACACTCTCCCTCTTAAAATAAAATTGGGGAAAAAAGGGGTGGGGTTTTTTTATTTTTTATATATATATAAATCAACCAAATTTGGCTTTTGGATATCCATGGTTTAGTGAGAAATGTAACATTTTTAGGTTTCCTTTGAAATAGTTGAACTTTGCATGCAATTACTAGTGGCCTTGTGAGAATGAAAAAGCAGATAGTCTTATACTGAGTAACTGTTCTACTTTAGATGTGTGTTTACTTGAATAAATTAATGGTACTTATTTCATCACAGGTCATTTTATAAGCAAACTTATAAAATGTGCTTTGCTGTGGGGTATGTGTACAACTGCACATTTTTTAGATTCTCATCTGCAGCAGCTCTGTTTTCTGTGTTGCTCTACACAATATGCTGAAACGGTTCAGCACACAAAATAGAATTATTAAATTGAAAATCTAACTGTACACATAAAATACTGGTATTTTGAGTTAGATTTACATTTAAGAATTATCCAACATTTTTCAATTCTGGAATCTGACTCAGCCGTCTTAAATGCAGATTTACAGTAATGGTGGCATGTTGCTATTTTGTTATCAAATTGATGGAATGTGGAAACTTCAGACTCTTTAGTGATAGAGACACAGATGTTTGCTGGTTGCATTATGTGGAAATTCATTTATTTCAATGTAAATATCAGCACAATTTTGCATAGTTACATTCTGACTGAAGGTAATTCAACAAAGTTTATAAAATGTGATGTGTATGTACATATGTGTCCTCTTAAAAGATAGATGTTTTCCCAGATCCCTTTTTATACCAGTTCAGATTTGGAATTAACATTATATACATATGCTTTATTGTTCTAAATAAAGATATAATCCACTGTCAAATAATTAGTATATTGCATTGTGTCAGTCCCAGTTAAGACATTTTTAAGTCCTGTCATCATCTAAAAGAATTATCTGTCAGAACATATGCTACTTGATGCAGACTCCTTCACTTGATGCAGACATGTCATGTTGATGCCCTTCTTTTGCAGTGAGTGACATTTACCAGGATCTTTCAGTAGAAACCAAAGCTTATCCTGTAAGGATGACATCCTTCCTTTAAGTTTTCATCAGCTGATTGTGGCTTTTCTGTAAGAAGTCTGGGATGGGATGGGTTTGGGAGGAAAAAACTGAGCTGCTCAGGGAGCTTTGGCACCTCTCCATTCCTGAGAGTGAATGAAAAGATGCCAGCAAAAGAGGAAGAGGTAAACCTGCTGAGAGTTTCAGCCTGCCTCAGAGAACACTAATGAGCCTTGGAAGAAAAAGGGGAAGTTGCAGTAGGAAGATACAAAAGCATTTGTAAATAAGAATAAAGTACAGACGGGGCTGATGAGGAAAAGTAGAGGAGGATTATTGGACTGGGACACAGCGGAACAGAATTTGGACATGCCAGAATGTGGGGTATGGATATGAATGAAAGCTGTGGCTGCTGATCTGGACACAGCCAGAAGCTCAGAGTTGATGGCTTGAAGAAGGCCATGGAACAGCCCTCACTGATGGTGCAGCTGGAGTCATGCCCTGAAGAGCAACACTGGTGGCTCAGGTGGGTCAGCAGTAGGATGGCACTCAATTAGGCTAAGGCTACATCAGCATCATGTAGCTGCAGAGTTGGAAACAAGCATACTTCATGAGGAAGCTGCATTAATGCAACAAAAATGAGTTTGACCAGGAATTTCAGGAAGGCAGAAGTAACAGTAGGGTACCTAGAAATGAGATGTGAGCACTCTTAGCTAACAAAACAACTCTTGCTGAAGAGCTGGTAACTCATAATCTGTTTCAATGTCCAGATGGAGATTGGTGGTGACGGGTGTCCTTCAAAGGTCTGTATTGGGAAGGGTAGTGTTTAATATCTTCAATGGCACAGACAATGGGATCAAGTGCTCCCTCATCATGTTTACAGACAACACCAAGCTGAGTAGTCCCAAATGTATCTCGAGCTGCATAAACAGGCAGCATGGCCAGCAGGTTGAGGGAGGTGACTGGCCTTCTGCTCCGCTCCACTCTGGTGAGACTCCACCTGATGTCCTGCATCCAGCTCTGGGGCCCCAGAACAGAAGAGGCAAGGACCTGTTGAAGAGGGTCCAGAAGAGGGACACAAAAATAGTAAAAATAAAATTAAAAAAAAGTCAGCGCCATGAAATACGTTCCTGTGGAGAAAGGGTGAGAGAGTTGGAGCTATGTAGCTTGGAGAAGAGAAGGCTTTGGGGAGACCTTATGGCAGCCTTCTAGTACTTAGAGAGGGCTTACAAAAATGATGGTGACTTTTTAGTAGGAATTGTTGCAATAGGACAAAGGGCAATGGTTTTAAACCAAAAGAGGATAGATTCCGACTAGATATAAAGAAGGAATTTTCTACAGTGAGAAAAATGAAATACTGGAACAAATTGTCTGGAGAGGTTCCCTGGAAAAATTGAAGGTCAGGTTGAATAGAGGTCAGATCAACCAGATCCAGTTGAATGACGCTACCTGCCTTTTTCCACTCGCGTTTTACCCACCTGGCTAGCTCCCGAGGTAGGGTCACGCCAAGAGTGGCTCACTTGCAGGATCTCTGGGAACCCAGAAAGTGGGTAAGGCTCAAAGCCTTAGTGGTGGCTGTCAGCGTCTGGGAAGGAACAGAGTCAGAGAGGGTCCTTCTGTAGCTCCAAATGAGGGTTTATTGGGTAAGCAGGAGGGGAGACAACCGGTATCAGGAAGCGGGAACCACAAAAGGCGGAGATTACAGGGGAACAGCAACTTAAATAGGGGACCTCCCAAAGGGATGGTACAATCCAACAACCAATTGCAGTAACTTGGGAGTGTAACACAAGGCGGGACTGAATACATAATTAACCAATGGGGGAAACATAGGCAGGGAATACAACAACACAGCAAATAATACACCAAGGAGGGGATGAATGGCATGGAACCTACTAGAAGTTTGGGAGGGGCCAGGAGGGATTGACAATCGTAGGGGAGTGGATAAGGGTGATGGATGGGGAACATTCTGGAGGTATGGGAGGGGACTAGGGTCGATTGATAGGGTAAAGGTGGGGATTGAGGCAACCAAAACTGAGATCAACAGGGGGATACAATGTAGGGAGAAACCATTCAATGTGGGGAAAACAGAAATAAAATAATGCACCGCAACAGTTGAAGATGTCCCTGCTCATTTCATGGGGGCTGTTCTAAATTGTCATTAAAGGACTTCTCCAACTCAAACTAACGTATGATTCCATGAATTGTAACATATACAGATGGAGTAAAGAGCAAGAGGGAAAGTCTTGGAAAATGTGCAGCTCTTCAGCCAAAGTGACACCACTATAATATTTTTTGTAGTCTGTTTTACAATGTTTGGTGCCTTACATAATGCTGACTAAGTGCACACCATCACCACCACTGCTTAGTCTGGACCCTGCAGACTTAAATGTGCTAAAGGATTGAGAGAAATATTTACCTTCAGTTTTCCAATTTTAGTTTCTCCAAAACAATGAATATAAATATCTCATTCAGTAGATGGAAACAAAGGCTATCTTTGTCCAAAGCATGGACAGGATTAATAATGACATTTTCCTACTTCTGTCATGGAGAAAAACAATGCTTATTATAATAAACAAGTGTTTCTTGATAGCAATATGTTTTAACAGTTTAACACTTCCATGAAATGACTGTATTTTAGATGAGCTGGATATATGCCCGCTCCACATACACTCCATGTTACACTCCAGTGTAATTTTTCCCATGTTAACAAATGTGTGTTACTAAACATATTTTTGCCCAAAGCTTCTGAATGATAATAAAAAATATGTTTTCATCTTGATGAAATAATATGTTTTCATCTTGATGTTTTCATCAAGATGGGTTGTTTCAGGATTTTACACTACATTAACAGTTTATAGAACAAACCACTTCCTTACTACTCTTCATGTAGCTGTTCAATGATAAATTTTCTCTCAAAGTTCGAACATTTTTAAAATGGATTAAGTTTCCCAATATTACAAAGAAGCATGTGCTAACACAATCAAGTTTTGTGTCATTACACACTTAAAGGGAATTATTATGTGCTGGTGCATAGTGGAAAATATGGTTAAATTAAAGCAGATTGCCAAAACTGCAGAGACTGTGGAAGGGAAGTTTAGCTCTCTTTTTCCCACGCCATATCCCAAGATAAGTTATTTCACGTAACAGGAAAAATCCCAAATGTGATTATAGTTCCTCTGTCTTGTGGCCCCTTCTGCAAAATCCCACCATAAGCAAGCAGGAACTAAAAATATAGATGAGACTTTTTCCAGACAGACATGAGCCTTAGGCTTCTGGCCAGTCACAAAATGTGAAGACAATTTTCATTCTCTTTTGGCAAGATATTTTCTTGAGCTCATGGAAAAATATTCAGCTGAGATCACAAAAGCCTCTTTGTTTGTCACCAATTCTGCTCTGCAGGATAATAGCGTGATAGCAAAATTGGCCCAATTAGAGTAAAGAAGCTGCAGAGCAGAATGTATAGCTTTTGTCATTTTAAGACTACCATAAGTGACAAAATGTCATCTTAGAAATTTCCCCTTGTCATCTCTTACATTGTGAATTATGATTATTAGGACCCCCCAGGTTATTTAATCTGTCATGTTCTTAAAGTCAAATATTTTAGACCTTCCTTTTTCTCAGCAGTGCTGTCATCATTAACAAAACACAGAACAGCCTTCACCTTTAGAAATGACAAAATGGGGATGTGTCTCAAAACCAATTAATAGCATCAGTGAAGACAGAGGCATAGCATCTAAATCTTTTAAATATCATCCCCAAGAATAAAGCAATGAGTTCTTAGAGGCAATTACTCCTTTGCCAGAAGTTGAGAAGAAAGTATCTCATTGACATGGTGGCACCACTTGGCAGTTTGTTGTTAAGTCTTGTTTTGTATTGCTCCAGAGGAATCCAATTGCCCCAGTCAGTAAGCACTGTGTTTTCTTGATGATATTTTAAATACTCTAACCTTTGGATCAGACAAAGAGATGGGTGAATGAGGAATGCTATTAAGTGCTATAATTGGGTACTCACTGCATTTCAGATAGAATCAGTGCTACACAGTGAGGTTTAAGTGGGCATCCTAATGTACCTGTAATGTAGTGTGCACGAGTGTGGAATGAGGGGTGCTGGTGGGGGTGGAGGAGGAGGCGGTGCTTGAATTTAGCAATTTTTTTTAGCAAATCATGTAACTGCCATGAACTTCAATCATATACCCTGAAGGAATGGCTGTGTATCACAGAATCTCTTCATAAATCCAGCCCTTGGCGAGAGCGAGCCTCAGGATTGCCAAGTTCCATGCACTGATCAAAAGGTTCACTGGGCATCCCACGCTGTGCTGTGCTCCCCAGCCACTGGCAGCTCAGCACCATCGCCCTTCCTGCTCCATGGCTGCCTGTGCCAGAACCACACACGCCTACCATGTTCCCTGGGGGTTCAGGTAATGAATTCATCTATATTTCCATATAGGCCACCAACGTTATTTCATTGAGAGCCAAAAATCTGGCTCTGGGTTGTATAACTGGTCTTCTATATTTCAACCTGGACTATAACTGGAAACTTGGCAAAGCCCCAGATTTTCTCTTTTGCATATACACACCTTTGTGTCCTGTCATTATCCAGTCCTTCCTTCAGCCCCACCCAGACTCCTAGTGTTCTCCTGTAGAGTCATACTCTGCAATTAAAGCATCATGTATCCTGCTTGCAGTTAGCAGCCCTACCATTAGCAGTTTTTATGTAGACAGTAATTGAGCTAGTATTTAGGAAGAAAACACTTCAAAATGTTTAGCAAAAGATTAGACTTCTGGGGTCAGCTATAACTGGGGTACTGCTAGTCTGACTGCAAACTGCACTGCACAGCAGTATGCGTGCCAGCTGCAAGCACGAAAATTCCCACAGAGTTTTCCTCAGAGGAACGAACAGTTAATGCTGAATAAATATGTTAACCCTATTTTCCTCCAAAAATATTTGCCCATCAGATTTAAGATAGCAAGAGCTAGTCCATTTAATCAGATGCTTCTTCGTGTAGCCCTCTCTCATAGGGTTCCTGCTGATAAAACTTCCTGAACAGGCTGACTCGAGTCTAACCTCTCCTTCTCGTGACATTCTCGTTGATCTTACTCAGACTGACTGCAGTCTGCGGCCATTTGGCGGGTTTCATCTTGCTGCATCCCCACCACCTCCTGTGGCCCTTGCCTATCCAACCATGGGTCAGCTCAAGTCTGTGCTCTTCCCACCCAAAACTCTGTGTCCATTACCAACCTTGCTGTGTTGACCAAGGCTGAGGAGCAGTACGTGTTTCCAGACCAAAGACAGGCAATGCACCTATTCCAGCACCTTCTGCACCTTCTTATGACCATCCAGGCCAGGCTTGCATGTTCTAACCAGTCAGACACGAAGGCATACGTCCCTGGAGGCAAACACAATACACTGCCTCTTCACACCACACAGCAGGGCTGCTCCACAGGCTGTGGGAAGACACGCAGTGCCAGTCTTTGGCTTCCATCTGCCCCAGTCTCAGGAGTACTGCACTAAATTTTGCACAGCAACCCAGATTCAAAGGGAGAGAGAAGCATGGCCATGCATCCAGCTAGGTGAGCAGGGGATTGAAAAGCACTTTATTTCATTTCCCCTCCTTCATAGACAAATGCTTTGGGGATTTAGCTATTGAGTAATAGGAGGAATATATTCTCCTTTTGTGCAATCATGGGGCTTGGGTGGGATGGGGAGCAAGTCCCTCATGCCCAGTATTCAAAATGAAATCAGCAAAATAAAAGCACCATTTCTAAAGAAAATGTAAAGATAAGCAACAATGCAGGAAGTAAGTATCAAAACACAGTCCAAGATTATTGTCAAATTCCCTGATGGTTTTGTAAATATCATATCTAAATATCATGGCAGTGGCTTAAAAATAAACTGGAAACTTTAACTTTTCTACATTTTTAAGATTAGGAAAATGTAATAGTTCTGAGAAACTACATCAGTAAAAAAATTAAGTAGCCCTTACAGAAGTCATAATGTTTTAAATTTCACTAAGCCTGCCCAGCTCTGTAAATAGTGACAGAAAGCAACCCAAAAACTTAAAAAACAAATCCAATAAACAAGTCATACACAGCAGCTATACACTCGAGAGATCAGGTTTCAGAGGTGTGAATGTCATTTATTTTTTGGACAAAATTACTTCCAGGTTCTGGAATTCTGTGACTTCCTTGGAAGGCAGAATAAGCATAAAAGGAGATCATAGCAATTTATTAATTCATATTTACCGGTTAGTTATATGAAACTCTTGCATATAAACCACGAAATTTCACACAGGGATTCCTGAATTAAATCTGCCAATTTATAATGGACATTTTACATTGCAAATAACCATTTAATCAGAATTGAAGGTGGTAAGTAAGCAATTTAACTATGTGGAAAAGTATTAACTGTCACTATGTAAAAAAATATATAATTTCCACTTCAAACTTTTCTGTGTGGTTCTACAAAGTGATAACAGGGCTCTAGTAAGGGCAAAGTTCAACTGCGGGACACAGAAGCAAGCATCATTTGATTTTGGCAATTAAATAAAGCATTTGAAATATCAGAACATGCCATCTACTTGATGTTACTTTTCATGGAAATGTAAAAATCTGTTTGAGGAGGAAGCAGCAAAAGAACACAAGTGTTTTTTCTTTGAAGACTGCAAGATATCTTTTCTGTTGACAACTGTTTTTATGACCTTAAATACTTCTCTGCTCTATCAGTAAGGTCAGCCACCAAACACATTTCTGAACTGAACTCCACTGCAACTATTTCTTCATGAATTGTTTTCAGTCTCATTACAAAATTCTTTCTGTTTCAACATGTTTTGAATCTTAGCACTTTGTAAATCAACCAAACCTACGGTTCTAGTGCAAACTTAACTGCAGAGAAGTCTCTAGTATGTTACAGTTTCCCACCATTCATCACAGCTCCCCTGCCTGAGGTTGCTGCTTTCAGAGCAAAGCTGGCAGAACAGCTCAGGTAAGCCTTTCTCACTGTTTCAATACCAAATCAACCAGGAAAACTTGAAACACTTTAAAAACTGCTGCTATTTGATGAATGAAGCTGAGGTAGGCTGAGGTAGTGCTTGTAGAGCACTCCAGGGGTTGAGGACCACTCTCATCCTACATTCCGCTGGTTCTGGAGGGAGAGACAACATCCAGCAAAGGACTGATAATCGACACCTGAAAATGTGAAAGAATCACACCACAGCCAATAGCAATTGTCTGTCTGCAGTCTGCTACTAAAAATAAACACACAAGCATGCTGACAGAGTGGGCTAGCAAATCAGCCATCCTGAGAACAAACTGAGCATAGCAATACAAAAGCTGATACTTGGTCATACTATAAGATCTTCAGAAACATCAAAGGACAAGCTCCAGTTTTGAAGTTATTCCCTAGAAACTAGATTTACAATTATCAAGAAGATTAAACTTTCCCTTCTTGCCTAGTTTCCCGTTATTTGAGGCACACTTTGTTCATCCCAGACAGTTTCTCAATGACAGCCAGGACTTCAGAGCACCAGTGGGGCAAAAATAACCAAACCTACTGGCTCTTGCATCTGGAAAAATATATGGAATGGAAATGAATTTTTAAGTACTTTTTCTAAAACATTACATTTCTGGATTCAAGAAAAGCCCTTGAGTCACTTGGATTGTTTGCTGCAAGCATTGATGTGCAGATTTTGCTTCCTGCAATAACCTTGAGGACAAAGACTCAGTTTTTGCCCTAGAAAATAATATCAGTTTCATTTTATCCATCTACTGGGAATATTTATTTTACCATGTCTGAAATTACTGTCTACAAATTAGAATTCAGTGAAGCATAGTATCTGCATTGTTTATTCCAAGGACTAGCATACTTTCATTTTTTCTTTTTTTTTCTTCTTTACAATAGTTTGAAATCTTTTTCTCCTAAATTTTACCCACTTTTGGTTGTGTGTGTCTTCAAATCTTGTTTGACATTGTCTACGTCTAGGAATGAAAAGCTAGAACAATTCATCAAGTGAAAGTGTTAAAAAATTATTAAAGCATTTTCAGTCAAAAAAAATCAACCCATTACTGTTTAATATTATGTGGATCTAACTCAGGTTTGGCATGATAAGGTGGGTCTAGACAAACCTCATTACATAGGTAGCATAACCAGGATACAAGTGTTAGTAAACCTCAAAGTAATAAAAGACAGATATTTCAGGTTTTGACATACCACCTTCTCTTCTTCCCCTGCTTATAACTAAGTTCTCCTCTCCCATGTGCCTAGAAATATAAAATGAAATATTCTATCAAAAGTTCTTGCTATGTTGTAAAGATTTAAAATTACTCAGTTTCTTACTTTAGTATTTTAGGAAAACACGCTAGAAGAATAACACATCCTCTATCCAGTATAGACTCAGCGTTATCTTCATCAGTTCTGAAATAAGTAACTTTTACTTGCCAGTGCTAAAGACTCATCATCTGTCTGTGTCTACTCAAATAACAGCAGTCTTTATTCTTAAAATACTGTCCTTTAGTGTCTCATTTATTGCTCCCTTGCTGCATTGTGTTATTTGCTTTCCTAAAGCATGAAGAACAGACTATTACCTTTCTCTCTTCAGAAGCCTTCTAGACATTTAAAGTCTATTAAATTAGGTTAATAATTTTTTCTTTGCTTTAATTTAAATGGTGCTTGGATAGGAATTAATTTTGTAGCTAAGTCACCATTGCAACCACATTTCTGGTGCAATAAAAATGCCAAAAATGGAAAAGTATCAAAATCCTCTAGACCAATGGGTTGTACAAAGCTGGAAAACATGCATTAGTCTGGTAACTAATTATTCACCCAAGATATTAATATATTTGATTATTACAGAAATTTTTAAAAAATATTGATATATTTTATTTCATTGCCTTCAGTAAGTGCACATTATATAAGTTATATAGCAATTATGTCTCCTGTTCAATTAAGTCAAAATGCTCTGAACTTTTGGGCTCCGATTTTTACAACCATCATAAGTCATTAGCTTTTACATTTTTGGGCAGATTAATCAAAACAATGAAGAGTTCTCTCAGTCACACTGGAATGAGATCAGCTGGCTCTGACATTTCAGCAGCAAACTGCAGTAAAACCTATGTTTTTGAACATGGGCTTTACATTCAGTTTTTCTCTTGCTTAGATGAAGAGTCACTATCAAGTTGCAGCAGCAATATAGCACCCTTTGGAGTTCTAACTTATTCAAAGTGTACAAGAATTGTCCGTAGCTGACTTGTATTATCAATGGACATACACATGGTAAGGTTTGCTTTTCAGATAAAACCTCTGGATCTGTAGCGAATTCTATCTCACGGGACAAAAGCACAAGAGAAGCTCCTTTTGAGCAGAATTTAAATCACATCAAAGTGTAATTGTATGAATTTGTATGAATGTATTTGAATGGTCTCCTTTTCTCTGGGAAGAAACTTAAGTTCAGGGAAGGGATTTAATGTTTCTGAGTGATTTGTATTTGCTTATCCACCATCAGGAACCTGAAGCAGATTAAAAACACGGGTGGGAGTAGTGTGGCAAGTGGACACTCTTGGCAGACAGCCTGGTGATCTCTCTAGCTGTATGAAGACCTTCAGTTGTGGTCATGAGGGTTAGACACCATGCTTGTCCATCAGAGACTGTGAAAAACTGCTACCTTGCACAGACACTGAGCAGGTCTGCAATTTTTTTTTCCTATGACTTCTTCTCAAGAATCTTNTTTTGTTTTGTTTTGTTTTGTTTTTATTACCATAAATTTACCCATTTTTGCCAGGAAAGGTTGAGAAAAAAGTAAACATGTCACATGATGAAATCCAGGGAAGCACAGACTACCTTTGCTCATCCCCTTCACCTATTGGTGAGGGTCTCTTGTAAGGGCATTCCCAGTGGTGATATACTTGACCTTGTGCATGGTGGGAACATTATGGGAGGAATATTTCATCCTTCCTAGCAACACATTAAACCCAGCTTCCTCTGAATTCATTTGCAGTTTGGTCTATCTGTTGCTTTTTCATCTCACCTAGCACGGAGCAGCCATCTAGCTGCTAGCAGTGACATGAGAACAATACTTTATGTAAATAACTAGCAAGTGGAAGTAGTCATTAATGCAGACAGTTCTGAAGGCAAATGAAACAGCGTTTGGCAGAAAGCACCATTAATGAGACTGTTGCTTAGTACTGTAGTCTGGTTCAGAACATGCCTTTCTGACTTCCCTATTTTTCACTGTATTTCCAGGAATACAGCTCCCCAAATGGACTTTCTGTGGTTGCAGAACAGATTATTTGGGAAGTTGCTCATCTCCTCCTGACTGAGCAGGACAGATACACAAGCACAGCAGAACACACTGGAGCATAGATATTTCATCTCAACATGCACAGCCCCATGAAACATTCTTGTGCATATGCCAACTTCCAATGCCTGGACACAGCAGAATGGTCTCAACTGAAGGCAAGCAAAAGCAGGGCTGTCTCAAGTAGAGGGTTTTAGGGGAGGGTGAAAGGACAAGTTCTCCATTGTTAGAAATACTGAGAGTGCTTGGGGATGTGAATTGTTTTGCTCTTAATTTTTTTCTTGTAGCACATTAAGAAAGCTCAAAGATTAGCAGGGAAGCAAGTGAATATCTGTTTTCTCAGGCATGTGTTATCACACATAAAAAAACCCAGAGCCAGGAATAGACCCATAAAAGGGACAGTTCAGTCCCCAAAGTGGAAGAATTGATGGATACATGTTTATATGTCTATACTTAAATCACAATATCTGACCAAAACTACAGGATGACAATGTAGGTTGGAAGGGCAGCATGGAGATTGTCTGGTCCAAATCTTGCCAATATTTAGCATACTTTTAGAAGGGTACAATACCCGTACTGGATGGATTTTTAGGACCAGTTGCTCTCTGCCTCATGTTTTGTGTCCCTGTCCCCTTCATTAAAGGCAGGGTAATGAAATACACTCAGTGATTACATTCCTCATGTTTAATAGGAAATTTGTTGGAATACAAAGCACTACATAAATACTGCACCCTTCGGATGAATAGCTGTTAGACTCAGCCACAATCACAATCTGCTTTACACTCAAATAAGATTTCTGTGAGGGTCATTTTTTTTGGTTTTGCATAGGCACCAAGACATAAAATAATTTTGTCCATTAACTAGGGAGACTGAAAAGAAAAAGACCTTTTAATCTTTTAAAAGAGTGAGTTCACATTGCATTGTGGTAAAGGGTTGTGCTGTGTGTATGACAAGTGAATGGATGAGAAACCTGAGCCTAGACACTCTGTAGTTTTTTACTGTTTCTGCCTCTATTTTCCCAAGGAGAAAGCATTCCTTTCTGGCCCATGACAGTGTAAAAAGTATAGAAAAGTTTAACTCTGTATCATTACAGCAAAAATCTTCGTTCTGCTTCACTTCAAAACTACTCATATACTATGCTTTCAATGAGTTTAATCTCTGTGAAACTGTTTCCACTCCTTATTAGCTACTGGACAGTGAAAAAGAACCAAACCAAAAATACAAACCCACATGACAATTGAAAACAAGTACTATGATAGGTGATACGGAAGAAAAAGGAAGAGCTGAGTGAAATTATTTAATGATTTCACATAGCAAGAAAGACTAAAAATTACCTGGGTGAGTGATCCCCAATGAAGAAAAAAAGAGAAAATATTTAGCATATGAAATGTGAATTTTTCCTAGAATAATCACTAGCAAATAATATTTTCTATACCAGCAATTCCATATATTTCATATACAAGTGAATGTTCTGCCTCTTCATTGGAAAATTCTGGGGTTACCAATATTCATAGAGACTTTATATAAAGTTTTCTTCTATAAAACCACTCTAAGACAACCACCATGGAAGAGCTCTTACCAAAGTTTATATCCTGATCAATTATACTATCTTACCAAGATTCATAGTATTTCTGTGTTTATTTACAACATCTTGTTTTGCAGAAGGGGGAAAACAGCTGCAATATGACTCAATTTCTTGAACCAAAAGGAGCAACTCATATAGCCAGTGACTTTCCCAGCCACACGTCATAAGGCTCAACAAAAGAACAATTAATCTCTTTTGAATATTAAAACAACAACTAATTTGGAAGGAAATTCCAGAGTACTGAGATGTTAGATAGTAACACTCAATGAGGATTTTCATAAGTGTCCATTTAGTTTGGTATTCCATCATGTCTGCACAATAAGCCTAGAATAAAGTAAGATGCAAATGAAAAGAGCTACTGTTCAAGCACTTCATCATGAGTTTTTTCCACATCTAATCTAGGATCCAGTGTAGGATTGGCAGTATCAGCACCAGCTGTGGGTTTCTGGGAGGGCAAAGGCAGATGGACTTAAAACATGACACTAGGAAGAAGGAAAGAAGCCAAAGCTTTTTCAGCAAAAATCTTACTCAGGTGTCATACGTGAATATTTCAGAGCAAGAAAAATATCTTATTGGTAGCTTTGGCTTGTTGGTAATTTTATTTCTCTAATTATGCAAGCAAAATACTGTGATTATGTTGTGAATAAAACTTTTACTAAAAACATAACTGTTTCATATAATAAAATTTTCAACCTAATTAAAAAAAAAGTAGCAGAATTCTATTTTGGCCTCTAATAACGTCAATATATTCTGAAAAAAACCCAACTTCTTAGTATCCAAATATCAGCAGACTTTTCAGGTGCAATATTATTTCACAAAAGATGTAATTAACCCATTTTATTTTGTACCAAAGTGAAATAAAAGTACATTTATATATATGGTTTATCTGTAGATACACCAGAAATTAAAATATCTGGATTAAAAGGTGCTTGCCAGAAATTAACTGCCAAACTTTGTCACAAGACCCATTCTTTAGGTACTCAGAACCTCATTTAACTACTGAGCATCAAAAACAATCATCAAAGATTGTAGGTACCTTTGGTCACCATGACTTCTGAAAAGCAAACCCTGACATAAAGCTCAGGTTTGAGATTTGGAGCTGCTCCCTCTATTCATATTTTAAAGTATTTATAACCATGTAAATAATTTGTCACTTAAAGTTTGAAACTTCTCAGGCAAAAAGTTGTTTTTTGATTGAAATAAAAAATATGTAATGATCACCTATGTCACAACAAGCACTGAGGCAGGGAAAGCTCTGAAACAGCAGCACATTTATGGGTGAGATAGGTTGTAGACCAGGGAATCTACAAATTGGCAATCTACTTAGTGAGGTAACACCCAAGTATCAAGAGAAAATCAAGATCTTTCTATAATCCTACCCTATCTTCTGCCTTCACTAAGATTACAGGATCAAAAGTACATTTCAGGGCAGCTTAGCAGTTAGCAGACTTCAAACAGAAAGATATATTCATTCAGCTGATGTTCAGGCTTTCCCTTATCTCAGTGAAAGCTGGGAGCAAATGAAGGCTTTGCACAGCAACGGTAGAAGAGAGGCAGCACAGCTCTCAGCTTGTGGGGGCTCCTGGCAGCATCACAGTTTGCCCCAAGCTCCCAGCATTGCTCCTTCCACAAATACCAGAAGAGTCTCAGAGAGTTTCTGGCTGGCCCTCCATGACCATCCTCTGTCCTGTACTCAGTGGTGGTGTGCCCAGCCCTCATTCTGTTCTCCTGCTGCCCTTAATCATACACATCCTGCACATGTCAAAATCTCTCCTTGCCCTCTGCTCCTTTGCTCATCCCCACCGAACTGTTCAATGCACCATGTTTCTGCTATGTGCTTCCACTTTACTCTTGCTAGCACCCAGAAAGCTTTGTCTCCTCTCATAAAGGAGCAGCTGGGTCAGTTTGTGGAAGGGTGTGAGGAGGAGCCAGCACAAGGGTTCTTCCCAGGCAAGACTGGGTGCCAGGAGCTGGGAATGAGGAGGAGGACCTGGTGAGGCAGGAATTGACTTCCATCTGCTCTGGTAGGCTGCAAGATTAACTCAGATGCTTGCAGGCATGCAACTTCAGCCTATGCAAATATGAAGTCTAAGTGTAGGATTCTGCAATACTTTCAAAAGAGGTATTGCAAGAGGTATGTGACAGAAACAGGTCAATGAGGAAAAAACTGTAAAGAACCATGACAGGCCAGGTGAAAGAGGAATCCCCAGAGCCATTAACTGAGACCATTTCACATAGCCTCCTGTTCAAAATCAAACCAAACTGTCTTACAATGGAGTTCAAATTTAATTAAGATTTGGTATTAATGCAATAATGACAATTGTCTGTAGGAGAGTGTTTACATATGGAATTATGTCGCTATTTACAATCTCCACACATAATGTTAAATCTATATAATTTCATTGGAGAAATACTACAAAATAAATTAAAGGAAAAAACCCTAAAAACATGACAAAGGCAAAAATACATCAAACACATACAATAGTATTTATTCTTCATACAATAGTATTTATTCTTCAAAAATCTTAGTGTCAAAGATTGATTTCACATTTTTTGTTTTTCTGATTCTAGTATCTCAGACTGATAGAATTTCTATCATCCCTCTTTCCTCTCTACCATCCCTTCCTAGGAAACTTACTTCTCTTGGCAAACTTGTCAAAACTGAAGGACCAAATGCTTCTAATTCTGACAGAAAATTCTCTGTCTTTTTTCATCCTCTTATTTTTTGATTCCCTCTTGAGGACCCTTATCAAATCTGCTTCCTTCCATATGGAATATTTCTGAAATACTGTGAGGAACAGCCAGGAGTAGCCACTCAGATATGTTTAGCTTGTTAACTCCTTTCTCCCTTGCTCAATTAAAGAATTGGGTATGTACACAGAATAAAAGTATTTTTATTTATAAAACCACAATTTTGCCACAGGTTTTCATAATTGGATCATTTTTAAATGAACAAAATGGTTATCTGAGTCCAAAATACGCTAAGCTGGAGGAATCACTACAAATAGAGGGTATAAATATCTTAGTCAGAAACCCTGCAAATAACTAGGGAGTTACTACTACACTTGTTCCCACCCTCCCTTTCCCATCCCCCCTCAGAAAAATCTATAAAAACTCTTGCGTGAATGAAGCTGCATAAACTTAGATTTGAGGGAAGGCAGACTAAAAATAACTTGACCTCAAATAGAAGCAGCTTATTCTTTTTATTCAGGCATTGCCTGCTAACAAGCTGGATTGGATCATTTTCATCAGAAAGAGTATATTTTGCAGGGTCTTACCTGAATACTAAAAAAATCACCACATCACACTAATCAAAACTGACATCTTTCACTAAATGAAACTGCATTGAAACATACAGAAGCGCCATGTGATATGAACACAGCCTATGATGTAAACAGTCATTGCTTGAGTAATTCTGCATTTCAAAAGCAAAATGTACTTCCTGTTAAAGTATGTTGGCTATTATTTTGAGGATGCCAGATGGAAATAATTCCCTCATAATCTTGTGAAAACTCAGAATGCTTATCAAGCATTCACATACACATTGAGCTAAATCTAAGAAGTAGGTATGTCTAGAAGTTTTATATGATTAAATGTCACATCAGTGGTACTGAAAATGAGAGAAAAAGAGAGAGAACAGGCTGGCCCAAATCCATTTCATTAATGCCTGGGAAGGAAGTATTAAATGTATCTATCCACCTTAGCTTACCTGCTGTTTTTCACTGAATAAAATTGTCTGTCTCATGCCTTCATTTAGCCCCGACATACATCAGTTGGAACTCTGAAGCTGCCCATGAAACAGCACCAGCTTTTTAAGTAGTAGTTTTCACTGAAAGCACATATTACTGGGCTCATCTACGCTGCCAGTGACAATGTCCTCTGGGAGCATTCCCTGAAGCCCAGGCCAAGCTGCTGAGCAAGGGTCACATTCTGACTGCAGATGATGATCTTCAGATGGTGATGCTCTCTTCGAAGAACACAAGCTGTATGCATGCTGAGTATTGTAAGTGTGCATGCTGAGGCAGTATACAGGTGAAAGCTGTATTATTTTGTTGTGATTGTGCTCTTGAAAGCACCAAATTGAGATTGTTGAAGAGCCCAACAGGATGGTGGGATGGTCATGGTATGCATTCCATACACTGAAGTATGGAGTAAAGGTGAGGAGAGTTAGCTGAGGACTCTGAACCTGCTGGGACAATGTTAAAGGCAGGACAGAACAGAAACACTCAGACCCTGTCCAGAGAAACTTTGAGAAATCATTACTAGACCAAAGTACTTCCTGAGCTTCATCACAGAGGGAGAACTGACAAGTTTTTTCCAAACAAGAATTTAGGAAAGAGCTATCAAGTTTATTATGTGCTAAAGAAGATCAGACCTGAGGAAAAAGTGGAGTGAAGTAACTGGCAGCCAGTCTTTCCGAATAGCTGTCTGCTTGCTCTGACCTGGAGGCACATGTCTTTTTCAAATTCCAAAGAGGATCTGTGAACCTGTTGCTCACCTACTAAAACCTGGCATTGCAGAACACAGTCTGCATCATCTGTCACAGTTTCTGTTTATGTTTCTGTTTTTAGGATTGTATTTTTATATCAAAAACAAGCTTTTCAGACAGGCTTCTGCTGTCTGCTGTTTTCTTTGCTTGAGGGAACTTCATAAAGAGTAGTCTTCTGAGATTGCCTAAAGAAAATATGAAAAAATAGTTTTCCCTTTAAATAGAAAAATTGTTTTCAATGAAAAATTATTGGGTAGGCTTAGTTTTGTCTTATTTAGCTATGGCTTTTATTACCTAGTTAGGGAGAAAAAGCTACCCAAGACAATTTGGTCTAAAAGGATATGAAACCACATCCTGGCTCAGTACCTTCAGAGGGCTTCTGTGGGTATCTTCAAGGGTTGCCAAGCCTGCTGGCTTTCAGGAAAGCCCTGGCGTGGTTTACAGCTTGGGTCCCCAAATCATATTCCTGGACTATATTTCTTTCTCAATTCTTGCATGAAGGAGGGGTGATGCTGTGTGCAGCTGCCTGAAATCCTCTAAATATCCTGTTCTGTGCTTTCTCCACAAGAATGAGGTGGTGTTTGGGCTGAGGGGATCGTCCTTGCCTCTCTTTGAGCCATGTTTTTGCTACTGTTGTCTTCCCCAACGAAGACTATGGCTTTAATGCCTTTTGGAAATTCTCCGCATGCAGGCAATCCTTCTCAAAAAGCAGCTTTAAGTGCTTCTAGGTTTTGTAGCTGTACAGGCTCTTGTGGTATTTTTATACAATAATGTAAAAATATGAATTAAAAAGATATTAAAAATGTGGTCTGTGGAAAAAAATTTAGAGTTTTTTTCTCTTTTTTCTTCTACATGATTTTCTAGTAAATGAGATAATATGTCATTAGCTTTGAATAATGTGCTATTAAGTGGTCATCTTGAATTAGAGCTGTTTTACCAAAGAAGAGTGATAGTAAAAGAAGTACTAGAAGGCCACTCAAAAAATATTTTAATGGCATTAAGATTTTTGACCTTTTCACAATGAATTGGAAGAGTGTTATATTATTTATTTTTTCAAACCAGTCTCATTTTTGGTGATCCTGGAACTGTTTTTAGTTGCAATCTGCAAATAGATTTGAATGGTTTTTATTCATGTACATTACTCATAATACATGGAGATTGAAAAAAAGAATTGCAATGATACATGTTTCTTTAAAAAGAAAGGAAGACATGTATTTGTTTGTTTTTTGTCTACTGGACAATACAATGGTGGAAGGCAGTTTACTACAAATTTTCCCACAGGCCTGCCCTTGGGAATAGCTCTTTATAAAATCCTGTTCTTGTGGCCTGACAGAAATAGAACATAGTGCCTTTTTTTAAATTGAAAATTACTACACCAGGCACCCTACAGCAAACGAGCTAGAACAAAGCTGTGTCCTGTAGTGTGATATGTATTTCTCCAAATATGTCCATATGCTTTCATAATGGAATATTTAGAGAAAGTGGCACAGCCACAAAGTGTATAAACAAAGAATAAAGAGATGTGGCATTCTCGGCATTTTTCTGGTGTCCTAAATGGAAGTGATTTTAAAATGTAAGGAGTCATTTTAACTTGGCTTTTCTGATAATGTCTGTCACAATGACCCTAGCTGAGACATGAAATATTTACTCTCCACCTGAAATGTTTAATATAACACAAAAGTAAGAAAATATTTATATAGCATCACAAAACATCCATCAACACACTGGCATGAAGTGTATACAACCCCTAGAGCAGTCTACAAGGAACACAAAACCTAGCCAAACCCCAGAGATGCTAATGTAGATTCCTTGGGATTCTGTAGATTGTCTCCTGAAGCCGCAGAAATCCCAGTGTCTTTAGATACTATAAGGAGCTTGCCAGAATTTAGCAGGAGAACGGGAGAGGGAAATACTTTTTCACAGAAGAAGGTTACATGATATATTCAAAGTGACTTTTATCAGGGTAAGGTTTTTACAGCCTCCTAAGACGTTCTGAGTAATCCCCTCAGATCACAGATTTTCTCAGCTTTTAACTAAGAGAGATAATCGAATTGCCGCTCTCTTGCTCTCCACTGTCATTCTGTTTGCACTTGTGTATGTAAATTGCTTTCTTCCTGAAGTTCTGCAGAATCTGCTAGGCCTTGTAAGGAAGGGAAAAAGACACAAAATAGAAGAAAAGCAGATGGAAAAGTAAATGTGAGTTTTGCATAGGTTGCCACTTCTGATTTCTGAGGAACATATTTATGCATACGCTGCTAAACTCAGGGTTGTAGCCAAGTATTGAGACAGACTGTGACAAATGTGGAGATCAATTGTTTGTGAAGGCAGAAAGGGTTCTAACCCAAGCTGACACTTCTAAGTTAAACAAATTATGTTAACTTTTTTTGCTTAACCAGAATGTTTACAAATATTACCTGCCTGTATTATATGATCCTTTCTTTTTCACATAGGCATAGTCTAAACTAGGCTAATGCTGTTTACTGTGAAAATCTAGGGATGTAATCAACAGACTTTATTTGCAACAATGTTGTGAAAATGCTATTTCTAGAAAATAGCAGGGTCAATGTGAAGGGATACTATTAACTGATTTAGGAAATAGGAAATGCTTTTGCCCTACTCTACTTGCTCAGCTCACCTCGAAAATAATCTTTCATTTGCTCTATGGAAAAATAAAGTTAGCCTTGGATCATACCCAAGAAACATTAACTTTTCCAGGTTAGATAAAGCAGACACTTCTCTGGTGGCAGCAAAGTTGAAACTTTGCCCAAAATTCCTGTGTCTTGCAGAGTGAACTTTAATTCTGTTAAACCTCATCAGGAGAATTATGTTATTTGTGAAGTAGGAACAGCAAATCCAGGATTTTCTTCCACAAATGTAGTCATACTAAGTCAGGTTGTTTGCAAATAAGACTTCAGACATGAAGGCTGTGAAGGATCTTTCAGCTTCCTAGCTGACCTCTGGAAGGTGAAATGGCCTTTGAAAGCTAAAATGCTATGTAGATATATGTTACTTCCTTTTATTTCTGAATGTTTGAGAAACAGTGTCATGTATTTATATTTGGTAAATAAATACTTCTTTTGTTTGTTCTTACATAGCCCAGTTTGAGATAAAGGCTGATTTAAGTGTGTTGCTTGACCCCAGAGCATTCCATTCTTACATGGAGAGCTTAAAAGCAGGTCCTGGTCCAGGCTGACAACATTCAGCTCCCCAGTGCATTTCTTTAAAGGATTGAAGAGCAGCAGTAAGAGCATGCTGCCTTGTAAGCTGAACAAGCTGTTTTTAAGGATGTTAATGCAGATGTCTGAGAACAAAAGAGACTTTTCTGGTGAGGTGCTAATATAATTTAATTTCTAGCAAAAACAATTTCTTTCATTAATTACACCTCAGGTTTTTTGTAATGAATATTATTGGATGCAACATTACTGTAGCAATGCAAGTAAGTCAGTCAATGCAATATAGTAAAGGTGCCACTAATGATTCTTGCACTGTATTGAATTTCAGTTTCCCTTTATCCTTGCATACCTTCCTATACCATATTTTTATTCTATAAATAGAATTAATAAAATAAACCCCATACATTTTGCTTCCATTACACATGGCTGAAGAAAGCTCCACTTGTTACTGAAACCATCATAATCATAAATAACTTATTGCTTCTCATTATCCAGATATATGAAGAAGATAATATAATAATTTTAGGAAATTGCTTTGTGATCCACCCTGGCAATGTTCTTCAGTGACAACAGGCCTAGTTATCATCCCTGCTGCCCAGTAAATATAATGCACTTTGATTCTGAGTTAAACAGTGCTTTTGAAATTTATTTAAAGAGCTACTAGAAATAGGACATACATAAAATGCATGTATGGATTTGGGTTGGAGTTTTTTTAAATTTGATTTTGATCAAACAGGAGAAACAAGCAGAAACTGGCACAGAACGGCTGTCCAGCAATAAAATAAACATAACCCAAAGATCCCCATCCTTAATCTGAAGATGTTTGTCCCAAACATATTTTTTTAAAAAGATTTGCAAAGCATTGTGGCTGAAAAAGCAAATGCCACAAGTGTCACAAAAGTAGAAGATTTATTTTAAGATAAATTAAATTAATGCATTTAAATAAAGATGTGCAAAAAATATTTGAAATAAGGTTTTGCAGTTAACCTACAGTGCAAAATTACATGTGTCTTCCCACACAGCTGAGCTGCTGCGTTTGACCACCATCCCCTACTGCTGTTCCTTCCTTATTTAGCAGACTGGCAAGCTCCCTCCAGCCTTTGATGGGCTTGCTCACACCATGCTTTCCTTGGGGCTTCCTTGAGTGTGGTAGCATCCAACACTCATCCCAGAGCTTCTTGCTCACATGTGCACCATGCATACTCCATAACCCTCCATACTCCTCCAAGACAACTCTGATTTCTCACTTGGACACAGTTTTTCTTTTCTCTTCTCGGTCTCATTTGCCTATGGAGGCTTTTTCTCTGTTGCCATTAAAAACTTTTTAAGAGTGCTCAGCCCACACAGGTCTTCCCTGTTCAGTTCTATTAACAAAAAAAAAAAAAAAAAAAAAAAAATCTCTTGTTTATAAGTAAATTACTAAAATATAACCACCCATCTACTTTCTTCCAAATTTCCTCCAAACTCAAGCCTGTGGGGGCTGTCTTGCCTCCTGTCCCTTGGTGCTTGCTGCCCACCCTCACATTATCTCTACTCTGTATTTATTCTCCTAAATACATGACTTGAGGATCCTATTAAATGCTCCCCCAGCTAGAACAGAGATCCTCCTTGCCTAGATCAAGGTGCAGGTCAGCAGCTTTTGCACTCCACCAAAAGTGGGGAGGAGAGGTGGAAGGCAGACAGGCTAAAACTTCTCCCTAGAAGTCAAGAGAACAGACACACTGTTTTGAAGTGCAGGAATATTTTATTGTCAAATATGAAAATATTTTTCTTTCGGCAAGTACAAACTGTGTTGGCCCTGAAAACCAGTCCATACTTGACTTCAACTTCAAGGACTGACTGCCCTCTTGGAAAACTAATAGAAAACAACAGAGAATATTTACATCTTGGCCAGGCCTTCCTACTGTCCAGCACACATTAGTCACAGTGCAATGAGAATACATCACTGAAAACTACCCCTTCCTACCAGGGCCATCTGGACTCTCTCAAAACCTTTGAGATTTATGTTCCCAGAGGCCCTCTTCAGGCTATGATGTAGGGAGATTTCTCAGACGAAGTCATGGAATACACATAAAGGCAGTGCTACTGCTTGGCCTTTCAAAGCAGCTGAGGAATAAAGTCTCACCTACAGCAGTAACTCGGGGCCAAAGAGCAGTTTATAAAAATAAGAATTGTTTCTCCTCTGTTGGAATTGGAATGTCTATGACAGCCATCAGTAAAAATTGTCCATGGGTAGGACAGAAAAAACTGTTGGACCTTTACTGTCCTGTGGATGCATACTGCCAGGCACAATTCCCAAACACTCCCTTGTCTCTTCCTTCCTGCCACAAAAGCTATTTCTTTAGGTCAGGAAGCCTCTGGCAGCATAACTACCATTCTGACCAAATGCCAAAACCAACACGGCCATGGATATCTATGGAGATCCCCTTTAGGGAAACCGTAAGAATGCCTGCTGTATGTTATGAGTAGGGAAAAGAACTTCTCTGCTCTGGCTGGATTGCCAAATATTTGGAACCTAAGGAGTCATAAAACCCTCTAACTCCCAGCTCTAGTGCTGTTTGAAAATGTGAGACAGGACTCTCACTTTTTTACCATGTCTCCGGTGTGTTTTTATCCTGCCTCAGTCATAAGAAATGCTGCTGCCATAAGAAAATGCCATATGTACTTCCTCTTGATTTTTGAAAATTCAAAACAAACAAAGTAAATGTCCATTTACATCAGGTTCTGTTAGATTTAAGTGGGATCATTCAAAACTGTGTATCCATCTTCCAAACTGTTTCTAAAAGTACTCTGGAGGGCACAATAGCTAAGTGGTACTAATGTCTAACCCTTAGTGATGTTTTAGCCCTTCACATATTACAAAAGGCATTCCAAGAGCTAGGAAGTAGAAATGGTCAATGAGTTTATACTTTAGCATGACCATGCTGCCATGGTACAAATCAGTGTAGCACAAGCCACTTGTGTCTGGCTGATTTTGTGAAATGGGATATATAAATATGATGTTAACATCAAGAGTTAAGAAGTCTTCTGCCTTCTTACTTATGTGCTGCTTATTAATTTGACAACCTTCATGCTATGGCAGCAATCTCAGTCTGGTAGTGTGTCTCTCTCTCACACATTCACAGCTACTCTGCCATTTACATGAGTCAGCCAGTTGGATCTGAAGGTCTATGATACACAGGAGAAATCAAGGCCTTGCACTTCAGCTGAAGAGCCTATCTCATAGTTAGTTTCTGAGTTTAAAAGAGACCCACTAGAAGAGATGTGAGCAAAGTCAGTTTCCAGATGCTTTCTTCACCATGTAAATTAATCCAGCATATACTCCTGATCACAGAGTGGAGAAGTGGCAGCTCCCTATTTATGTTGCAACAGCAGCTGGTGCTGCAATATATAGTGTAGCCAACGGCAGACTTCTTGAATAATACATTAAAAAAAGCTGCATACAAATTCTGTATGCAATCCAGTGTTTTATGTCTAAGTATTGAAGTCAAGGGAGGTAAAAAGAATGACTGTGTTCTTTTAATTTGAAGGTTATATAAATTATTTATAGATTAGGTCAATCCATATACTTTCAATAGGGTAAGACATTATGAAGAGAAGACGAAAGACCTACATGTCTTTCATCATGATGCTTATGTTTAAACAGGAGCACTGTTTACACTGAAAGGCTATGTCTGTGTTGTTATCAGATGCATGAGCCAGGATTTAAAAGATCGACTTAGTAATAAGCTTAACTCCAAATGAATATGGCTAATCTTCTAAAACACTATTAAAGTATGTTCTTTGACTAAATGTGTTACAGAAAAAAAATCACCTACTCTGCTTCTGTATGGAACATTTGAGTCATTAAAATATCATACAGTATGATAAATACTATACTAAATATCACATAGTATTTTACTCCCCAACTGACTGGGTATGCAAATAATCTTATGGATAACTGACAGCTGGAGTTTCTCAGATCATACAGAGAACAATACATAATGCAACTATCAGATGTTCTGTGGAGAAAGACTGGTTATAATGTAGCAATTGTGCAACTAATATTTACAAAAACTATCCAAAATAACAGAATACTCACCCTATATGGTAAAATGTCATCTTTTGAGGCTTTACAGCACCTGATTAGCTGAGCTAGAAAACAAAGGATTTCCAGTGATGTTAAGAACCAACCAAAGAGTTATCATTGGTAATTAGGGAGCACATATCAGCCTACACGTGAAATTCACAGCAATTAGACAGTTCAGAGGAGTTAAAAATAATTTCCAGCAAGTCATATCAAAACTGAAGTAAAAAGGGAGGGAAATTTTGGATCAAAGGTGTTTAATGCAGAATGATAATGCTGTTACTTCATTTTTTAAAAGGGCTTCTTAGAGTAAAGAAGATAATAGTAGGATTTTTAATCTGATTAGAGGGAATATCTGGTTAATAATCTTGTCTAATTACTCTGTAGTTAGTTAGAAATGTAAGAGTTAAAACTTTGACTAGAAATATTGATAAGATTATCTCCTTTTAGTTTATACTATTCACCTAGAAAGAAAACTCTTTGAGGAAAACCATAAATATTTACTTAAATTACTTGGCAAACACGTTTTCTTTTTAAACACAGACCTGTAACTGCTCGCTGAGTAGGGGAAAATTATTTTCCTGAAAACAAAGAGAACAATTTCTCTCAAGTAGGAAAAATAATTAAATTTTGACTTCTCACTTCCTCTCTATGTATTTTAATCATATCAGAAGCAACCTCTTTTGTACCATGATATGTCTGGGGGAAGGGGGGGTAATCAATAAACTCATTTTGAGAAGAATTTAATTTTAGCAAAGCACATTAGCAACACTACTAGGTTGTGCCTCTCTGTATCCCTTCTAATCAATTTTTGAAAACTCATGCTGGGAGTTATTCACTCCCAGAACTGATAAAGACAATGCAATATGTTCACAAAACAATTCCTTAAATACACACGGAGAATTGTCAAGTCAAAACGGGACCAAGATCATCTATTTAGCTACTTTCATGTTTGGGTCATTGCTGAGCATTTCAGATGGTAATTTGAGATTTGGACATCTATGGCCCTCAGTAAATCAGCCTCATTATTTTGTTACTTCTTGAAATATAACTCCTGAAATGGTGTGTCAATACACTGGGTAATTTTAAAATATAATAGCAAAAGTATTTATTAAAAAGTAAAAAGTATATAAAAAGTAAATTTTCAACAACTTTACAACATAAACTTGATGGGACAGGGATAAATGTGAGAAGCAGCAAGAAGGAGGAACACACCTTTAGCTGTTAGGAGCTAAACAGCCTTATGTTTGTGTACTCCTTTGGCACACTCTCTTAACAAGACTATGAATCAGACTAATACCAGACAAGTTAAGTGGTTATATTTCTGTGAAATTTGGCAGAGAATTCTCAGAATCCAAAGGCACTTGTTCTTAACAAACGAATTTCATGAAGATATTTAAAAAGGGATGGGCCTCATCCTTTCTAGGTATTATTTTGCACAGTTTTACTGATTTTAAAGGCATATAGCTGTTTTACACCAGATGAAAGTGTGTGGCCCAATGAACAATGCCACAAATGTAAGAATATTTTAACCAAACAGCCTGGAGTCTACAACTAAAAAAAACATTATCCCCATTATTTCTCTGAAATGTCTGCACTCAGGGCTTCCATAATACATAGAAAGACTTCAGAATGCCTGAAGGCTTCCTGCTATTTTGAGTGCTGATCAGGGTAGTTCCCAAGAGTTCACTGTGCCGGTTTTAACATGGCAGGGAATTAAACTCCAAGTATGCCAGTTCTCTTCCCTCACCCCTCTGGTAAGGGAGGGACAAAAAAGGAGAGACTATGGGTTTACACAACAATCTACTAAAAGCCCAGAGCAGTGGAATAAGGCAGTCACAACAATAACAGCAGAAGTATACAAAAAACAGAGAAGGTGTTTTACCGACAAAGCATTCACCACCAACAACAAAAATAAGATGGCAGACACTCTCTGCAGGTCACATCCTCATTGTTTCCCCACAGAAGGGTGGTATGGTGACTGTTCCCATGTCACACCTCATGGTATTTGGGATCAAAGGCAATATGCTGGGGAAGCTCACACAGCCAATGTTTCCTGGTCCCAGCCTGCAATGATGGGAACCAGTGATAAACAACACCCCTGGCAGCCAGGTCATCTGAGCAGGGGTCATGATGCTGCACAGCTGAGCCCAGTTCTGCACAGGTGCTTGCACAGCCACTTCCAGCTCTCCACGGGGCTGTGGGCTGCCCTGTGGGCCACCAACACTGCTGTATTTGTAGATGGCAGTGTGCTGCTGGGCTTCAGTCTTAAGCAACTGGGTGAGATTCGTTTACTGGGTTGTATTCTGTAGGAATACAATTCAGTCTTCTCAGACTTTACTACGTAGACACACCAAGCTTACAAATGAGTATTCTTTCTGATCTGAGAGGAGGAGGTAACAGCAACAGTGTATCAACGATACCCACTTCCTCCCCGCAATCCGATTAAGGAAAGATGTTATGCTTTGTGATGATATGAGGATGTTGTGTTTCCATTATCACATTTTTCTGACAAATCTAAGTTTCCTTTTGCTGGGTCAATGTTGAAAATACTGAACCCATATCTTCACTTCCCCAGCCATGAGCATGACCCAGAAGGAAAACTGTTGCCCGAGAAAGACATTTGTCTGCCAGCTTCCCACAGCAGCTCACTAGCTTCTGATCAAGTGGCCCTACCAAACTCCAACAGAAAGGCTGAAAAGTGTGCACGGTTCCCATACTGGATTTTATAACATGTTAAGGCTGCACTTGCAGTTTTGGCAATTTGCAAGCAAAACTGAATATATTTTGGAAGGGCCGCATGGTTTGAAGAAGAGTCTAATATTTGTATAAAATAGTTTGGTGGGGTTTTTTTGTTTGTTTGTTTGTTTTTTGGTTTTGGGGTGGTTTTTTTTGGTTTGTTTTTTTTTGTTTTTTTGCCTAGAAATTGAATATAAAACAAATATCATCCTTTTCCTATACAAACTTGGATCACTTTGAATGTGTGATGGGTTCCAGAAGTCGGAAACACTGTGTACAAATGTACGCATTATTGCTTTGCACAGCAGTGCTGAGTGGCTGTGCACAGAGGTTAGTTCCAGAGAAGTCATGCTACATTCTTTCTCCAGTTAATGGAAAGAGATGAGCTGTTCCAGAGGAGCAATTCAGAACATCTGAGAGCTTCTGAATTGTCATCTGTAATAACTTCTTCCTATTAACCTCTTTCTATCCGTCTTTCTAGGAGCCTCCTATTTTGCTGTTGGGAGAATGCAAAAAATAAAATTAGTCTTTGGCTCTGTCCTCTTTATCCCTAGAAAAAGACCCCCTTCATTCCTCCCTCCCTCCCACCTTTCCTCCCTTCACTTTTTTTTCTTGGCGTGTCATATACCTTTGTCCAAACTTGCATACACTTCCTGTAACTTATTATCCTACAGATAATTAGGGCAAAATTCAAATTTACCAGACATTCTGACTTCTCTCACTTAGTCAACAAAACAAATATCACACCTTCGCAGACTTAACCTGTCGTAATTAAAACCTATACAGGAATTTTCCTGTGAAATAACATTTGTTGAAAGATGTTGATTGACTGAAGCCAAAATTTTTATGAAGTTACTCAGTTCTGGGATGAGATAGCTGATGACAATTACTCCAACCAGAAAGGATCATGCCTGTAGCAGGCCTGTAGGGACTGCAGCATCTCAGAACATAGTTGTGAAAGTGTTTGGACTCTAGCAGCTCCTACATTTAGTCATTTGTTCTATCTGCATTTTCTACAAATTAAAACTGATAACTGGATTCTCCACGTTTATGACTGTTTGTTTCACAGACACAAAATAAAAAGTTTCATTAGCTAGCAGCAAGGCTGCTCCTTCAGTCTGTGGGAGACCCAGCTTCAAGGTCTACCTCTAAATTAGAGAGGACATAACATAATTTATATGAATGGTTTGGTTATTCAGTGGTTTCTCTTCTTGCGGAGAAGTGAGAAATTTCAGAAACATCAGTTTCAGTTAAAAAGAGTCGAGCCAAATTTCCTTAAACTGCATTTAAACATGAAAGAGCCTGACTTTCACCAAGCAACTTAAAATTGTAGGTTCTGATGTTCCAAAACTTCTAATGTTTTTTCTTTTATGCAAAACAAGGATCATACGTACTGCAGCTCTTTACTGGCCCTTTTCCCAAAGTAGGCAATGAGAAGCAGGCCTAGAAGGAAAAAGAGATTTGAACAAATTATTTCATGTTATACCATTTCTAATTTGTTATAAGTGAAAATTGCTGCCAACAGGATCCCAAGTTGATAAGAAACTCCTGTACCAATTTATGACAGAAGCATTTTGAGGGGGGAAAAAAGGAAATTTTTTATGGAGTAATGGTATCTCTCGTAAAAAAGCTATGCAAAATATTATGGTTGCTAATGATATTCAGTATGATCAGCACATGTCAGAACACAACTGTGTCAGAACAAGTGAAACGTCCCTTTTTGGTATAAAAATGCTTTTGAAAGATTTTCAAGTTTCAGAATTTTTTACCATGTAAATATAGTAACAAAATATTTATATGACAAGCCAGATATGTTTCTATTTTTCATCAGTCTTTTGCCTTAAAAATGATTTAATTAAATGCCACTTACCAAAATAATTAATGAGCAGGGTATTTCAAAGCAGTTGACATTTGGTAATCCTCTTGAACATATTTCACAGACATATAGATAGAGATGTTGGTTCTCATGAACTGAAACAAAGGAAAACACATTGTAGTGTAGCCCCAAGACCATATCCACAAAAGCTGTAAAGGCAAAATTTGGACGTAAACACCTTGCTCAAAACCCTCTACATCACTTTTCAGTTATTGCCCAATTCCTAAGGCATTAAAATACTAAGGACACTTAGATTTTGCAAGTAAGAAACTTGAACTTCAGCCTCAGGATATGACCAGAAGTCGTGTATTTCACCTGCTGCTAGACATCTGTCTCATGTCTAAAACTAGTCAGAATTCAGACAGGACATAGGTCTTTTCCCTTGCACTTCCTATGGGCAGCCTCACTGCACCCTAATTGATCCAAGGGTAGAAAGTACACCAAGTAATTTTAGGATGGTTTGGGAAGGAAGAGTAAAGATCTCCTCCTTTTACTGTTAAATGTCATCCACAACATCACAAAGGGATTTCCAAACAAGTAATTCTCAAGCCTTTTGTAGCCAAAAATTACATGAGAAAACTGGTGCTCTGTGTTCCATCTACGATCATCCCAGAGTGGCTATCTCTGCTTTTTCCTTTCCTGTACTCTGATCAGGGCTGCTTCCTACTCCTTTCCCTCACTGCTCTGTAGATTTAGCTATGAAAATCTACATTTTCATATTCTGCACTTTCAGAAGTTTGTGTTGTACCTACCATCTTGGGTGAAAGACATGATTATTATATGTCCAGGAATTACGTTTCTCATTATCACCCATTTAAGCTGCTCCACTTTAGATAGTAGTATTAAATATTCATGAAACAAGAGAATGTAAGAAAACATTAGATCCTGAGGGAATTCACCTGGGAAGCAGAAGAACTGGACTCCAAAGTCTGCTTGAATTACTATTTAATTTTTTTTTCTTCATTTTTCTCTGGTTCAGTGAATACTTCACTGCAAGGCCAAACACCTCTCTTGAGAAAATCATAGCCAAGAGTACTTCTCAGAAAAGATTCAGCCAAGGTTTGTCATGTCATTTCTTATGTAGTAAATGGAAAGTTGTTTCTGAGTATCTACAATCAAAGATGTTGTGGAGTCTCTCTCACTGGAGATATTCAAGAGCCATCTGGAAACAATCCTGTGCCATGAAGTCTAGGATGGCCCTGCTCGAGCAACGAGGTTGGAACACACAACCCACTGTGGTCACTTCCAACCTTATCCATTCTGTGATTCTGTGTTTCTCTGAGTCTGCAGCCCTGCCCCTGTTCCCCTCTGTGACTGTCACTGCACATGCTACACAAGGCCAAAACCCATGAAACAGTTAAGGACACTGTACACAACTGCAGGTGCTAAGGGATTAGACAGTAGGTCACAAGAATTTGTACCTTACCTTTGGTTTCCCAGTGGTCCCCATTGAAAGATATTATGATTTTCAGCACTGTCAAATAAAATCTCAAAGTAGTTGTATTTTCAAGAAGCGTGACATAGGGATTGATCAAAAATATTTGTATGAAATATGAAAAACAAAATTAAGAGATTGAAGACAATAGAAAAGTAAGGTATGAGATGTTATAAAGCTGTTAATGTTGGCCATTTTGACTACTGTCAGTGAAGCAGGTCAGGAAATCTTTGCTTCCCAGTCTGTGATGGTAGTGTCATGCCAAAGCCACTCCTACTCTTCCTAACTTCTGCTGCAAACTGAATTATTCAAAAATTTTATCAGACATGGGAATATAACTAAGGCACAAGACTCATCACCGCAAAGAATAATTTGCTTTCTGATGGAAACAAAAGGGTAATTGTCTCTATTGAGAATCCAGTATGATGAACACCTAATAATATATTATTATTTAACAATACCCATGTGTGCTTTTAAGTAGAAGAATGGTACATAGATTATTTCATACGCAATGTTCTTTTATTACTTTTCTGCTGTTACAAGAAACTGTTCTATAAAATTTATGCTAAATATCGCTTTTTCAGTTCTTACTGTACCCTAGAGAAGTTAGTTTAATCATAAGTACATAAGGGAATTTTTAGAATGAAACTGAATCTGTTCAAGGAAAGATGAGATCAAAAGATATTCACTGGAGACAATTAGGAGTAAGAAAGATACTTATGCCCTATTAGTTTAATTAATGACATTCTCCAGTAAAGTTATTTTTAAAAAATAAATAATATTAACAAATTAATAGGCTGTGAAGGGCTTCAAAGTGAGATTATAAAATAGGAAACTTGCTGGAATATGAGCCATCGTTGAACAGAAAACAGTTTTTATTATAAAGGGATTTATTAGAATACCTAAAACTCTTAAATGGAAGACAGCAAAATGGGCCTGAATGTATGACAAATACCAATAAAACTCTGATTCTCCTTATGATGCTGAAAAACTTGTTTTCCAAAATCTTTTTCATATACGTAGATTAGCTTCCCCTGTAAAGTTGTTATAACTTTTTAATTGCTAGATATTTTATGCTCAGTTTAAAGGACATGAGATTTTGAATCAAATCCAAAATATCTGCATTTTTTGATTGACCGGTTGCAGTTGACTTAACAGTAACTACTCAAAAATTTAATAAATTGGATATAATTTATGTTAAAGGCAATTTGGATTATAACAGCCAAAAAACCCCGTCAATATAAAAAGAATAAATTGAAGTGAACAATATAAAATTGCCTGCTTGTTCAACATCAATTCGCTGGAGTGTTTAGCCGGAGTCCAATGAAGTCTTTTTTGAGACTGATTTCCCATTTAGTCCATGCTTATCTTGAAACTTCATTTAAGTCTTCAAATCAGAGTTCTGAAAGCAAGACTCTACTATCACATACATTATTAGACATTATGGTCTATGTGTATATAAATCCTTACAAATAGTAGGTGATAGTCTGTACTTAGCGAGCTGCTTCTCCTTTCAATCTTCAAATTGTTTGCATACTACTTCAAAATACACTCAAGGGGAGGGTGTGTGGGTGTGTGTGTGTGTGTGTGAAAGATCTGAAATATTTCACAAAATGGATTCAATAAGTGAAAAGCCACAATATTTATAAACATTTTTTCCAACCCGTATTTTTACTGATGGAGTAGTTGCAGTGTAGTTCTCTAACATTTGGATGATTCTGTTAGGTCTTCAAAATATTTGCAACTCATGCAGATATTTTGTAATACATTCTTCTCTTACTAAAGCAGTGTAAACCTACTTTTGTCTCTGTCCTGTCTCAGGAATAAAGCTGCTTCTGAGTCAAAACTAATCCTTATGTCACTTGTTCATTTTGCACCTTGGACTTTTTGTCTGTGCTTCTTTTGTCTATATTTTTGTCTCTGAAAATATTTTATATTAATCCTTAGCAATATCAGTTAGAATCTACTTTCTGTTCTCTTTCTTCATATTTTCAGGCTGACTGAAACTAGATCCCATCATGAAAATCTTCCAGTATGTGTGTGGCAGCCGACATAACCCTGCGTCACACAAATGCAAATTTTGTGTTTTGCAACTAAGACTGTGGCTGAGCAGCTGAGAGAAAGGCTGCCAGAGCTGGCTGGGTTTGTGCTTTTTGGTGCCACCTCTTCGAGGAAGGAACAGGGAATGTGGAGTTTGTTCTCCTGAGGTAGGCTGAGCATAGCATAGGTACAGAGAAAGGCCTTGAACAGCAGGACAGGGCAAGCAGCCGAAGACAGAATGGGAGCATGAAGCATGAAGACAAACAGAAGTTTTGCTCCTGATAGGAGCAAGGGACCTTCATGAAGGTTAACTTCCAAAGTTAAGACTGTGAAAAAAAGGAAGCAGGATACCCTGAAGGAACTGTGTGGAGTTTGTGGAAACCTGGAAAGCTACTGTAAATTGCTGAACAGAATAGCAAAGCTGAAGAAAACTGTGTTCTTGAAAGAGCACATCTGACAGGGTTCTAGTAAGTTTTAAGCTTCTAACTTCATCCTCCTTTACCCAGGAGATGTGAGGAGTTCCTTTTTACTTAACAACCTCGTGTATGCTTCATATTTTGTGTTGTAGTAGTGCCAAACTTCAGACATTGGTTATATCTTTTTCTGTCCTTGTGTAAGGAGAAGGACTAGACAATTCTGCCTCAAGGTTTTGATGAATTTAGGATTTTTTTCATAGCATTTACGGCGACNAAAAAAAGGGAAGGGAAGGGAAGGGAAGGGAAGGGAAGGGAGGAATCATCAAAGTCCTGAGACATGATTATGTGCTCTTTTTGCACTAAAAGGAAACCGTGAAACCTCCAGGTACAATTTAGGATTCAGACAACCACAAAACCACACTGTAGCCGAAGTGCTGCTGAGTCAGGTCCTTAGCTCTCACTGATGATCTACAATCATAAAAGTTTCTAAATCAATGAACTTGGAAAAAAGAACTACAGGAAAAAGAACTGCCTATCTAGAAAGTTCCTACATTTGTTGTCTATGATTCTGCGTTAGGTGGTGTACATAGATTTAATTTGCAGATTAAATTGTTTTGAAGGAAAATTAAAAAATTTGTGTATTCTTTAGAAGTAGTTTGGTGGAAAAAAAATTACAGCGTTCATATAATATCAGTAATGAAGCAGGATACACCAATGTGTATTTGGGATTATAATAATTATATTCTGCCCTCTAACTCCTGTAAGTCTATCAGTGTACTTTTATGGAAAATATGTCTTTATCATTTGTACACAACAGCGTAAATAACATGCATTTCACGTCTCTATATATACTTACTGAGGTGCTGAGATACTCTCTAGCTTTAGTCTGTACTTTTTTGAGAGTCATTAAAAAATTATTAGAAAACATTGCATGACTTTCTGAAAAGTAAGTTTTACTTTATACTTGTATGGCTAAGTAAAACACACATTCCTGCATTAAAAAGGGGATAGCTAACTAAAATGTTAAATAAATAATATATAAAAAATATAAATAATATATAAAATGTTTTAACTTGCATATGACTTTCAGTCAGATTATGCTTTTCTTTCAAGTCAGTGAACTATAAAGAAATTACTTCCAGAAAGATATTAGAGCTGAATATCTTCCCTATGTTTACATATTCTTACAGAAATATATGAAAATAGATGACAATGGAAGAAAAGACCCATCGGAAAATCTCTTCTCAAAGTTTGATTAACTTTGGAAGCAGCTGGAACTTCAGCTGCTGTTTACCCATCAAGGTAGGTGTCTTATAAACCAATGATTCATATTGTGACATTTTAACTACATAAATAAACTTAACTAAAGCATGAAAAATTGTGTTTCACTTCTGAATGATTTTGTATCTCTTCTAGATTCTTTTGTTCCACAGCATTTTACCAAGAAAGAAATTTAGAATTATATTAGTAGACTAAATTTATTTGTAGTGCACATATGTTATTGCTCCTGTAAAGAAGTCGCTATTTTAACGCATGTTAGGAATACATAATAGATCTTTGTGCTCTATGGCAGAAACTTGTTTTGGTTATTTCACAGTGGCGTTACTTTAGGTTTGCTGTCATTGATTGCAAGATTTAGTAATTGAAAATTAATGAAAAGTTTCTTTGTATATGCAAGACAAAAAATGTTGCTAATTGTATTATTTGTTTATGTTATACAATTCCACCAGTAACAGATTATCAGCTGGTTGGTATCTTGCAGGTATTTGTAGTTTGCTTAAACTATAAACTAACTTTTCAAGTACTGCTATCATCATATATTCTCCAGTATCTTATTTTCATTCTTTAACGTCTAAAAGAGTCACATTTTAACTTTCTCAGTGGTTCTTTTAAATGAAAAGATGAACTTCTCATCACTAGCCTAGATGCAATTTAATTGTGCTGCAAAATGTAATCTTAAGTATTTATTTATAAGCATTAAATTAAAAGTGTTATTCAGTTTCTTAGTTTTTGTTATGAAGTATACACAGATCTGTACACAAATATGAATAGACTTCATTATTCAACTCTGTCTTTGAATTCAGCATACATCCACAAAATAAGCTCTTACATGGTTTGCATCAATGTCATATGTATTCAAATATTTCTAGAACAGATTGAAAAACTCCTTCCTGCAAAACAAGAAACCATAAGTAACTTTAGATAGAGATACGTCTGTATCTTTAGCATTTAAACTGGAAATGTCTAGTCCTAATAGATGCATTTTAATCACTTTTTCTAGTATTTCTGTAGGCATATAAGAGTTGAAAGAAATCATGATAAATTTCTGCACTCTAAGTACACTGAACTGTAGTTTTTCTCACAAGCTGGAAAAGGAATAAAACAACAAAATGCAGGTTAGCGTAAACAAGAAAATTAAGGTTGCTGCCAGAACATTTTTCCTGTTTTAAACTTCCTCCTGTCATAATGCTAGAAGACATTTTTCAAAGAATTTGAAACAATGCTGAAAATAACTCAAACTTACTAAGAGGGTTTGACATACACAATCTGAGAATCACAGAATGATTGAGATTGGAAAGGATTTCTGGAGATCATCTTGTCCAATCCCCCTCTTCAAGCAGGGGCAGACAAAGCAGGTTTCTGAGGACCACTCCAGTTTGCTATACCTCCAAGGATGGAGGCTCCATAACCTCTCTGGGCGACGGGATCCAGTGAATGACCAGCTGCACAGTAAAAACAAAGTGTTTTCTTGTCTTTGGATAGAATTTCGTGTTTTTTCATCTGTGCCAATTTGCCCTTTTCAGAGGGCACAACTGAGAGAAGTTGGTGACTGTATCTTCTTCATTCCCTCCTCCCAGGTTTGTATACATGAATATGATTGCCCTGAACCTTCTCTTTCCGCAGGCTGACCACTCCCAGCAGTCTTGGCTGTCAGATGCTGCAATTCCTTACTCACCTTCATGAAAGATGCACCAGATTCACCCTAGCAAGTCCATATATTTCTTGTACTGGGAAACCCTGTGCTGGACCCAGCTGTTCATGGACTTGCCAGTGCTGAGTAGAGGGATCACCTCCCTTGACCTGATGACAGTACTTATTCTAATGCAGTCCACGATACTTTTGACGTTCTTTTCTGCAAGTGTGTGCTGCTGGCTCTTGGTTTGCTTGTTGCCCACAACAGCACCAAATGTGTTCTCTGTAGAACTGCCTTCTAGCTCATTGGCCACAGTTTGTACTGGTGCCTGGGGCTGTTCCTCCTTCTATCCAAGGTGCAGGACTTTTCATTTGCCCTTGTTGAATTTCATGGGAGTTCTTCTGGCCCATTTCTCCAGCCTGCCCAAGTCCACCTGCACCAGATCCACTGGTGTAATAGCTACTGCTCCCAAATTTATACCAGCTGTAAATCTGCTGACAGTTCAGTCTTCCATCATCCAGGTCATGAATGAAGGTGTTAAACACAGTTATGTGCCAGTTTTCATCCCTAAGGCATGTCTTCCACATGGAATTTGTGTTGTTGATACCAGTTCTATGATCCCAGCAGTTTTCAGCCCACATTACCAACCATTTTCCCTAGCCTGTATTTTATAAGGCTTTCTATGAGCTTGTTAATGGACAGTGTCAAAAACCTTGCTAAATTTGAAGTAATCAACACTCAGTGATCTCCCTTCATCTATCAAACCAGTCATCTCATCATGGAAGTCTATCATAATGGTCAGGCATAATTTCTCCTTCATTATTGTATGATGGTGTGCTGGAATTTGGTTAAATTTGGCTATTTTTATCCTGAATTCTACAAAACCACACTTTATTCTGCTCAGTTTAGCCAAAATTTGAAAGGACACAGTCTATATGAAACAAATATTGACCAGATGTTGATTAAGTGATGTTTTTAAGCATTCTGGCTATTCTTTTCAGCTGCAAAACAACATTAAGGAAAACCTAAGTATCGGGGAAAAGGTACTTAAATTTGGACTCTGTGGCAGCTAACAGTGCTAAGTGAAGGTCTGCATTAAACTACTCTTCTGGGAGTTTTCCTTTTTGCTTCAAGGGTGTCTGAAATATGTGGTAAAAATTTCATAACAGTATACAAGAAAAGATGTGAACTGAAATTTATGCAAGGACTTCAACCAAATTATTATGAACATTTTCATATTCAGTCTTCGTAGTACTTTGTAGGATTACATTTCTGCCAACATTCAAGCTCTGATGAAATGGGGATTATATAACAAAGAAACATTTTTTTTCATTAATCTGTCATATGAGTCTCATTAACAAAGTCTCGTCATAGTAATTACTTAAGAACCAGGCATTAGAATATTTAGCATCTAAAAAAGTTCATTATATTCAAACGTTATGAAAGCATCTTTGAATACAATTTAATCTCCTTATTTATTTTTGACAAGATAGAAATAGAAGAAAACAGGATATAATAAAATAATAACAAGCAAATAATGGAAAGAAAAATTAAGAAATGAGATTTCTAGCATTTTGTTATCTTTTTATGCAGCAGGTTCTAATACCAAATGTAAATCGCCTATTTGCTAGATTTTGTCCTTTTGAAATGCCTCAAGCAATGGTAACTATGGGGTTCACACTGATTGATATCTCTTGCAATATCCCTGCTGTGACATTTGATAATATTATGCCTTTGATCGTATGCTTGTCATATGCATACACGTTTTGAAGTAGGTCCACATAAGTTGTGTCAGGAATTTTCCTCTTTCAAAAAATGAAGCAAGCAAATGAACAATGATAGAAAATATATCAAGGCTATTTTACAGCCTGTAACTTCATTGATGCCTGAAGAGCCTGAAAGCATCTAGAAGAATCTAAACTAAGTTTAGAGTCAGGGGTAAATCCTGACCCTTGCTGATCAGATTAAAAAGTGTATTTTCTAGCATCAAGTAAATTTAATGTAAATTCTCTCGTGAATAAAGCTAGTTAGTCCCAACACAGAAAACAGAACTGAATTGATCAGATGTGAGATTTATTATTTAAAGCTACCAGCATTACTGGCTCCTGTAATCAAGAGGTAACATATGTGAGTTCAAACCACTGTGTAGACGAGCTGCTGTATATTATAAGGGTTTCTCAGTAGTAATGCCCATCATTACTGCATTTATGCCATTAGTCACTCCTAACCTTAATAAAAATTACAGGGTAACGTTGAGTTTTCTTTTACTCTTTTTTCTAAAGTTAAGCTGGAAATAAGTTACAGGATGCACCTTAGCAGAAAAGTAGCTGTTCTTCCTTCTTCTTAATTATAGGAAGGTGGCTTTTCAAAAACACCAAGCACATGGAAACTCAAGTTTCTTTTTCCCTGTCTCAGCCTTTGAAATACCTGCCTGAATTCAATGGACTATCTCAAGTCACACAGAGCACATCTCTAGAGAAAAGGCAAAAAATTGCTACAGCCTGTAAGATCTTGCTGCTGTCTGGGTAGCTAGCCAGTGAGAAATAGGCTATTATGAATTTTGGTATTTTTAGTGGGTTGAGGATTTTGCTTTCACTATTATCTGAGACATGTAGTGGTCTTGACGTTCATAGTGAGGAATTATGTTTCGGTAAATAGTTTGAGGAAGGCGACTCACATGGCAGCCTATTTTCTTAGAAAGTCTTCTACAAAAAACAAAACTCCAAAAGCACTGACTTCTTTGAACAACAACAGGAGAGTTTGTTAGGAAGACAGGAAGGCTAACTGACTAAGCTATGGAAAAAAGGAAATTAGAACCTGAGGAGATGCTTCTAAGAGTTGATGGCAGAATAAAATATTAGATATACAAAATAAAATTTTTGGTAAAGAAAATAAACTGCATACATGAAAAGGGATTTGGAGATTAAGAATCCTGCTACAAAGGTCTTCTTGTCAAAGTCACTAGGATGTAAGCTCAGAGGTAGAAGTGGAAGTTTCTATTAAGAAGTCTCATACTATGTATGAAATACTGTTTTCAGGGTAGCTTGACCAGTGCACGGTTCAGTATTTTTCGGAAAAATGATATATGAAAGCACATTTTATCTTTCCCATATTTTCACAGAGTGAGAGAAAAAGAGAGGGGGGATATTCTTGTATATGCTGTCTAAAGTAAGAAGATATATTTAAAATCTTTTGAAACTCTACTACTTTCCTTTTACATTCATGTGCCTTTATAGGGTTAATAATGTGAAAGGATAATTTGCTTAAGAAGAGGTCTAGAGGAAGTGTGATTAAGCTAATACTGTCTTAGAGAGACTGCTTTTTGAGAAGGAGTATCAGTCAGAGTATTTCCAGATATTTTAGTAGGAATGTTAGCAAAATTCCAAGGAATTCAAGGACATCAACTCAGAGGATACAGCTGGGTTAAGAATAATTTTTTTAATCATCCCAATGACCTTTCTTTATGACAAAAAGCTTGCGTTGATCAAAAAGAAAGAAGCGAAATGCTAATTCAAAGGTAATATCCTTAATCTGTTTCTCAGTTCTTTTTGCAACTCTTTTTCATTCCACCCTCTCCCTCTCTTTTTTCTCATAAGAATTAGCTACTTGTATGACTACATAAAAGCTTCTGTCAAGACCATGACTGTCTTTACCCTTCCTCTTATTTTATCTCCTTTATTCTTAGAAGATCAGCTCTTACCAACATTCAGCACAGTAAGGCCAACCCGGGGTTTCCATAACTACTCACAAAACCAATTTCTTGTTTCCTTTCAAATTCCTCTTTAAAACTGTGCTTTACATTTATGCCTACATCACCACTCATTTGTCAGTGCCAATCTCATATCTCTACTCTTCTGTTTATGGGCACTGCCTTCAGAAGTTGCCAATATTTTTCTGTGTATTTATACAGTACTTAGTCAGTACCGCACTGTCAGAAGTGCTCATCAGCCACATGCTATTAAAGTAATCAGTAATAACTTTGTTAGTCTAGTTCTAGAGGTTTGAAGACAGGATTTGAGCAAGTAGATTTATACTCCAAAGTAAAGCTGCATACAATTAGTCCCATCAACATCAAATATCTTAGTTACTTATAGTTAAAATATATCGAAAAAGGAAAACAATTATGTTCATGCAATCAAAATATCCCTTTCATATGCACTTGGAAATGTTTTCCTCAATTATTAGAAAACAAAAGTAAATAAAAAGAAATTACAGCAACTGATTTACAGATTAATTTATGATCTGGTGATTGGTGGGAACATCCTCATGTTTTGCTCCAGATGGGTTTTGTCTTAAGTGAGGGATCAGAACCTAAATACAGATAAGTACACTTAACAGAAAAAGTATTTAGCTTCGGCTGCATATATGACCCACAGCATTTGTCATTCCAGGCAGTGAAATGTCATGGATCATATTCTTATAAAATTCTTTACTATGCATTGTTCACTGCTTACAACAATCAGTACATTCCTTCAAATTCTTGATACAAGAATTAAAAACGTGGCTTTAATTAAATACTGATTTTTTTTCTCACCACAGCTAATTAGCTTGGGCAGAACCCCCACTGACGTGTCCAAGTTTTGAACTGCATCTCACTGCTGTGGAACATCTGTTTGCACTTGACCATGTTAGGTTGCCAGAAGCATGATCAAATTAACTGTGGAACCAGGGCCAGACCCTCTAAATTGCTCTAAGCACCTATTTTTTTCTAAGTGTTAAGAAATGTAGAGTGCTTATGGTAGAAATAACGTAAGATTACACCTTTTGCTGTGGTTCATATTTATTTGAAAAACTGAAAACACATACGGTTTATTACCACCTTCATTTGGCTTTTCCTATGGCTGGATTCTGTTCCTGGGATAGGGCAACTTTGGATGAACAGACAGACTGGAGAACTGGAGGCTCAAGATGAGAGCTGTGGAAGGGGACCTGGGGGCTATGTTTGACAGAAAGTTGAACATGAGCCAGAGTGCCCTGGCAGCCAGGAGGGTCAGCCTGGGGTGTCCTGGGGGCATCAGACACAGCATCACCAGCCAGGCAAGGGAGGGGATTGTCCTGCTCTGCTCTGCACTGGGGCAGCCTCACCTCCAGTGCTGGGGACAGTTTTGGGTGCCACAGTATAAAACAGACATTAAACTATTGGAGAGGGTTCGAAGGAGAGCTACAAAGATGGTGAAGGGCCTTGAGGGGAAGCTGTGTGAGGAGTGGCTGAGGGCACTTGGTCTGTTCAGCCTGGAGGAGACTGAGGGGAGACCTCAGTGCAGGTACAACTTCCACATGAGGGGAAGAGCAGGGGCAGGCACTGATCTCTGCTCTGTGGTGACAGGGACAGGACCTGAGGGAACAGCATGAAGCTGTGCCAGGGGAGGTTTAGCTGGGATAACAGGAAAAAATTCTTCCCCCAGAGGTGTCTGGGCACTGGCACAGGCTCCCCAGGGAAGAGGTCACAGCACCAGCCCTGACAGAGTTCCAGAAGGGTTTGGACAGCAGCCTCAGTTACATGGTGTGACTCTTGGGGTGTCTTGTGCAAAGACAGGAGTTGGGCTTCGAGGATCCCTGTGGGTGCCTTCCAACTCAGGATATTCTGTGATTCTAGGATATATATTGTCCACTTGTGTCTCAGACAGAAAATGATCATATCCTGACAGAAGAACAATTTTAGGCAAGGAAAGAAAGAAACAACAAAACTGTTCTTCCTAAGAGCAGGAGACACTTAAATAGCATATTGGCTATTTACAATTTAACTTTTTATAATTTTTCTGAAAATTATTCCTTTTTCATTAGTCAAATAATGTAGTTATAATTAAGTTCAACAACCCAAACCAATCTATCTGTGTTTTTGTATAAAAACTTTCTACATGACTAGCAAGTAATGACATTATGTTCAAAACTAGGAACAATCATTTAAACTGAGCCTATCCATAGAACAATTACTTTTGCTGTATTGTAAAAATTTTCTGGCCAGAATATCTAAGCTGACAACTAACAGTAACTAAGCAATTAGGGACATCTGTTCTTCTCTGCTCCTGAAATCTGTTCTATAAATAGATTTGCAATACGTTCTCTTTCTTTAATAGAGTAGGGATCCTGTAAATCTTATTTCATGTCAAATTCTTAAGAAACAAATCTGACAATATAAACTATAAGTTTAACCCTTTTAATGCATTCTCACTTTTATAGAAAAGTCTCATCTTTTAAAATGTTGTCTTTTCATATAAATACAGACCTACTCTGTTAAATATGTCCCATTAGTTGAACCCTGCATTGACATACTATTTCTGTTTACAGAAATATCCTAACAGTAGTTAGGATTATCTTTTTGTTTGAGTACTGTGTAAAAATGAAAATGTGAACTTAAAGGGATAATCTACTGAATGTCTCACTAGGGTAAGTTACTGCTATATACATAATATTTTTCAAAAAAAACATGCAGCATTATTTCTTACCTTCAGTACAGCTCTGCTTTGGACAGGTAAGTGTTTTCATGTCTTAAGACATCCAGGACTTTACTGGGAGGATGGAATTTAGTATCCAGTTTTCTGTGACCACTCTGCTTAATCTCATTCTCTAAACACAATAGCTGCCCTACATAAACACTAAAATGTGCATGTAATTTATGACTACTTGTGGACTTGGAACTTATTGAATACACGGCCTAGAAGAGTAAAGCCTGTTGTCATCTCTGTGGATCAAAGCATTTCTTTGTTAGTAGGATGAACTCAGAGCACTGCTGATGACAAAATTGTACCTTCAGAGCAAGTCCTCTGAAAACGCAAAGATGGAGCAGTATTCAGAGGTAAGGGAAAATGGTATGTCAGAATCAAAACTAATAAGATGTTTTAACTTTCTATACGCAGATTACAATGAAGTAGAAGAAATTCTGTTTGCTTTCATAGCAGTTTTATACTGATAGCTGTACATTTTTCTTGTTTCCTAAATATACAGTTCATGTCGCCAAGGGTTCTCATATTTTCGAAGTGACAGAGTGAATTCAGCGTTCTACTTTTCAGAGGTATTATACTGCTAGAAGTACTAATGGTACTATTTCCAAAAAAAAAAACCTGACAATCACAAGAATATCAAGAAGAGTGTTCAGGCTTTTTCTCTTCATGTAATTGTTACTACATTTTCCCCATATGTCTAACTCCACAGATGTCTATATTTTATAATACAGAGCCATTTTTAGTAAATACATCATCCTGATCCCTATCATCATTACCGCACAAGAATGAAAAATTCAGCACCTTAAGCAAAACACCAATTCCTTCTTCCCCAGATTAGGCAAATTTGTAATTTCAGCTACTATTGCAGCAGCAATTTTTTTTTAGGCTTAGAGACATCAGAATTTTCTCAGATACAAAATAGTTCAGCTGATGAAGGTGTGACAACTTCTATTGCCAACTTAACATCCAGCCCTCGGGAGGACTTTATAATCCCCAAAATAAAAGCATTTCCTCTAGGCCTGACAGCTGAAATCAAGGTCTGAAATATTCCTCCTATTGAAGAACTAGGGAACAGTGGATTAATCTTTTCTGTAATCCTGAAAAAGACTGAGGTAAAAGACATGTATCCTTTATTGCTGGCAATCTCTGAAAAATAAAATCACCAGTTTTTTAAACTGTGGAGCCTATTACTGTATAAAGCCCATGTAAGTGAATGCATGCCGTGTCTATGGTGCTTAACTGCGTGCAGACAAGCTTTCAAACAAGCATGGCTACATCCACCAAAGCTGATCATCCCAAAGTCGAACCAGTTACACAGGCAACAGGATAACTAACGCTACTTTTACTAATATGGTCTTAGGAAAGATCCATCTGCCTGAACGAAAACAAAAGGCAGATTTATGATGAATTTCTTGAGAGGTTGGTCAGACTTCAAGCTTCTGGAAGAGACACATGACCTGTCATAGAAAATAAATGAAAACACTGATGAACACCCAGTATCTCATTACAAAGCAATGCGTGCACATAAACATATATATATATATAAAAACCAAAAAATGCTTACCTTGCATTACTTAAACTGTTTAAACTACTAAACATTTTGCATTGTACTGCAAAAGTACTCTGCAATAACATGCCAATTGATTGTAAATACAAGGAAACCTCATGCAGCAAACACTACTACATTTTTAACAGGAGTTACACAGGCTGGTAAAATATGTGCTACCGCATCCATCAGCCACAATCAAACCGCACCTACCACATGTTCCCTAATCTCTGACATATTCGGCATTTATTCCCTACACATCTTCACTTCAAACTCTCCCTATCTGACGCACAACTTTTGAAACTGAAATTTTCTTTGTCTGCTGTAATTCATCTTATCTCCTATTATGGTAAATGTGTAGTATTTTCTTCTCATTAATCATGCTTAATACAAAGATAACATGTAGTAACCTTTCACAATATTTCAATGTGAAAACGATGGCTTCTTAATAGCTCACTTTTTTCAATATGCAAATTTCAAAATCAAACATTTCACATCAAACTAAAACTGATTCAATTTTTTACACTATTCAGAGGTCTAACCGACTATTTCTAATTTTTTTTGGCTAAGATTGCTAGATTAAATTGTTCTTCTATGTTGTATTTTATTAACTGATTTGAATTCTCAACTGTCTTTTGAGCTAGGACAGAAATGTCAAGAAAGCGCTTCAGTATTTTAGAAACAACTTTTCAGAAACAATTTTTGCCATTGTGTGGCTTTAGACGTTAGTTGTTTGTTTTACCTGCTGTTCTTCATGTTCTCTAGATATTGTTGCAATAACTCAAAGCATTCAGTGCCTCAAAGTGTATATATATACACACATTATATATATACTGCTTTTTGTGGGGTCTACAGGTTACAAGTAAAAAAGATTTAGTACGCTAAGTGATTCTATCTAAACCGTGTCTTCAAGTGAAACCATTTAATCTTATTTTAGCCTTATATGATTTTGAATAGTTCTTACATAAGGCATGAATAATAAGATCTTGTTTTTATCAACTTTTCTGGATCTAAATGCTGCTTCATCAGCCAGAGATTTTCTGTCTTGGATGCAAGCTTCAGAAAAACATCCATAAAAATATTTTGCAAGGGTGTCCATTATGTGTTTATATGGTAATATTTACAGAGAATAAAACAACTAACAGGGAGTTTCGGTGTGTATCCTGCCTTGGTTTTGTTTTTTCCCAAGTTTCTTATCACATAAGAAACTTGTGAAATATGTAGATGGTTGCCCTTTCATTTCATCTGTATGTTAGTCACTTAAACTTACTAGGTAACTATGTCCTCACTTCAGCTAAATCTCTTATCTTTATTAAAAAAAAAATTACTATTACTAAGAAATTTCACTGACACAGCAGCCTTGACCACTCACACCTGGCAAGCCCAGCTAGCTCCACTGGCTGCCGGTGTCGAGAGTGGGCTGTCTCCCAGCTTCCGTGAAGCAGGAGTACAGCTAGGGCTCTCCACCCTTATCACGGCCATCTCTGTATCCAAGGGGAAGTAAAGGAGCGAGGAGGAGACCTTTCCAGGTTCCGGAAGAGGGTTTATTGGGAGGCTGAGGAGAAAAAACCACACAGCGAGGGAAGGAACCCAGAAAAACCGGGAGAACAGCCTTACAGCAACTTAAATACGGGACCTCCCCCATGGGAGGGCACAAAGCTTCAGCCAATGAGGGGCAACAAGGGGTGTAACATAAGGCGGGATTACAGTCTCACATAACCAATAGGGAGTAACTTAGGCGGGGATTCATACAAAATAACGAATAGTAAACCGAGGAGGGGATGATTGACACAGAATGTTCTGGAAGAATGGGCGGGGCCAGGAGGGATTGACAACTGTAAGGGCAGGGTTTAGGGTGAAGGACAGGGAAGATTCTTGACGGGTAGGCGGGGCTTAGGGTGATGGGCAAGGGTAAAGGCAGGAAAGGGAGAAACCATTTTATAACAACACAGGGGTACAACTGAGGGAAAAACCATTATAATAAGGGAACAATACAACTGAATAACAACCAAATTAAACATAAACTGCAACATTTCACCTTTCTTTTTGGATAGCTGAAGGGTACTCTGTACCATATCCTTTTATCCTTACTTTAATAGAATAAAAAGAGCAAGTTTTCACAGATGTTTCCACAGTTTTTCTCAGGCTGAATGAATTGACAAAAATAAGTAGGGAACACTGATCTTTGCTGCAAGTAACATTTGTACTTGGATCAAATACAGTAGATTGTCCTTTAATTATAGATGTTTCAAAATGCTGTATTTCAGACTATGGGAAAACTTCTTAGTCTTCTTTCTGTTTTTGTGTTTCATTCCAGCTGCATTATGATTTAGGGAAGTTATATTAAATAGTTCTGCAAAATATCCTGTATTTGATATTTTCTATCCATATTGTTAAGTGGGAAAGAAATGTTTGGTTGAATGACATAAAAAATCTGCATCTCATATGAAAATTCCTCATTTTGCTCTGTGATAGCTCTCAAAAAGCAGAGATGTCCATCAGTTCAAGCATTTTTCACTGGGATACTCTGTTAGCATATCAGTAGGGCATAATACAGCCCTTTCATCAGACAGAGGCTTAAAGGTCTGCTGCAAGTTTTTTCTAGTGACAGAAGAAGATCCCAGCAAGGAGGAAGCTATAGTCAAATGCTTTGCTTGGTTCTAAATAAAGGCTTGAAAAAGCAGTTCTCCATTCTTGACAGATCCATTGATTTCTTGAATTTTTGGCAGGTTTGTTATGGCAGATGTGCTCAGTAGAATTTAGGGTATGCTCATAGCTACTTACAGATTTTTGGAAACTGCTGTTTCTGCTAAGTTATTCAGTTAAGAAGTGGAAACCCACATTTTATAATAAAACTTGATGACATCTGTCACAGCTTGATTGCTTGTGTTGAGGTAGTAACTTAAGTCCTTTCATATGAATAAATAACAGTGTGATAGTTTATGTGTAATGCTGCCATCTATCCAAAAGCTCAAATCAGTTTTTGATCAAGTCTTGAAATAAAAAAAGGCTCCAAATAGGTGTAAGGCCAAACCTTTTCACTGTGAGGACGGTCAAGCATTGGAACAGGTTTCCCAGAGAAACCTGTGTAGTCTCATTCTTCGAGATTTTCAACCTAGACCTCAACAATGTGGTCTGACCCTGCTTTAAGAAGGACCTTTCGAGGTGCCTTCCAACCTGAACTTGCCTATGATTTTGTAAAAACTATTTTTTTCCTGATTTAGGAACATCAGTGTATTATTATTATTGCTCTATAGAAGTTCTAAGTCAACTGCACATCATCTTAATCAGAGATTAGCTGACAGGACACATCCAGTGAAGTACTCTATAATTTTAACTATTAAAATTCTAGTTTTTAGATTTAATATCAAAAGCAATTTTTAAAACTTATAAAAATTTGGGATGACTTTCCTCCTAATCTATAATTCTCAAACTTAGGCAACAGAAATTAAATTGCTTGAGATAAGGATAAGGAATATCATGTCTCAAACAATATAAGGATACTTCTATTGATAGTCTAGTTTTGGTCTACAGTTTTATACTTTTCAGGGCTAATCCAAAGAAAGAAATGATAACTATTCTTTTTCTCATAGTAAGTAATTCAATTCTCTAAGAACATGAATTAATCAGAGAAAGATAAGATCAGAGTGTAAGAGCAGCCATGAATACAAAAAAACTTGTTCACATGACTTGAGACATCTCCAGAAACAAGACTGAATTCAGACACAGCAGAGTATCAAAGAAGGGAGAGGAAATTTTGTTTTTCTTGAAGAACATTTTTAGTAGCAACAGTGGTAGAAAGGCACTACTGAAATTCCTAAATATATTGTGTTAGTCTGTACTCTAAAGGGAAGGATATAAAAATATTTTATAGCAGTTCTGCAGAAATAGAAACTGCAGAGCACAATGTATACCATAATTTGCAACCATTCTGGTTTCAAGTACCAGCTCTACCTGCAAATTGTCCAAAGTTGTCATCTACATTAGAATTAAATACAATGTTTTACAGAACTGGCATTGAAAGACTAGAATGTTGGGTGGTTTCCAGGAGGTTAAATGAGTTTCTGGTGTCAAGGAATCAAACACGAGTTTAGTATATGTCATGTGACCAAAACTTCCCTCTAGAGACTGAATTTCTCAAATAACAATGGAGTCCATTAAAATATACTGAAATATGAAAAAAGCAGACTAGGGCTTTAAGAGAAAATTACTTCAGTTCATGTGAAAAGTAAATTGGACTTATCCAAGATTTTTGCTTCTGATAAAGATAGAACAAAAGGGAAATATATACCAAGAATTCACAATTTTAATCTCTTTAATTTTTCATATTTTAAATATAAAATAAAGAGGACTAAGGCAGTTATCATTATACTTAACTAGCTTGAGGCAAATTCTCTTTGTAACCCTTAAACTGGGCAATTTCTGATCATACATGTAGAAGTAAACTTGTTCTGCTGAGTTAGAAAAATATATTTTCAATGCCAGTAGTAATTTAGAATTTATTTTGTGGAAATGTGGCCAATGTAGATAACTGTTTATGAGATTTTATAGGGGTCCTCAGGCACATAATATTTATTGCAAACTCCATCTGTGGGTACCTTTTGTTGTGCTTGGCTGCCAACAGATGCATCTAACATTAGCATCTTACATTAGCATCTTACATTAGCATCTAACAGTAGCTTTCAGAAGTTCCTCCACACCCTCAAAAGAAGAAAAAAAAGGAAGAAAATATCCAGTTTATAACAAATTGACCTCATTACTATGAGTTTGCCAAATGCAATAATTTTTCTGGGTATGCCCACAGATAGGCTACACAGAAGTACACTGGACTCCAGGGTTTGAGTATAATACAACTAAATAAAACGGCTAATTCTTGTCCTGAAAAGCAGTGAGATGAGATAGAGCTGGGAACAAGCATTAAATCTTTTAACAGCCAAAGTCCCTACAAACTGCTTCATGTAACAGATGTAGTCTAAAAGTGGAGGTGTGAAAAGTGTATTTCTAGTATCCTTTAAAGGAAAGCAGACGGCCTAACACAAACACCCCATATAGGAAGGATTCAGATCAGAAGTCTTCCTTCTCTCAGAGCCCATACTGATCTTTGGGGCCAACAGCCCATAAGGTAAAGGATGCTATAACCATAATTATTTGCAATCACACGGAGAAATTCCAAGATGAGGCAAAGACACTGACTACAGCGTCCAGGTGAACTGATCCATTTGCACTTGGTCGCCCCAGCAGTGAAGGACAGGTGATATTTTAAACTATTCTGTGGTCTTAGAGAGTACCAACAAGGCAATGAGTGTCCTGTGGAGGTAGGTTATTTCCATAGAGTACAAAGAGTGTTCTCAGCCTGCAGGTTTGTGAAGACTGCCTGCACTGTGGGCTGCTGTGCCTCATGGTGCACTCTCTGTGCTAATGCGAGGGGCTCCTCCTAATCCCACTCGACTCTCACCCTGCCAGACACAGTGGGGGGAACTAGAACTACCAGATACCCTTGATGTGCACATCCCTGTAATCTTGCCATGAGTTCAGTGGGTACCAAGGCGTAAGGAAACTAGTTGGTCTGCAGCAAGAACAGGATAAAACAACATGTGATGGCATGACTGGTTAGAAAACAAACCAGATGAATTTATGAGGTTTTAGGAAAAGTGATGCTTGTCCCATAATTCTTCTCCTCACCATCCCCAGCAAACTGTTTTTTTTCTTTCTGGTGCTTTCTCTTTCTGGCCTCTGTTGTGCTCAAACAATCCAGAATGCTGAAGCTGCCTCACCTGGGACAGTACTCACAGCCATGGGCCCAGAAGAGACCTGGGCTGAGCTAGAGAAGTGCTGGTGGGTGGTTTAGCCAAGTCATGGCTGGTGGGGACCATGTTGATCCAGCACCAACTTGCAGGCTGACTCCCTGGTTTTACTGAGCCTTGCCTCATTACTACGTGCCCACCAGGTGTTTTCTGGACCTGATCCTGACCCACAGATTGAATTCCAGGCTTGACTTCAGACCTACTTCCTCACAGTACTACTGATCTGGACTGGTGATCAGTCCTGACTGCCATGCATGCATCAGATATGCTCCCTGGCTGCTCCATGTGAACCCCTGCTGTTTCCACCCCTTATCCCAGAGGGAGCAGCTGGCCTGGTGAACCAAGCATATTTTATTTGCCAGTGTGAATTTAGATATGCAGGGCCTCTGCTGACAGGCTGTCAGCCCCCCAGGTCCAGCACTGGTGCTCAGAGCAATTCCTCAAGGAAGCAATCTCCAAGGAGGGATCCTTGGGCAGTCCCTCTGTCAGTCCCCACAGTGTCAGTTCTGTGCTAGCAGTAATTTGGGAAAGGTTTCAAAGCTGGTTTCGGTGTCTTGGGTTTGATTTGGGTTTGGTTTTCTGTTTTGTTTTGGGGTTTTTTTGACATAGAGGTTTTGTGAGGACTTTTGTCAATCTGTTCTGATTCGAAAAAGGAGCTCATGACATTTCTCATGGATCTGGCCGTTGTCAAGGCTTGACATCCAGTCTTCCCCTAGCAGGCTGGTTTTGATTCTCAGTGCTGCAAGGGGCTGGTACATCTGCTGTAGTCCTGTAGTCACATTTAAGAAAACACTTCCATGGTATAAGCACAAGGAGGAGAGTAGGAAGAAACACTCTGGTATAGAGGCATCATCTAGAGCTTGCTGTGCATATGAGCATATGTTCTCAGCCACTGCCACTATGTTTGACTAAAACATTTAACAGGTGATTTTTATGATCAATGTTTCTATTGCAGGTCTATAAGAAGGACGTTTGTTTGCCTGAGAGCTGGGTAAAAAAAACCCTTAAAATGCAAGTGTTGGAATGAACAAGTAATGCTACCTTACATAATCCTATCATGCATCATTTGCAGATCTGCCCAGACAGAGCTTTTCTTTGTATAATAGGCATCTGCTTCAAGAATGGTCCATGACAAGCCTTCTGAGAATTCTTGGTAATTACACTAAAGGCTGCAGTATTAAGCATATCCTAAAATACGAAGCAAGATTTTGTATCACTTAAGGTACTCTCTTCTATTAACTACTTTCATCATTCAAAAGTGAATTGCTTCTTTGATAATTCATCTGTAAGTCCTTCATGTAATCAGCTATTTGCAAAGTGATTCATTTCATGGGAGATTGTAATTTGTGGATTTAAGCAGCCGAATGTTGCGTGACGAGTTATGAAAATTCTGAACATAACATCTGATGCCTGGAAGATAAACAATAGTCTTTACAGGAAACTGGAGAATAAGAAAAAAAACCAGTTAATTACAATATAAATGCTATTTACAACGTTTCAATGCACAACTATCCTTGCACTGAGAGTTAAGTTTCTGATACCTTAACAAAAAGAACAAAAGACATTTAAATTTAAATTTAAATTTACTCATCCATGTACCTCCTCCTCCTCATCTTTGTCCTTCTCCCTTACATTCACATGCACGGGTGCACGTCTTTGCATCCTGTTTCCTCACTGTTGTGGCTGCCTAAGTCATTATTTCCACATGCAGCACATTGAGGAAGTGATAGCAGCCACTCAGCAGGAGGCAGCTCCCGAGAGACCTCTGGTTCCTGAGAAAAAGACCACATTTCACCACCATGGTATGCTATGTGCTACATGACTCCACAGCTGAATCCTAAGAAATTGAACATGGCAGTCTCCTGAACACAACACTGTTTTGGGAAAATTACAGCTTGAGTGTACAGCTTCAGTGGAAATGCCGATACTCCCCTATGGCAAATACTCTTGAAAAATTGAGAGACTGAAAAAAGTCCTTGAAAGCATTTAATAGCTGCAGACAGAGCATAATAGCTCTTTGATCTCGTGTATGATGGGAAGAGCACCACTGGGAGCTTAATGCCATCATTTTATGCAAATGTCATTGAAGGAGACTCCATGTAGTTAAATTGTTCCATCTCAAATGCAACATTTATGAAAGCCATCACCTCTCCATTAACCTCCAGGTGGATACAATAGATCATTATATAATAGAAATTAAATCTAAATGTTACCTTTGAGTTTGGAGAACTAGAAGATGTTTTAATTAGAAAGAGAAGTGTCTGTGATATATATGAGCCTTTTTGCAAAAAACCTACTGTTGAGAAATGCTGACTGTAACTAATATTGCAAACCCTAGAATATGATAATAAAAGCCCCATATAAAGCAGCAGCTGAAAATGCACAAAGACAAACCACAGTCATTATAAGAAAAAGAAAAATCTGGGATACAATTTGCAATTTACTTTGTGCGATCTTATTGTGGCTGAGATCAGCAGAGATTTTTTATAAAACTGGCTCTGTAAATAATTTTTGAAAACATTGTTATGAATGTTTGCAGACAATGTTTTTATATTAAAGAATAGGATTTCTCTTACCTGATCTTGAAAACAAAACAAGAGCAGTACTGACTTTTGACCCTGCTCTAAATTCAGTCTTTTTTTTTCTATTGTTGTTATTATTATTATTATTATTATTATTATTATTATTATTATCATTTATTTTTTTTCCCCAGAGATTTCAAAGGTATTTTTACTTTATTTATCTAATCAATAAATTTTTTTGTGTTTGCTTGGATACAACTTTCTGGTCTTTCATGGGGTGAGTGAGTGAGTTTTAGAACTCCATGGAAACAACAATGATCATCTGAAAAAACTGCATCTTTTAACTTGCAGCAAATAATTTTACAGTTCAGATAGAAAACAGTTTTACTGCACACATACACAAAAAAAGGAAAAAAAATTAGGATCCACACGTAGAAACTCTAATGAAAATAATGCATCCAACAATCACAGGACCAAAGAATGCATCTCTATATTTATTGAAACAAATTCCAAGTCAGAAATAAAAGTGGAAGTTAACGAGGGAGAAAGAGATATAAACTAGGAAACACATAATGAGAAATTTGAAGATAAGAAATTTACTCAGAATTGGTTGCTGGTAAAAATAAACAAATAATTTAAATCAACTTCTGCATAAAACTCCTTGGTTAAAAACAGCTGAGATCATAACATTTTTGGTTCAGTCCTATGCAGCCAAAACCAAATCCAATTAAAATATAATAGTTAAGAGTCAATTCTTATCCTGGACACAAAAATTACTAGATTTTTTCTCTTGCTGTTATTGTTACAAGGTACTGATTTTGACTTATTTACTAAATTTAAAAAGTGAAGTGGACATCATTGGTACGTAAGATTTCTACTTTAAGCATAAGGATTTGACAGCTATAGATGGCAACTCACCGTTAGTTCCAATATGGATTGATCCTGTACTTTTAGTGACAAGCAGCATAGTAATGCAGCAATTCAACAACTGGGATCGACTTGTTAGAGCTTGTTAGAACAGAGTTTTAGATCATGTTGCAGTTAACTGGTATTACCGCTCAGAAATAAAGTTTTGATAGATTGGTCATGCTGCTTCCAGTGGAAAGTCTATGGGTTTTGCTTATTTGCTCACTTATTTTTGCAGTAGCAGTAGTACCAAATGCAGTAAATATTGTACATTAGCAAATATGAAAATGAGGGGCTGCAGTAGGAGACAAGGATTTGTGAACTGAACCCTGCTCCAGTGGGTTAATGACCTACAAAACCTTATTCCTATATGATTTATGACACATATGTCAGTGTTGCCCCCAACTCTAGAAGTAACCAGCTCTGCACATGAGCCATTCCGCAGGAGCCCCAACTCCTCCACTATGTCTCCCTTTTATCTTTGGATTATGGGATGTGACCACTGGCCACACACGTCCCATTGGACCGTTACTGTAAGAACAGTGGTGTGCTGCACTGATTTCCTTTTTCCTTGTCTGCCAGAGCACATCAGAGCACAGTAAAAACCTTCCTTGGCTCTCCTTCAGAAACCTTCCTTAAAAAGGAAAGAAAAATAAATCTCTCCTCTGCCCAACTTTTATTTTTTTACAAAGCTTGTAGAGTTTGGTGTAATTTTGATAGCTATACTGCTCTGATAAATTTGGTTGCAATTACACAGTAAGTTCAAAAGCTATTGAGAGAGTATTAGCAAGAGATAAATATGCCATCTCCATCATATAACTGAAATTATACCTGCCAAATCAAATGCACTCAGAAAAATAGGCTATATTAGGAAAAAATCATTAAATCAGTATTTAAAAATTTGTAGCAGAAAATATAATTGGTAAATCAATTTTAGCAAGATTTAAAAAGAGAGATGAAAGATCAAGTAGGCTCCTCATAAAATAAGTAACAGGCCACACACCTTTTTTCTATTTACTACCTATTATTAAAAATGTTTGTAAAAAGCAAATAGTTGCTTTTGCAAGAATATTCACTTAGGAATTTTTTATTTTCATTTTCTCAAACCAAAGGATTGATCTATTACAGAAAGACCTGAGATGATTCCCTTTTTGCATAATGCTGACAAGCACAGTATGTTTGCTAAGGTAGTGCCTAATTAAAATTCAGTTAGAGAGCCAACCCTGATAATGCTGGCACACTGTTACAGCAGATGTTTCTTACTCTAACATAGCTGAAATGGCTCTTAACTATGTTAGAAATTAAGAGCACAAGGGGCAAAACTTGTCAAGAATATGGTATTGTGATTCATAAGGATTGGACATCATAGAAAGGCTCCTGAGAAAATTGAATTGTCTCCTCAGCTCAGGGAAGTCTTTTGTTATGGACTGACTTTGTTCTCATGCTCTTTGATGAGAAAACCCTTTCATACTGTTTTTAGTAGTTTTCCCTGCATCTTTTTTTAAATACTTCATGTTATTTCACGAATTAAGATTGTATACTTCATGTTCTGTTCTGAAAACCATACAGCTTGGTACCATTTTTGGCCCTGAACCTTGCTCCAACAATGGGTTGAAATATTTCATGAGACATAGATCAAGGTTCAGATTTTTCCCAGAGGTAATCCTGCTATCCATAGATGCACTATCACTTCTGGGACTTGAGCTAGAGGTTCTCCCTACTGCCTCCCTTTTTCAGGAGGACACACCCTAAAACTCTGAGCGACACTTAGGTCTGATCAGGAATTCCTGGCTTCCTTTTCAGGGCACATGATATCAGCTACTGTGTTTCTATACTGCTTAGCACAATGGAGCTCTATTCTTGGATGTCTCTAGGATGCCACCCTGATAGAAATTTTAGTATCCTTTTCTGCTCTCTGACTATCTGAATTTCTCTGAGAAATTCTGAATACTGATGGCATTACAGACAGAAAAGCCAGAACTTTCTTTGAGTTTTATTTCTTGACATGTTTTTCAAAATTAAATTACTGCCTTAAATGTCATGGGCCATGTCTACAAGTCACACATTATACTGATTTTCACAGGTTTTTGCAGATCCACCAAGAAAGGAAGTACAGAGAAGATTCATTATAGCTTGCACTCTTTCAGTCTTTCAGTAAAGGGAGGAGCAGTCATATGAGTAACTGCTGGTAAATATTATCTTACCTTTCTCGCATTAAAATATCTTTCACCTACAACCTGAACAAGATGTTTCAAATTACTGCATTGTAAGTAATCACTTTCCACCCATCACTCAAGGTCCTTCTTCCTCTATTAGTCATTTTCTTTCCTTATAAAATTTATAATTAACTACTCGAGATGAAATACAGAGGCCATTCCAAGTTCTGAGCAATGGCAAGTTCTGAGTTTTATGTGAACTTAATGTGCTGTCAAAACTCAATAGGATTTTCTCTGTTTTTCTTCTTAGTTTTCGTAAACTGAAACAAAACAGTTGTAACATTGAATAGTCAATGAAAATGGGTTTATTTTTGATTTGCAGAAGCCATATGTCAATCCCTTGAAATCACTAGATTTTAACATGGGTTACTGTCCCTAACAGAGCTGACTACAAGCTGTGGGCTCAAAACACCATTTAAAAACATAGTTGAAGAGATAATTCCTTCTGTGTTGGGTAAACACCACAGGAGAAACAGAAGTGTTCAAGTTTTTGCTGTGTTTTACGACTATGCTGTACTTTGATAATTCCTAACTTGAATAGAAATCCTTGTCACGTGTTCTTTCAAACAAAGGAACTCTAGAATCATGGGAATGTGACCGCTTTGGACACAAGGTATGGTCGGATGGGCTTGTGCTGATGTGTATCTACAAAGAAGAGGGAAAGAAGCAACAAAACACCACTGGGCCAAGACCTCTCAGATGACTAACTCCTTTAAAAAAAAAAAAAAAAAAAGAGAGAGAGAGAGAGAGAGAGAAGTACCTTGGGAAAGAAAAAACATTAAAAAAACATTAGAAACTAGTTTTTGTTTTGTATGTCCACAGCAGAATTCACAAGAATGAATAATTCAGATTCCAACACCTGGTTAAAAGGATTCATAATTCCCATTATTGTGGGAGGACATGGACATCTATACTTGCAAAAGCACCTGACAGGTAGAATTGCACAGGCAGAGATAAAGCTCAAGAGGTTTCAGGCAGAAAATAACTTGTAAATATGACACCTGGGTTCTTCAGTCCTTCCATATTCATCAGAATTCATCATTCAATGTTTCCTCATGGATGGGGGGCAGACAACATGCTACACTTTGCAGAGCCCAGAATCATCAGGCTTTCCTGACTTGGACAGCCCTGGGTGGAGAAGCTGTGAGTGAGGTAGAGCTGTTTTAGTGCAGTACATATGACATTTTACCATTATGATTAAAAGCCCACTTTGGTTTGGTTTTAACCTGGCAATGTAGGAGCTCTAAACATGCCTGGGCAAGCCTGTGACCTAAACTGATTTTAGCTTATTATCTACAATGTCTATTACCTAGAAGTTAGGTTTGATTTGTTAGCTTTAGTTTATAGTGACAAAAAGTATTTATTATTTGTAGGTCAAATTGTCTAGAATCATAAAATAAGATATGGCATACAAGAGTATAAACACGGAGTGGTACCAGGGACACTTCACTAAACAGAAATCACAATGGTCAGTTATGGGTCACATCACTACAGACATAAAATCTTGTTAAATCAGTTCAGACTTACAAAGACTACAGAAAAACAAGCAGGTGGCATTGTGAAAATAACTGAGAACAAGTTACGGGAATACTTGCAAAGCCTTTGAGAAAATGGATAAACATAAAAACAAATGGACCCCTAAAGGAAGGAGGAAAGAACCCCTTCTACTTTCCCCAGAAGCATCAAACTCTTGCTGGTGTCAAAGTGGGGACATAGAGAACTTGCTAGCCCTTTCCTATCTCCTCAACCTGAGAAAGATTGTCCCACAACCTTAACCACCTTGAAGGAGACTGGAGAGTGAATACAACACCAGAGAAAGTAAGCAGAGACTACAATTTTGTGTGTGCATGTGTACGTAGCTGGGTTACAGAGACTTTCCCATATCCATTTGGACTGTGAATGGTAGCATTGTGTTACTATTATATAACTCTGTTTTATTTTGATTGGACTATCAAATTAGACCTACCAAAAAATCATAGCTCCATATATATATCTATATAATGAGTTTTCTTCTGGCAATAAGATTTGGAGCATTGCAATGTGCATGCAGTTTCAAAATTCATGCATTAATAATAGCTCCCTCTTCTCTATTCACTCAGAAAACTTCCATACCAGCAAAGCTCCATCACCAATCACCAGAGAAAGGGAGCACCACGTGGCTGCACAGCAACTTGAGCCAACACAAGACGGGAAGTGGAAGCACGCAGCCAAGGGCAGAGAGAGGGAAAACATTATTATTTTCCCATGCTTTCTCACTGTATAAGCTTACCGAACTTTTCCATTTCTAAATCATACATGCAGTCAAGTGCAACTGTGAACATTTACATCTACTATGTAGAAATTTTTAATTCTTTAACAAATATGTAGGTTTATGAGTATTTATCTAAAATTTCTATCTCCCATCAGCAGTTTACCTGATTAATCAGATAGACTGGAAAAGCATAAAAAATCAGAGGAAGAAAGTGTGACAATCTAAAATCAAACATATCAGAAAACAATAGTGATCAGTTACCATATGTAAGTGGTGCAATCTGGGCTTTTTTGTGTTCACTTGAATTATGGTAGCTTGGTGTGTCCAAGTTTTGAATGTGAATTCAATGTGTCTCATAATCAAAAGCAAATATTGTTTCTCAAATATCAAATAGAAGGTATCATATGTAGTGTAAAAAAGAGGCACTGCCAGTTCTGATCCTCAGTTCCTCTTCCCTAAAATCTGTTACTGGCTCCAAAGACATAATCCTTAGCTTCCAATGCACCCCTCCACCACCTGCTGTAAAGCTCTGTAGCACATCAACCTTTCAACTTCATGTGCTCTACCTCATCTCTGTTGAGCACATCATCAATGGCATTTGGTGGGATCACAGACATTGTACCTGCCTAATGAGAACTCTGGATTTAAGTTCTTCTTTCTACATCTGATGTGCTGCCATGGTTCAGGGCTTTGACAAAACAAAATAATGACCATCTATAATGACCAATTACATGCAGACATAAAAGGAAATAGTTTTTGAAGCAGTTCTTCACCTTTGTTAATTGTTTTGGACTCTCCAAGGGATCTGACTTCTTCCTTTCAGGCTCACTCACAAGACAGTAACCCTGGCAGTTAAAAGTTTGTCAGTAGGTTTTCTGTACTCTTCAGTCAGGTCTATAAAGTAATCTGGTACCACTCTAAATATATTATCTTACTTTTCTCTTATTTACACTCTCCAGGGTAAAGAAGCATTCAGTATGTTGGGACAGACAGTTAGAAACGCTTCAGTTACTCCTTTACAAAGATACTCCTTTCCAGAATATGGACAGGAGAGATTTACAGAAAACAAACAAAAACCAAAAAGTATTACACAAAAAAACAACAGTATTCTGTCAGGTAAGTGTCAGCACAGTACAGAACCAAACACACTTTCATAGGCTGTGCAAGACCTACGTACAAGATTGAACTGCACGTTGCAAGAAATATTGCTGTGAAGAGCCCACTTTCCCAGCAGACTGACAGACAATAGCTGTGTTTTCATGAATCTTTTTTCTTGCTTATATTAAGCTAGAATGGCCTGGAATCTGTGGTGATACAGAACTATGGTGTCACGGTGGGCACTGGGGCGGTGGTGGAGTGCCGCCACCTTCTGAAGAAGCATCCTGGGGAGGATGTCCTCAAGGCACAGGCGCATCCTCCGTGCTCCCTCCTGGGTGGAGAGTGATTTCAGCTCTTTTGTGAGCTCTCCACTTTGGCTGGCGCAGCACGAAGAGACAAGAGCCGCGTGTGGTGATCCAAGGCGAAGCTTTATTCTTCTTTCCTTGAAGGGGTCCAGGGACGAACTGGCTCAAGGGAGGGTCTGAGGGAGCAGGGTTCATATAGGAAAGCCAGGGGGCGGGGTAGAGCATTAAACCAATCGTCTGAGGGCTCAGGGGCGGTACAAAGGGGGAAGGGCCAATGGGGTACAGGCAATTTACATGAAACAGGGAGGCATGCTGGGAGTAACTTTTTGTAACTATTAGGGCAGGGAGTGCCGAAGGGTATAACCTCCAGGGGAGAGAGGCAGACTGCTTTGCTGAGAGGCTTTCAGCCTCCACACTATGGGATTTCTGGAGACAGTAGATCCCCCTAACGCTCAGGAAAGGGCAACCAGGCACAACTAGGGCATTGATAGTCATGGTTTCCTCATATCTTGTACAATGGTTTTCTCTCAGTTAACACAAAACAGATTTGTGTCTCAGGAGGTGACAGAGGAATCAAACTGTCCTGCAGGAGCAGAAATAAATGGCCTAAGACAGGGAGGGGGAGGAAGCCCATAAGCTGGCATTTCTTGTGGAACTGCTGCACTGGGGAAGCCCCCATTGCTTTCATTTGCCTCACCATCCGGGCCTCCTAATGAACTACAGCTTACCGAATATCTGGGGCTCTGCACACATCCAATTGTTTTAAATTACACTTTCATTTTCAGCCGAAAGGAGAAATGAACAAGTTTAATGAAAGCAAGATTGCAGTTCATGCCTTGCATTTATTTATTTTCAAAGAAAACATTAGGCATTATATATATATATCTGTGTATGTGTGTGTGTTATGTGTACGTGATATATATATTATATATAAAATACTTAAAAATATATGTGTCCAAATACATAGTCAACACAGGCAATGCATTATGGGCATTGCACATAAATATATTTGTATGAGCACATATATATATATTTGTGTGTGGAAGAATACTATGTACATATTAGATACATATCTATTTTACATATTTATTCTTTAGTTTGTTGGCTTTTCTCTTTTGCGCTTTGACAGAAATCTTGCAAATGAAATTATCAAAATTTTCTGCCATGGGGCTGTCCTGATTTATTGAAAAGTACTACAATCTCTAGCTGAAGATCTAGTTAGTCTCCAAAATAGAAGCTAAATAAATGACTAGTAGCACTTATTTAGCACTGACATGTTTTCTTGCCAGAAATAAATGTTTATAACTTTCAGATTTGTTAGTTTGATTGCAAAACAACTTGGAAAGGCAGGAAACTCCTTTTGTAAACTAGAATTAGAATGGAAAAGCTCATTACTGCTAATGTTACCTAAACCTTACACTATTAAAGTCCTTCAAAAACATTCTGAGTTAATGTCTTTGACAAGAGTTCACCTGGATACTACTCAGACAATCCGAAAATTGTGTTGTCAGTACAACATTTATCCTTACATAATCTGTCAAGAGTGTTTGTTTAGCCAACAAAAATTACAAATATTTTTAAGAAAACCAAACAAATTCAAAAGGAACACCAAACCTATAAATATAAGATAGAAGAAATGAAATGTTTCAGGTATTATGATTAATATGTCCTCTGTCTTTGGAATTTTTTTTTATTAACTACTTAAAGATGTTTATTGTAAATCTTGTTAACTAAATTTCTGACGCGGCTCGCCTTTTCCACCCGAGCTCAGCTCGCCCAGCTAGCTCTCCAGGTGAGACCGGCGCCGAGAGTGGGCCGCCTCCCGGATGGCAGAGAACCAGGAGTGCGGCTGGGGCTGAGAGCCCTCTTGGCTGACAGCGCGTCCGGGGAAGAATAAAGGATCAGGGGGAGTCCTTTTGTGGGTCCAGGATAGGTTTATTGGAGGGATGGGGTGAACAGGAGGTACCCGAAGGGCAGGGGAGGATACCACAAAAGGCACAGAGAAAGGACTTGCAGCAACTTAAATACGGGCCCTCCCCCAGGGGAGGGGACATTACAGCAACCAATCGCAACAGCTTAGGGGCGGAACACAAGGCGGGACTGAATACATAATTAACCAATGGGGAAAACATAGGCGGGGAATACACAGAGACATCAAATGAGTAACCGAGGAGGGGATAACTGACACAGAACATACTGGAAGTTTGGGAGGGGCCAGCAGGGATTGACAATTGTAGGGGAGTGGATAAGGGTGATGGATGGGGAACATTCTAGAGGAATGGGAGGGGATTGGGGCTGACTGATAGGGTAAGGGTGGAGATTAGGGCAACCACTACTGTAATCAATAGGGGGTTTTAACATAGGGACAAACCATTTAACAAAGGGAAAACAGAAGCAAAATAACATGATGCAACAAATTTCAGCATTCATCATTTCAAAGTAGCTATTTGGTCATACAGATCATTCCAGGTTCACAATGTACAATTTGTCCCTAAGACCTCTTACAAAGCAGGAGAAAAGCTCGTGTGGACAGAAGATGTCATTATGGGAATTGAAAATAGCTAGTTCTGACTGAAAAGCAAGCCAAAGTGAGCGGTCACTCTAACAGAAGATCCCTGAGGGTATATACTGCAAGAAAAGTATTATGTAGTAAGAAATATATTCTGAAGTGTCATATACATGCATATCTTGCCATTATGGGTGACTTTTCTGAACTAGAATAAACTTCTGTTATTGAAGACTTCCTGTATTCATTGTTTCCTGACATGAATACAACAGCAGTCTCTTCCTGCTTCTCTGTAAGTGGAGAGATAAGAGGAGCAGCATCATACCAAAACCAGTTTGAATGAACATTTATAAAATCATTCATCTTTAGTGTACTTTGAAAAATTACAAAATTGCAGTCTTTTTTTTTTCTTTTATTTCTATAATTCTTTTTTCCCATAAATTAAAGAGTGGCATTCAGGTGACCATGTAACAGTTTGAGGGGGGGGCAATGTGACAACATTCCTAATGTGTAAGGTCTAGTGATGTGTGTTGAAGATGTCCAAGGAGTTTCAGTGTTTCTAGTTTATGCATTATGTACATCCATAATTTAAGGCAAAAGAGAAAGAATATCATACAAAGATCTAACAGTATAAAAGCTGGCCTCTTCTCTCCAAATAATCAACTTAAATAGAGCTTATCTAAATTTTGCAAGTAATAGGCAATATGTGAACAAAAAACAAGCAAAAGGACCAAGAGACCAATAATATATGCTCAGATTATGCAGTCACCACATTCTTATGATATTTTCTTTACATTATGGATCATCTACTTAAAAAAAAAAACAATTGTCAGGCAAATCTTTTTCCTAATGAATAATACAACATATACCTTTACTTTTTCTATCCCAGGAACTCAGTTTTAACATGGAGGATGTGGAAGTGCATATTTATCAACAAAAACACATTGCTGAGAAAGTCTCCCAGTACTTGTACCAGCAATTGCTTTTGAATGGCAGGGCTGACCCACTGTAGCACTCCTGTAACTAAACCCAAAGATCTAGCATAGGGGGAGTGAGTTAATTAACTATGAAACAGTTCTGTTTCATTTATCTCCTGAGAGCTGCTTTAATAAAACACCAATGTCTGCAATACTGTCTGTCCCAGACATCCTGTCTTCAAAGTGAAGTTATAAAGATTGTTTGTAACAGCACATCTTCACTTGCCAGACCAGCATAGCACCAACAACAGCTCTTATGTAATACAGAGCTTCAAGGCCTTCTGAAATTGTCCAGTTAGCCTCTGACATACCTTATTCTGCCTTTTGGACTTGAAAAACTTCTAAGTATTGCTGAGAGATAGAAAAAGTAATTTCTTATAACAGTACCATGGCCTGCTATTTATGTGTCTTAAATTGATGTTTCTTTCCAGGAAAAAGTGCAGAATTGTTGCATTGTGTTATTTTACCTTTGCTCTTCCCTATGTTAAATGGTTTATCCCTTTGTTGAAACCCCCCCATTTGGTGCAGTTGTGGTTGTCCTATTCCCCGCCTTTCCCCAATCAATCAGCCCTATCCCCTCCCAGCTTTCCAGACTGTTCCCCATCTATCACTCTTATCCACTCCCCTACCATTGTCAATCCTCCCTGGCCCTTCCCAAAGTTCCAGTAAGTTCTATGTCAGTTGTCCCCTCCTCAGTTATCCATTTGTCAATGTTGTACAGTCCCTGCCTATGTTCTCCCCTATTGGCTGTTGAATTGTTATATTCCGCCTTGTGTTACGCCCCTGAGTTGTACTGATTGGTTAGCTGTATGTACCCGCCCCATGGGGGAGGTCCTCTATTTAAGTTGCTGTCACCCTGTTCTCCGTGCCTTTTGTAGTATCGTTTCCCCACCAGCAGTTGCCTCCTGTTCCTGATCCCTAATAAACCTTCCCCTGGATCTATAAAAGGACTCCCTCTCATCCTTTGCCTCTCTCTGGACGTGCCGCTGCCTATTTGGAGGGCAATAGCCCTAGCTGTATTCCTGATTCTCAGGATTCGGGGAACAGCCCACTCTTGACGCGGGTCTCGCCCAGGGAGCTAGCTGGGTGGGCCAGAGCATGAGTGGCCAAGGGGAGCTGTGTCACAGAATGCATGTTCTTTTTCGTCACTAACTGAATATAGGAAACATGGCAGTAAATCCCTTCCATTGTGAGTCTAACTAGGGTGGATGTATAACAGCACCCTTAATGTTTCAGTGTCTGGCAATCATTGACTCCTACCATCTCTAGCACCTATGCTTTTCTTTTGAAACACAATATTATATACGTAATTTAGAAGTCTTATCTGTCCATTTCTTTTTTTTCTTCTTTAATTCCCAGTTCTTGAGTATTATGTCAGTGTCTAATAGCATGTTAATCTGTGCTCTTCCATAGCAACCATACTAAATATGGATCTGTGTCTGACGGCATTCTTTTTCAGTATGCATTTTATTAGTCTGAATATTTTCTTTCTGTTGGCCTGTGACACTGGGTTATAAGAACTAACAGCTGCATATCTAAATCCATATTTCTTTGTAAACTGCCTAAATCATGCCCACATCTCTCCACAAATAGATCTGTGTGAATATAGCATGGCTGAAAAAACCAAAAACTGAAACATATCATCTACTGCTTATCTAATAGAAGGAAAATAATTAAAATAAATAAATGATTCAGTGAATTCAAATCTGTTTATACATATTTGCTTTATTTACTCACAGTTTGATGTGTATATAAAGGACAAAGTTCCCTCAACATTTCTGGTTTTAGGGATGAATACACTACTGAAAGATGGGATAAAAAAAGGAACATGGCATGCAGAGAGACTATAAAACTTGCAACCTCCCTTGACCACCAACCACGAATGCTTAGTGCTGTATATTAATTGGTGCACAGGGAAGGACAGATTTTCTAAAAGTAACTGAAGAGTTGTTATCTTGAAACTGTTGAGCAAACCACTCCAATGAACTTTTGCCTTCTTCCAGCCTGCACAGGGCTCTGTTTGGAAGGCTCTTCTTGAAAACTGTCCTGTAAAGAAGAGAGTTCCAGAAATGCTGGTTACTTTCAGGGATCACCTCCTATAGGACCAAGAAAGATCGATCTTGATGAGTAAGAAATCAGGTAAGGGGGGCAGGAGATCTTTGTAGATACCCAAGTAACCTTTAAAAATCCCAACTTGAAAAGCAGATACACAAGAAATACAAGAAATGGAAGCAGGATCACTTCACACAAAAAGAGTATGAAAACACTGTCCAGCTGTGCAGAGATGGTGTTACAAAATGCCCAGCAGGAGCTGAATTCTGGTAAGGGGCATGAAGGGCAACAGGAAAGGCTTCTACAGACAGATAAGCAGTAGAGTCAGACAAGGGAAAACAGACCTATAGCTGACATGGGTGGGACACCCGGTGACAAAGAACATGGAATAGGCTGAGGTATGCAATGTTTTCTTCGGCTTGGTCTTTACTAATTAGACCAACCTTCAGTAATCCAAATTTCCTGAGACAAGTGAGAAAATCAGGAATAAGAACCATTTACCCTTGGTGGAGGAACAACAGTTTTAGGGGATGCTTAAACAAACAGCACATCCTTAAGTCCATTGGTGCACACAAATCCTGTGAGAACTGGCAGATGTCACTGTGAGGCACTGTTCATTACCTTTGAAAGGTCCTGGCAACTGGGAGAGATTCCTGAAGACTGGAAAACACCAAATGTTTCTTCAGGAAGGGCAACAAGGGGGACTTGGGTCTGTAGGCCTGTCTGTCTCACCTCAATCCCTGTCTAGGAGCATGATGGAAGTAAATCCTCCTTGCTTTCTAATTTGTTTTTAGGGATCAGATTATAAACCATTCAACACTGTAAATCCAATCACATTCAATAAGATCCCAGATGTGCCCAATGATGTGGGTTATATTATTATTTCTGTTCTCATTCATGATCACAGATTCACATATAGTGTGGTTTACCAATTCAACACTTTGAGTCTGGTGGAGTTCAAGAGGAACTTTCATGAGCACAGATAGACAAATAGTAGGAGCAACAGAGATTAGATTCTTTTAGACTGATAGTGATAAATTCACTAGACTTGCAAACTATAAATGTATAGTGCTGTGTACAAATTTTCCTGAGTATAGTCTGATGTGTCCAGAGATGCAAATCTTACCAAAGAGGTGTCCTTGATTTGAGGGGAGGGATGAGAAAGCCCACCAACTTGCCTGTGAGGTGGTCATATTCTCATCCTCTGCTCCTGAGGATTTCAAATTCCAATTTATAGTTTTTGGAGAGTGAAGGTGAGACTGTAGCCAAATATTCTGTTACAGCCATTATAAATGTTGGAAAGATTAGAAAAAAGAAATATTGCAAAGGCTGTGGGTCTTGTCCAAGTGTGGAACAGAACTGTGACATCTTAGTGTCACTGCCTCTTCCAGCTGGCTGATTTCATTGCAAGGGTTGTCCAGCCTCCACCGGGGAACCTCTCAGGCCCCCAGCATGCCACCATGTCCATGGGAATCCTATCACCACGTATCTCACCACATATCACATGGCTGTAGGCCCCATCCCCACAAGGCTGTGGAGTGTCCACCTCCATCTTACAACATAGCACTGTAAAAATTACCATTGTACTCTGTTTAATTGAATTTTTTTGCAAGTTTTTCAGAGATTGTGTCTGCAACACACATTTATTTTCTACCCAGTTTTAAACAACACCGGCGCTGGTTTATAATCGGATTCACACAGACTTAGTTGGAAACAAATTTTTGCATATGCATTATCTGTTCAAACCAATTATATATACATATATATTAATATATGTATTTGGAGGTACTTCAAGTAGGAGTAATATGACCAAATCCTGATAAACAATATATAAAGAAGATTAATCTGTTATTTTCCATTTTCTCAAACATCTTCTTGTTCAACACAGATAGAAGCATTTTCAGTGGAGGTTTGAAAGCACAATAATAAATATCTTAGGATGAATTATACTTTCAATTGTCATTCGTGTTCAAAATTCTTAGATCTCTACATTTGCTCCTAATTCTTTAGAAGAGAGCTATATGTCTCCACATGGAAGTACCTGTGGAGAACTAAATTTTTTACTTCTCTCTGACTGGGAATTTTAACCTTTTTTGTAAGTTTTCATTTTCTCAGTCTTTATTTTCACTGCAGGTCTGTGGAGAAACATTACTCAACAGCATATGCAAGACACTAGGTTAAGTAACAAAACTGAATAAAAATTTTCAAGAATAATCTGTCTCACGGACAGTCTCCTCACCAGTAAAGGCAGACACGCTGTTGCTGATCTCAGCTGTGCTGTGATCAATGCATGTCCTGTCTTAATTTCTTTCAGATCCTTTTTGTCTCTATTAAGGGTTTCTCTGTTCTCTGTGAGACATTTTTAAACTATTTAATTGTCCTGGACCTTTGAACCCACAGTGAGGATATCATTCTGACAATAGCATATACTTTGATGCATGGCAGTCCAATAAAAGCAGCTCTTTTCTTTTGCACTACAATATATCTCTTTAAATGTGTTATTCACCAATGTACGTTTCACGTGATCCTTTAGGAGGAACATGCATATTTCAGCTTCTATTGTTTTAACCTTTAAATATAACAATAACTCAAGCTGCTGTATTCATTCACTCATTATGATTTTCATAGTTTGAAAACTTTATTTTTTATTTTGGGAATTAGTTCCAAGCCTTGCAGCAATCCTCCCCTCTCTAAATTTGTCTACAGTGCCAAATGCCAAGAAAAAAAAAAAACTAAGGAAAAAGTAAGCCTCTCTGGGAGAAACTGTCTATATGAAGGTGTGGTGAGTGGATATCTACTCCACAGTGGACCTCCACGGGCTGCAGGGGCACAGCTGCCTCACCATGGCATTCACCACGGGCTGCAGGGGAATCTCAGCTCTTGTGCTTCGAGCACCTTCTCCTCCTCCATCCACAGTGACCTTGCTGTCTGCAGGGCTGTTTCTCTCAAATTTTTTCACTTTGTTCTTTCATCTGATGTTGTGCAGCATGTTTTTACCCCCTCTTTGAAGCACTATCACAAAGATGTTCCCTGCATCACTGACTGGATCAGCTTTGGACAGCTGGCTGCATCTGGCTCTGACCAACGTGGGAGCAACTTCTGACATCTCCTCACAGATGCCACCCTTGCAGCTCCACCACCATCAAAACCTTGTCACATAAACCCAATACATTTTAGCACAATCCAGCACCTGAATGTCTAATCACTTCAGATATCAGCTAGGGTATGCCCTGTTAATTCACAAACAAGGGTCCTACCTTGAAAGTATTTGTACTTGGTCAGATCCAAGTCATAATTTTGTCTTCCATAAACCTTGATGAGTACTGCTTGGTTTTTCCAAATCTATCACACTCAAATCATTATTGTCTTCTACTGAGTTAACTGAAACTTTGTAAACTCAGTCAGTGCTACATGACAGTCAAAAATAAAGCTGCCTCTTTCTGTTGGCAAGCCATGATCTGTTGAACATCTCCTAAAACTTCCAATAAAATCAGTGTTGATGTTTAAGTTTTACTATGCCATGATTCATATAAATTACTCTTTCTTTGTTCTTAAAAAAAGTTTCTGTATCTATTTTCACAGTTTACAAACATTCATAAATATATACACATATATATATTTATATATATATATAGATATTTCTGTACATATAAATATATACACGTATGTATATAAAACCAGATTATGCTTGACTAGGAGAAATTTTTTTACTCAAGAGAATTATAATATATATGTATGCATATTTATATATATATACATATGCTGAAATAGTTCTTGCTTAGCCTTAAGCTCTTTAGAAAATGAAGACATTTTAAAAGAAGTGTTAAGTATATGGCTAAAGTAGGAAATAAGTGTGTGAATTAACTCACACTTCCCAGAAAAATTCTAACCCAGTCAATTATCTTCTATTGCACCTTGTGTTTCAGCTCCATCTTTTTATGTCTGAGTGAATGATTATGGAAAAGGTAAAGAATTATTTGTAAAAGTTAATCGTAAGCACATCTTAAATGCTAAAAATAGAATTAAAACTGTAAGGTACAAAAGGGGGGCTGACATAATATTGCAAAGGAAAATTTATTTCCAGTATTTCCTAAATTTTAAGAGCATCCATTTGCAACCTAATGATGATATATGAACAGAGCTGCCTATAGGTGGACAAAGTAAAAAGACGACCCTTTGATGCATTTAGACATGAAAGACCTACTTGTCTGAGAATTCAGTTTTAATTCTCTGACCAGCTTAAATTGAAATTGGAAGTGACAATAAGAACATGTTTTGTGTTTAAAGAACAAAGGCAATGTTAACTTTTAGAACAGAGACCAAGGTACTGACTACACAAACTGCGTCTTTAAAGACGCCAGACAATTCTAGGAAGTTTATCAAAAGTATCCATTTTTAAAGAACAATAATATACAAAACATCAAAGAAAAGAGTCTTGCCAAGATTTTAATTAACTTCTCGAAATAATGAAACCTGCATTTAATTCAGATATTTTTAATTTGCCTATTGGTCTGCGATTGCGCCTAACAAGTATATTCACATATACACACTCACCTGTGTAACTGCTTCTACATAAGTAATGTAGCCATGGCACATCTGTGTGTATTTTCAAAATACCTACCATCTCAATTATTTGGATTAATTTTCACATGAGAGCTATACTTGCTTTTCAGCTGTCCCGTATGTAGAAATTTGTTCTTTAAAGGGGAAATCATTAGAAACGTTGCAATTTCTGCAATTAGTCTATTCTCCATTCTCTAAAAAGATGCCCCTTCCTGTTGACAGTAATGGGATTATGCTACACAGCTTCTAGACAACTTTGTAAAAGAAAATTAGTGTTATATTTGACATAATCAAAGAATGATGAATCACAGAATGATCTGTGTGACTTCATGACAGGTTACAGGCATGGCAGCTGCACTTGTAGTTGTATGTTCTTAGCACAGAACATTGAGAGAAAAATTACTTTTCTTGAAGTGAAGTTTAGACAACTGTTGACTCTCAAACTCAAACAGAGACACTGGACAATAATGTTTATCCACCAAATTTTGCCTCTTTGAGGTGAACTGCCAGGCTCTGATCACTTGTCAAATGACACCTGTCTGATACATTTTAGACTAAAAGATTTAATTGCTTTGATGTATCTCACCTGCGCATTGCTTCTCATGTTCAAAACATAACAGATCTACCATCCACTTCTCATACCAGCTTCCCATAAAAACCCAAACATCAGTAACATGCAGAGGTTCACGGAATCCTAGAATGGCTTGGATTGAAAAAGACCTTAAATGTAATCTATTTCCAACTCCTCTGCCATGAGCAGGGACACCTTCCACTAGACAGGTTACTCAAAGCCCCATCCAACCTGGCCTTGACCACTATGAAGAATGGGACATCCATGGCTTCTCCAGACTGAAGAACCCCAACTCTCTCAGCCTGTCTTCGTAGGAGAGGTGCTCCAGCCCTCAGATCATCTTCATGGCCCTCCTCTGCACTTGCTCCAACAGGTCCATGTCCTACTTATGCTGCAGGCCTGGGACCTGGACACATTATCCCAGGTAGGGACTCATAAGAGCAGAGAAGAAGGGGAGAATTTCCTGCCTTGACCTACTGATCACTAACACTAGTTCTAAGTTACTACTTAGTAGTAACACTATTCTAAAAACATGCCTGTCATATTAAGTTCTGTTTTATTTGTCTGTTTTTTTCCTGAGTGAAACAGAGCTTTAATTTCGTTTAAAGACTGACCCAGTAACCAAATTATTAACCAGCAAAACAAATAACTACAGATTAATACAAGTATTAAATTGTCATTTATTTAATTAAATATGAATTTAATTTATTTAAAGTTTTCTAAGAAGAGGATCAAGTTGTAATTCTTAGGCAAAGGTCATTTAAAAATTAAATATTTTGAAGGAGAAAAGATAAAGCTTTCATTAGCAGGGCTAATGCACTCTGCCTGTTACTCAGTCATGGCTGTGTATTTTCATCCATCTAATACTCTCTAAAATCTTTCACAGTAACACCTACATGAGAAACAGTGATGAATCTTTTGAGTTTACAAATTCTTCATTTTATAGAATCATATTGCTTTTGGTCTTCAATAATTCTTAAGTCTTGTTTTTTTTAAGTGAAGTCTTAATTTTTCTTTTCCTGGAAAGCATACAAACAAACAAAAGAACTCTAGTATGTCTTCATGCAGAAACATTTGTTATTATAAAGGACAGTGCATGTTTTGTTAAAAAGCTTAATAAAAACCTCTGGGCACAAGAGATAAGAATTTATGGTGTCAGAAACAGCAATTAATGTTCTTCCTTAAAATTAACCCAATAATAAGTAAAGTGGGTATGGATTTTTAAAGGATTTTCAAATGATTTTGTTTTGGTAATAATTAATGAAACTCCTGAAAATAATTTTTTCTGACATCTCTTCCATACTATTTCCATTTATTCTGTTCTCATAACATTCATTAAGCTGGCACTTGAATATGAAAAGGTAATTTAAAGCCTAGTGCTTCCTCTCATCTGCACAGCTACCTATGATTTTTTTTGTGTCAATAACTGAGTATGTCAGAGTGCAGCTTTTCTGAAAAAGTCGTATGTCTTCTCTGTGTTCGGGAGAATGGAGCCTATGTGATAGCAGCCCTATCATTTTAAATAAATTCAGAATACTGTTCAGAAAACATACATTCCATTTTAAAAAATTATTATTAATTTACAGCATAGAATTTTTTAACAAGATCATCAAATACAATTCTGATTAAATCCATTATATTTTATATGATTACTTTTTTTTCCAACACATCAAGTCATCAATATTTACAGAGAGGAGCAGCAGGCAAGAATAAGGTCAAATATATAGGAAGTAAAAGGAAAAATAAAGTCACAGGACCCTAAAATAAGAAATTGTGTCACTGTATTTAGTAAAGTACAGTGTTTAAGACCAGAAAATAAACCCCATTTTTATTTCAAAGCATGGAAAAGCAAAATTTATCTTTCATTTTCTAAAAATAAGAGATGACCATCAACTGCATAATTAACATGAAATGCAAAGCAGTCTCATATCTGTTGTCAGTCTGCTTATCTCTGGAAGGTCATTGTGTGCAAGCCCACTACAGTCTGCTGTAAGAATTTAGTCTCAACATACTGGAAGTACTGAAGTTCCCACATTTTCTTAGTGAACAAAATTCTTAATCTGAAGTATTGTTCATTATGCAGCTGCAGTGCCAGCCTTTGGTGGCCCAGCTTATGCTTAGTTAGTGAGTGTTTTTATGCACCTTCTGAAATTATGGCCTACAGGAAGTAGCTCTCATTAGAAATATGTAGCAGATTACTCCTTTACTTTTTTATTCAGGCCTAATTAATCATTTTCTAAAATAAGCACTCTTCAATGACCTTTCTAAGAATCAGATAAATTTCTGATTCCTTTAGAATATAAAATTCAGTGAAATTTGTTAGTTTTGTAATACTGCTTTTCTTTAAAATTTCCTAGAAACTAACTTATCCTAACTTATCCTTGTCTTAACACAATTTGGTAATAATGCATTGCATTAATGGACTACTTGTTGACAGCTGATTGTGAAATGTAATTTCTAATTCCCTTTCCACTGATTGCTTCCAATGAAATACTGAAGCATTCCCTAGAAGCAAGCACTGGTCTAGTTTTTGGTAAGCGAACGAACTGACCAGCTCAATCACCATGATTCAACTAATGTTGCCACACAGGACAAGCAATGCAGAAAAGATAGACATTCTTTTCCTGTTCCATCTATTCCCTCAGTTTGCAGGCACTAATGTTTTAAATCTTCCAGGGCTGAAATTTAGGTTTGTTGGCGAAAGGGGAAAAGGCCACGACAGGTTAAAGTCTAGCTGGAGTGAGGATGTCCACGTGTTGGCCATAGTACTAGAGCAGAGCAAGCCAGCAAAAGAACCTGGCTCTGTACTGGCTCAAAGACTGGAGGAAATTAGATATTTGCTCCTCTTTAACCCTTGTACACAGACACAATCCTCAGAACATGACCTCAACGCAAGGATCTTGAATTAGCTTCTGTGCAATGTTTAATATTGTTTGGTACTTGACTGAGAATTTTTGTTTGCATCCTTCATACCAGATGACTGTGGAACACCGAATTCATCAACTTACTTTAACTTTTTTTTTTTACTTTGAACATTATCTTCTGACATCAGAAAATTATGCCTGCTGGACTCACATAATTAATTTAGATTTTACAGAGGAAGTATTTTGTTTCCCTCAAAAAATAATAATCTTGCAAAAAATACTTATGATTAAAAGCGCAATGAAATGCTGCCAGGAAAAATCAGGCAATTTAGATTTCTAGCAAAACGAGGTATAGAGAACATGGCATTGAGAAAGTTTTCTAAACTCTATCTGAACTTTTTAGATCAGTAAGACAGATTTGACATAGGTACAAACCACAAAAAGTAAAGGGATGAAATGCATATTTACTGCTATTGTTACTAACTTAAGGGTTTTCAGTTAGAACGTCTGACCTGTATTTCAGTCAGAGCACAAACTGTTAACAAAACATTAGAAATGCTGTGTAATAAATGTAAATACTATATTCTGATTCTGTTTAACATCAATGTAAATTATATAATTTGATTTAATGGGCTGTGCAGGAAGGTCACATCTCAAGTCTATCAAACTCACTGTCTATTTGAAGTAGAAATTATTAGCTTCAGTCAATAATAATCAGTAGGCCAAATATATGTTGCAAAGTTTTAAAACTATACAGAATTAAAACTATACAGAACACAGAGAACATAGTAGAAATCCAGATGGATGACTTCTGATACTTGGTATACTTTGTTCAGTGCCCAAAACCCAAATACATTTAAATAAATAAAAGTTCAAAGATACTGAAAAGTACTTCTGGAAGTTAAAATAGACCAGGACATTTAACACAGAAGCAGAATTATATTAAATATACCACATGCAGAATTCGTAGAAAAAGCAAGATCTGAAAGCAAAATAATGTATTTGCTCAACTTAGACATAGGATTCTCACCAAAAAAAAAAAAAAGGTATTAAATTATAGTTAGTTAAAAGAAAGGTTGCTCTATCCAGAGGCTGAGATAGGATAAGGACGGCCAAAGAAATGGACATTTTTCAAATTCATATAACAAAATCTTTTGAAGAATGAAACTGAAGTTCTATAATTTCTGAATTTCTACTGAAAGAAGGTAGAAATACACGGCCTAAAGTGACTCAAAGGATAAATATTTATCAAAAAAGAAAAGAGCTTCATCTGCAAAACTTGGGATTTCGCATCTGTTGGGAGACGAATCAAAACAAATCCTGTCATGCTTGAGTATTTCCTGTAAAAGTGCAGTATGAGCCAGGTTCTCTGCTGCAAATAGCATCACTATGTGCTATATATGGATACAGCTTCCTTTCATGTCTGCCTTATCAGTCACTTATCACAAAGTGCCGTAGAAAGAGACATTTTGTTGATAAGCACCAGGTTATTTTGTCCCCCAGATTTGTACTAATGCATAGCCTACAGGAAAAGAAAAGGCAGGCCATCGAAAAGAAAAGAAAAGAAAAGAAAAGAAAAGAAAAGAAAAAAGAAAAGAAAAGAAAAGAAAAGAAAAGAAAAGAAAAGAAAAGAAAAGAAAAGAAAAGAAAAGAAAAGAAAAGAAAAGAAAAGAAAAGAAAAGAAAAGAAGAAATAGAAAAAAAAAAGAAAAGCCTCACCTACAGAGGTTTAAGAGATGCAGCACAAAGACAAGTAAGCTACCACACGTCTTAAAAATAGCTACCCTTCTAACCCTGCTAATAAAAATAATTAAAAAAAGGAAACCCTCTAAATAAATGCAACAAAATTAGAACATAAAAGAAGACTTCCCAAATTCTTAGTTATCACTTCTATGATATTTTCTGACTTTCCAATTCGCAGAGATCTTCCAATAGACATTACAGTTTCAGGATGTTAGAACAAGAATTAATCTGATCTTCTACAAAAAAGAGAAGACCAAAGTTTATTTCTCCATAACTTACAGAAAGTCTTGTCTAAGTGCAGCAATTAAAAGGTTGGAGCATTAAAAGCTAACTTCAGTCTTGTTTAACAATTATTGACAGAAAAATTTAAATTAGTGTCTTTGTAGCAGTACTAAGCTGAACATTGTATCACTCATAAGTAAGCCTCAGTAAATTTAGTATGTTCCAGATGCTCCATTAAACTAAATGTTGATTTTTGGTACTGTACCATGGCTTCTTTCTTCCTTTCTGTTGATTTGCTACTGCTTATAGCTTGCTAACGAAGACTGATCTCAGTGCTGAAAAAGCACGAGAAAAAATTGTGCAGCACAGAAAATTGGAAATCAGGAAGCAAAACCAGGTTGATTATTCATCTTTCTCCAAGGTCTCACCAAAGATGGAAGTGTTTTTCCACTTAGTTGTATACAGCTAATAGCCTTCAATGTTTTTCAGTTTTTGAAACTGTAATCAGAATAAGCTTTAGTGTATTCTTGACTTCAGTTTTCTTAATACAAAATCCTCTACTTCATTGCTCTTTTTTTTGTTTGTTTTGTTTTGCAGTGGGATTTAAAAAATTATCCTTGATGCTAATGTTTTAGCTATATTTATTTAATTGGTGTTCTTGTAATTCTGTTGGGAGGTAATACTAATAACAACTTTCTTTGGACCAAAAAAATAAATACATTTTAATGTAAAAAAATGTAAAAGTCTTTCTTTGTTTATCTTTTTCTTAGTGATAATTACTTAGAGTACCTAAGTATCTTCCTGTATTTGCACATCAACCACTAATTTTCATGTTAAAGAGGCATTAGGCTTGCATTACACAAAGTTTTACATTTAAATACTTGTAAATAAATATAATAACATTGATTTGAAGAGAGGAATAATCAAATATTCATAAATGCCATGATCTTTGACTCAGTGCTTAGATAGCACTGCAGGATGCTAAGGGTTTATTTCAGAAGAAACTGGGCCATAATTTCTTGTGACTACTAAAATCAAAACATCATAAACAAAACAAGAGAAGCCATGCATCAGTTTATTACCCACATTTGCAGACAGATATTTGTTTATCCATTTAAACCTAGTTTCTGAAATGGAAATATTTCCCAAATATTTCTTAATCCTTACTGGCTACACAATTGATGCTTTTTTTCTTCTTTTATTTTAAATTTTTTTCCCAGATTTGGGTCACAATGAATCACTGTATTTATATATATATATATGTATATATTCATAGCACACTTAACACTGATTACTAGGTAAACCTTGCAAATGGCCCAATTCAGTGTAACTCGAACTTACTGCTTTTGGGTTCTTTCAGACTAACAGACTTTAGAAGAAGAAGGTAGAATGCAACCCAAACTAATGAACCTTTTACAAACACAATCAGTATTTTCATCTGCAAGCAGAAGGTGGGCCGGACATCACCAAGATGTCATGTAAAATACTTCAGTCATGAATGTTTTACTGCACAGCAGTGAGAACCTGTATGCCTTCACTGAGAACCTGTGTGCACTGAGAAGAATGTGTGCCTTCAAACTACACTTCAAAGTACCTTTAGAATTCAGATTTATAACTAAAGGCTCTCTCTCAGTGAAGGCAAAAAGTATTCACACATGGTATTTCTAATAAACAGGCAACATCCCTGTAGACTAGGATTCTGCTTTGACAGAATTTGTTTACTTTTTGAGAATACTTTCCAGTAAATTGGAAGATTTTGGCCCTGACTCTCCTTCTATGTTCTTGGCTACCCCACTGCTAAGAGAATTAGCAAATCTCCTAAGAAGATCTAATTTACGAGGTCATTTACAAGATTACGCATAAGGTCAATTACCAGGTCATTACAAGATTGGTGGCCATGCTGCTTCCAGCACTGCAGCTTTTCTCAACCTGCTGCTCATCCACCAAACATCCTGGCAGATTTTCCCTATTCCCAAAGAGACTTCTCTGTCAACATTGCCCAGAATTAACTGAATCTTCAAAAGTTCATTTGAACAATACACAGTAAAGTTCTATAAATTTGCTTTTTAAACAGTGCTTTCCTTAAGAATATTTATTGTCCAGGATACTGTCGAATCACTCAAATATGACTCTTAGGAATAGTATAAATGATCTTCCTACTACCCTAGATATAATTAACTCCCATTTTAATCATAAATTTTCTCAAGCATGGGAGTAATTATTAAACAATTTATAGACAAATATCTCCTTTAAATGGGAATATTCGTTACAATTGAGATTATTTATTTACTGATTTTCCTACATTATTCTTTCCTAAGATTATCTGCCAGTTCTTGTATGATGGCAGTAGTCCAGTAAGAATATTGGTGTCTTAGGTTCGAAACAGAGTATTTTAAAACCTGCCTTTAGAATACATGCATTGTACCTCTTCTCTGAGATAGAAACATACATCACTACCATCAAGAAAGAAAGACCAGTGGTTATTGACACTACAGAGATTTCTTAGGAATTTAAATATTTGATCCTTAGTTTCACTGCGAGTCAAAAAATTCTACGTCTGAAAATTCATTGAAGCAAAAGTCACAACAACTTCATTTTTTGTACAAGTTTTAAAGTGTTCAATACAATTTACATACACAATATGTACATAGAATTCAGTTCTGCTCAGAATATATAGATAATCTGAACTTCATTCACTTCACTAGCCAGCATTTCAAGGATAAGTCTACTGGAAAAGATTCCATCAAAATTTTCATGGAGGACAGTATTTCATACTTATTTTAATATATTTTTGACCTTAAAAGCCAAGAATTTTTATTTTTGTTATATAAAAATGAAAAAAAGAAGAAATCCAAAGATCATATCTTCAGTTTTCTTCTGATCATTTGAAAAAAAGCCTAGAGTTTATTCTAACAACTTGAGATCTTATAGACCTACTAGAAAAGTGGTCTGGTACACAATCAGAAGTTCTGACCTTTACAAATTCAAAATAAAAGCTGAATATCTAGTAAGGCCAAATAAACATAGGCATATGTTTATTATGATTAAAATACTCAGAGGAGTTTAAAATTTTGAATACTGTTAAATACCTACTATTAGAAGCATTAATTATTCACAGGCTAACTGAAACAAATTCTTAATCAACAGATTTTCAGAATTCATCTTTCAGGTCCCTTTGAAAACTATTCCTCAGATTCTCAGTCTGTTAGGTTTGATTTCTGATATGTACCTTCTAATACACAGAAAACTGTATATATTATTATTAAAGGCTTTACAAATACTCTTCTTTTAAAATATTGCTGTCACCAAAGATCCCACATCCTGAAGTACAGGTCTACAGAATTTGTGATTAGCTTTATCAAAATTACATTCCCTCTACTGCATTATATATGTTTGTAAAATCTCATGACAAATTTAATCTTTAAGCAGGATTTTACATCAAAGTTAAATTAATTCATTGCTGACTGTAATGCTCAAGTACCTGCATAGTCAGAATGGGATAAACCCACATGAATTTCTTGGGAGTTATGTGTTTTTTATGTGTGTAATTCATTAGAGACTAAAAAATCCAAACAAACACGATGATTTAAGGGCAGAACAGTTTATTTGCATGTGAGAGTTATGCAAGAGGAGATTTAACCCCAGGACCTCCTTTTCTTTCAAGCCCTCTTGCTCTAGATTCCCCACAGTTTTCTTCCTCATCTGATTTCACTTATCTCTCTGTGTGATATACAGGTTACCTGAAAATGTATGTAAGCATTTCTATTATTAAAGGAGTTATTCTACTATAGCATTATTTCCGAATGTAATTACTCAAGAGGAATAGAAGAGCAACCAAAGTATAAGTAGAAGCACAATTTCCATTTTGAATGTTTTCACTGTGTTTACATAGTAAAAAAATCTGTGGGAATAGCTGTGATCATGACTTAAGAAATCTTTCTGGAAATACTATTTGAATAGGGAATACAATGAAAATTCCACATTCATGATAAAAAATTCCAGTTAATCAAAGTAGTATCTTGAAGAACACATCTACTGAAATATTAGGACAACATTTTTCATAGTTTATTTACTTACTTATTTCAGTGATATGGCAGGCTGACAATACTGGAACCAATACTTTCATTGGCTTTCATTCCTGTATTGTGAGAAAAAGGCAGGCTATGAATCTGTAATGCATTAGTTGATTGGAAACTGCCACTTTCAGTCTGGTGTTAAATTCCCTGCATTTACTGTGGAATGAAGACATGGGCACAATCAGTTAGGATGCAGTGAATACTCTGCAAAAAAATTCTTCTGTCACACTATATTTCTTACTTCGGTCAAACAGTAGCTTATCCGTGTGGCCAATATAAATCTTTCTGAAAATTTAAACCCCCACGGGATCTGATCAGACGTGCTTTCTGCCTTAAAAGGAAAGGATACAGTAAAGGAAGAAAAGATAAACTATTAGAGCTATGAAAAATAACATACAGGCATAGACTCTCCTAAGAAACTCATTAAAATGCATGAATAATAATGTGGTAAAATAGCCAGAAAACTTTAAAGCACATACACATTATATAATATACAATCTCTAGTAGATAACATTATGTACCAATATGTAATAATATATGTAGGTGCATATAAATATTGCATATACATATATAATATATATGTATGTATGTATGTATGTATAATTTCCCCTCTTCCTTACCCCCATGGGTTTTTCAATAGACACTTTTTGACTTCCAGTCCAATCATATTTTGGAAGTAAAAATGACTCAACAGATTAATAAGAGTTGCTTTCGCCGGATAATTATTTGCCCTATTATTATTATCCTTGTATTACCTTTAACATTTCGCATTGTTGCTAACCTTAATAAAATGTGTTCAGTGATTATAGCTGCGCTATCTAATCCATCTCTTTCTCTACCTAATATGTTCTTCTATATTTATAGAAGAACACAAGATCTTCTTCACAAGTTGGATAAATTTTTTCCTGGATTAATTGAGTATGCCTTCTACATTATGAGATAACTTACAAGCATTGATTTAAACAGACAGTTTTCCTGAAAAGAAAATTAGAGCAAAACAGTTTTTCTTCACCAGATTCATAGCACAGAACAAAGAAACAGAAAAACCTACTCTGGAATAGAAGTGACAGGAGAAGGAGAAAACACGTTTTTTTCACAACTAGCCTCATTTATCCCACATTTGGGAAAAATCTAATCAAGACTCTTTTCATCTATGAGACGTATCTGGGGTCTGAGTTCAAAGCAGAATAATTAAGCACTTAGTTGTTGTAGGTCGGGACTCAAAGATATTTGAAAAGCAAAACCCTTACAGTTTTCCATTAGATTGTTTAAAAATTACTTTTTTTTGCTTTACAAAACATATCATTCCAGCCAAAAAACACCAAAAACAACAAAAAAAACCACCACAAACAAAAAAAATCCACACAAATAAGCTCTTCTCTGTGAATACAGGAGAGAATTAAAAAACAAACAAACCAAAACCGTCATTTTCAATAAAGATGAGATAAAGCAGTATGAAAGATGATGCAAGTTCTCAGATGTAATGTGAATAGGTCCAGTGTCAGGGGGATTCCTGACTCTTAACAGCTTGTGTCCTAATGAAGAACTAAACTAAATCCCTGTTGCTCTCAGTGGAATATTCTCAGGCAGAGAGTATGAGAAGCTTGCTTTAGAATGTAGCCCCTCTGCAAGCTGAGGCCATTCTCAAATCAAGAGGCTACCTTTATACCCCGAACTTCTGCACACAAAGAAAACCTGTACCAACAGTTGCTAGATAAAAAAAATCAACCCCCTCCCCCCCAAAACAGCATAAAACCCCAAAACCCAACCAAAGAAAGAAACAAACAACCCCAAAGTCCCTAAACCATAAAAAAATTGAAAGTATTTTTGTTGACTTACGTTTTGGGCAAAGCTGAATCTTCCCAATGCATTTTAAGGATGGCCAAGTGAGTAAGTGTCCATAGGAACAGGAGCTCACGTGTTTCCACCTCCTGAAGGCTGAAAACTGAGCACCTGGGTGCCTTTAATGGCTTGGGAACACACAAGCATGTCGTGACAGAAACTTCACCACACAAGATCTCGACCAGCAGGAGCTGAGGATGCTGTTGAAGTGTGTGCACGAGGAAACCTCTGCAGGGCAGCAGAGCAGGGTCACTGGCACTTCAACCCTGCATCCCTCATGACAGACATTTGAGTGCCCCACATGAGGTCTAGCACATGAATGTACAGATTTGTTCAGGAACAGATGAAACCATACATCTTCTAGGGAACAAAATTTTTGAAGGCAGCCAGGACTTTCTGGAAAGATTGCAGGTAAGAGGAGAATATGATTCTTAAGGGAGGAAAAAAGTGGGAAAAGCTATAATATCATAGTAAACACAAAAAAGTCTCTTTGGATTGTTAAATTAACTGTCTAGTTAACTGGTTTTGTTAACCAGAAAGCAAGCTGTATTTACTTTTAAGAGTTTGTTGAATAGGGATGGATGACAAAGTGCCTGTATCCTTTTTATAGAAAACAGACACACAAGGATTTGACTCTAGCAGAGCAGGTACAGATACAGAGGGATCTGTGCCCAGAGGGAACTAAACTCAGGAACATAGGTTTTTATACAACAAGAAGGCACAGAGGGATGAATATTGGGACACATTCCTAGGTTTTAGATTAAACCTCTGCTGCTCAGGAAGATTATTTTAGCTTAGGCACAACACTTTATATTTAAGGATACATTCTCTATGTTCTTTGGGATTGCCATTCCTAACTTCTGAACTTAAACTTGCTTTCACTGCTCTTTTTCTTCTTCTATATTTTTTGGTTTTGAAATTTAACTTACTTTAGAAATAATTTTTTTCCATATTACTTGAATAACAGAATACAGTAAGTTTAACTACTGCATTGTAATTATTTTTTACCTTAATGAGTTAAAATGTTTCTGGGAAACAATTCTGTGCCTATAATTTACTTTTCATATACATATAAAGTCAGAATTGTATATTATATTAAAAAATAAGAATATAATCCAGTACTAATAATATATTTTATTTTTTAAATTTGCAACCAGTTTTTCATCATCATATTCACATTATTATTGTTATTATTTAGAATAAATACCTTTCATTATATAAATGTTTGTAGCAAACTGGCCTGCCAGGTAGAGGGCATGGAAGCCAAAAAAGAATGCAGAGAACTGCATGTTCTTCCCTACCTTCACAATACTGGATTAATAGATAAATAGATAAATACTCCAATGTTTTGTAAGGCTTTCACTACCATTTCCAATACATATAAAAATGCAATTATTTGCATTTTCAGAAAAACTGAATTCTACTGCACATTTTCAGTTAACTTCATGTACTACTTCATGAACTGCACCAGTAACTTGGCACACACAACTGTGGACTTGTATATCAAGAGATTTGTCTTAATATCATTGACTTGGCTCCTTAAATGGTCAATTATTTAACCTACAGTGAGAGCATCTCAGTACAGAGGAGTAAGATGGCAAAATAACTCCAGAAAAAAATAAACATGCAAGTTTAGACAACTTTTCACTGCTACATTAAGATTTCAGTAAAATTATAACCACTGAAAACAAGACATTTTAATGTGATCTATTTCTGTATTGTTCTGTGCAGGATGATTTCACATGTCAAATGCATCAGTTTGCAATAGGCATTGTTGCTTTCACAAGACTACCTCCAATTTGAACATATGCTCTAAAATAAACAGAAGATAGGATGCAAATTCCTATCATTTCTTAGCTTAGAGTGCTTTAAGGAAGCACGAAATTAGAATAAACTTCCTGGATCACAAAATTTACTTCTTTATTATTACAGGTAGCATGTAATGAATTAACTTTCAAAATTGTTCATAGTCTTAGCTTAAAATAACTTTTTTTCCTCCCCCCCACCATTCTCCTTCAAAGATAGTCCCAAAATATATTGTTCCAGTAGACCGGGTCTTTTGCCTCATTTCCAGTTAAGAGTGTATTTATAATTGTTTTCTCCCTTTTTGTTCTTGTACAAACATTGGCTTTTAGCCTAAATGGCAATATTTCTTCCAGTTTTAACCCTCCTACTGAATATCTTAACAAAGACATGCCCTTTTGACTTGTTTAGCCTCAGATAACAAGCTCTGGCTCTTTGCAGGAGACATTCCTCCTGCTTTACTTATCCATCCAGCAGAGATTTTGTATAACTATTTTAATTTATTGATCTTGAACACAGGCAATCAAAACTAAGAAAGTACTTCAGATAAGCATCACCAGTGTCTTTATTTCTACTGGAGCTACCTTTTCAACACAGTCATATCATTTTCTGTCAAAATGAATTCACTAATTTGTAATCCTGCTGTTATGTAGGACAGCCAAGTATATTTCCACCTTATTTCTTTGCTAAATTCTAGCTTTCAACAGAAGTGGGATACCAGTAGCAAGGTTGTGATGACCCACCTTTATGGGAAGGGTGCATCACTTTATATTATCTATTATTGAATTTGATCTGATTTCTATTAATCCAGTTGAAATAAGCAATTTTTATATAATAACATACCCTGTATTGACAATGCTTACATATTTGTATCATCAACAAATACAATCAGTATTTTTACTCTATTTCTACCACAGTCATGACTGTTTTATTAAAGTCATGACTGCATTATTAAAGAAGTTCAGTGCCAAGTTATTTTAGGAACATCACTAGTAACGACTGTGCTACCAGATACCGCAGAACTGTCTGTTGCTCTCTCCCTGTTGGAAAGCTTTTATCAATCCTCCAGTAATTCCATTAATTCTTGTCATTTGAAGTTTAGCTATTAGTTTCTCCTGAGCTGAATTTCAGAAACATTGCATCAAGTGTATTATTCATCTGTTAAATCAGCCAAAAAATAGCATCTCAATTTACATAGATTGAGAACTTTACGGTATTTTACTTCCACCTTTTTCTGTGGTGCATTGAATTGTCTATCTGTGCATAAAATCTGCCTTTTGCAGATCCAGATATGGATTACAGCCATTTAATTCCATTTAATTTTAAATAAATTCTTTTTTTTTCCTTTCTGTATTTTTTTTCATGAAAGCACGGTTTTGATGTGCTGGTTTTTTTACAGCCATAACCTCATAAATCCTCCACTCTATCAAAAACCATGCATGATTCTTCCCTGGAAAATCCTTGCATAAGTAATGCATGACTTTGCAATGCCTCTGCATTAATTTAGTTGCTGTTATCTTTCTCTGTGCATTTTTGAATTCTAACACATATGGCAGGAGTTAGCCCCAGTGGTATCTGTCATGCAAAATGTCTCACTCTGGCTCTGCTGAAGTGGTTGGCCAGCAGAGTCGTGTCCTCACTGGGGCATGACTGGTGAGGAGCCTGAAGAAGGCAATATGCCAAGGGGGTGACGAGCCTCTGGATAGCAGGATCATCTGCAAATGGGAATACCATCCCAAAGTTGAAGATGGCAGTAAGAAGCCCCTATAAGTCCCACCTCTTCAGGCAAAAATGAATCAGCTGTTTCAGCCTCTCTTCACACATCACATGCTACAGCCCCTGGCCCCCTTGGATACATTGCAATATTCCTTCTCAGACAGCCACACCAAATGAAACCACAGTCTATGGAACCCACTTTCAGTATCTGAAAGCAAATGCTTAGAAAAGTGGAAGTGATATTAATCTAGTGTATACTCAAGCATCCGGTAATCAGTGGAGTATACATGTCTTGACTCACTGGTGGTACCTTTGTGCACAAAAATCTTACCCATTTTTTATTATTCCTCTTAAGCCTTTCCAGTCATGTTGTACCTGCAGTATTCCAAACATGGTCTTCACAGCAGTTTCACTATTTGGTGCTATTGTATGTACATGAGCTTCAGGATCTATGCATAATCACCTTGAATTAAAACTAAAAAAATTTGATATGGAATTTGACTGTAACATGTAAAAGCAAATTAGTATTTTATTTTTAATTATGCAGTTGCAGAAAAGCAAAAAATTCTTCAAAAGAAAATCACAGGCTTGGAGGAAGGTTAACAATATCATGAAGACTGTCATATTTCAGTGGAACTAAGAAGCTTTGTAAAACCCTAGATGTCTTTTTGCTAGCCCCAAATATATAATGAAAATGCCATTTTTATTTATTTCCTAGTTTAGATCATCACATTCTTCCATGATGATAAGCTTCTCAGGTCAGAGGCCACATCTTACAGTGGTGTTATTTAGAGCACTGCAATTTATTCTGGAACATGGAGAACATGGGTTGGATTGCTGCTTAAGATTTATAGTTACTGGCCTAAGGTATACAAAAATTGCTACCAGGACTGTGAGGAAAACATATCGTAAATAGCTGAATGCAGAAAAATACAGAACAATTCTGGCTAATTTTGTCCTCATCCGTAGATTGATACAATCACGATCTTCTGCAAATCGTGTTCTAGTTTAGCCTCTTGAATGAACCCTCTGTTTAACATTTTAATGAGATACCTACCAAGAGGTGAAGTACAAAGATAGCAGCCTTCACCTCTGAAGTGATAATGAACAGCAGATAACAACAGTTTGAACGTTTGCTGCCCTTGGAAGCAGAAACTCCCACCTTCTTTCTCAAAACTCTGCCAGATCACAAGCAAAAGAAATCCAATCACAATACACAACAGCAAAAAATCAGCCACACGGTGTTATGTTCTATGTATTATACAACTATCCTGATTTATTTATATAAGTCTCTACTTTTAGCTGTTCATTTGCGTGATCTATGTAGCTGCCTCACAATGGGTTACTTGGTCATTAGTTCCTGTAGGTATTTTTCTACATTGCTGTTCCAAGAACAATAATGAAAGTTTTGAATAATATTGCAAAAGGAACACTTTTCATAGTGAATGTTGAAATAATCGTGTTCCACTTTTTTTAAGCAAAGACTTATATATGAAATTTATATACATACATAAATACATATATTCATATGTATTTAATCAAAAGCAACGAGTGGAACACTGGAGATGATTATTAGTTATATATATATTTAATGGCTTGAATACTTCAGTTAGCTCCTCTTTTCAGCCCTCTGTGCTGGAACACTGGCAGTGTGAGAAAGCACTACTGCCACAGAAACAAAAATAAAGACAAAAGAACAAAGGAAAGAGAACCTAAAGACATTAAAAACAATACAGAGACTGTACTACTGAAATTCGATCTCATCCCCAATCTCTTTATGTAAGTTCATCTAGAGCTGAAGAATGAACAGTGTTAAGTATTAAAAACAGCCAAACGACACAGCTTTTAGACTCTGAAGTTGAGTTTGTCAGTAATTGATGAGTTAAATTTTGTTTTATTTCCTCATAAGCCAGAAGGTTCTTTAGAAACCCAGACACAAAACAGCCTAAGATAACAGTGTTTGTCATTTTATTATTGATTTTTAAACTAAGCCACTATATTTGCTTTCTTGCATTTCAGTTGCTTTCTGTTTTCTGTGGTTTTCTGTTTTTCTAGTCACAGTATGTCTTGTGTTTGTAAGCTCAAGGATCATCAGTCAGTTTTGTATTCAGAATTTTTTTAAAAGTTTTTATTTAGGGGAAAAAGTCAGTCAGTAAAATAATCAAAATTTAAAGGAAGTCAGTGGAGAGAAGGATTCTTTTTAGTACAAGATAAACCACTGCAGATAATTGGAAAATCTTTGAAGAATCTTTATGCATCTTTCTAATTTCAGTAGCGCTTTTATCTTTATGCAATACATCTATTTTTTTTGTCAAATATATAATATTTCATGTGCATTGATCAGAAGGAAAAAACACCCTAAACACAACTATACTTATGCAAATTAGCTCCTTTACAATACCTGCTAAACTGTCTGAAGGATTATTCTTGGAATGGTAAATTTAAACCTAAATATTTGCACTAAAACTTTCACTATATTCACCCAAGTAAGGGGCCGAAATATAGTGTGAATTATACAAATAATAGTCAATGTTACAGATCATACTTTAACTTCATGAAAACCCTCTCATATAAATACATCTGAAGAAGTAACACAGAATTCAGCTTCTTTTATATTTTTGCCCAGTACTTTGAATTTCATGAGATTTAAGGTGTCACATTTCTTTCCATTCTTTTTATTTGTTTGTAACTATTTATATTGGAAATTTGACAAATATATATGCATAGAGTTGGAGAAAACCCAGCATTCCAGACCTGTTTAAAATTTGTTCAAGGGGTAGAAAGGGTGTTCAGAAGCTCCCTTTAAGCTTCTTTTATCAACAAAGTATTACTGTATCTTGCAAACTGAGATAATCATCCCAATGTCTGATATTCCTGTAGATGAAACGAGCAGTGTATCCAAAAAAACAAACAAGCTTGATTATTCTGCTTGAGGCTGAGGAGCAGTAACAACTAATCCCCCATTCTGTCAGCTCCCATTGTCACGACCTCCTTCCAGCTCTCGGTACTGGGAAGTCGGCGCTACAGATTGTGCTCGAAGGATGCTCACGTACAACTGAAGTGTAGGGCTGGGTTAACAACTGCAAATGAAATCAAGGTGAGTGCATGTTCTAGATGGTATTTTAAAAATCAAGATTTATGACTTCTACTTTCGGTAAGACATCCTGTAATTGTTGCATTTTCCTCCTCCACCTACTCTCATTGTGAGTAGATGAATACGCATATAATTAAAAATACCTTGCCATGCCTATTTAAAAAGACAATACCCTGATAATTACATGTAAGGAACAAACATATATGCTAAATAGGTGTAGGTTATCTGGACAACATCCTTTATTCCAAACATTTATTCCTATGCTTAGAGTACTATGTGAAGCCTTTAAGGACTCCACATTCATTAGTTACAGAATTCATAGCCTCATACAAATCTTGTAAGTTGTATCACCCTCCAAAACTGTATCAATTGCACCTAAATGCCTGCTACAGTGATCTGTAACTAAAATTTTGGCAAGTATATGTACATTTTTCCACAATGCCAAGGTGTAGTCTTGCATGCAACACCCCACCAAGCCAAGCTTTTAATTTCTTGGTTTCTGTCCATAACCAAAGATTGAGATCAGCCATGCAAGCAGATAATCCCTAAATTTGCTGTAATATTAGTGCCTCTGTATGGACATTTAGCAAAAGACATTTACAGTTCTGTAAGCACTGGTGAAGAACTAGCTGAACAAGGGCTTTTTACTCCCTTTTATTTGGTAGTGTCTTTCTTATACTTGTAAACATGTAGCAGCTAAGAGTTGTTTGCATTATGCTGGAGTAATAACATACTATTAATTTTATTCTAAACAGAATTCCTTAGTTGACAGTCAATTGCATCCATACAGTCCAATTCTCTTTGCAGCAATCTTTTAAATTATGACTGTGCCAGTGCCAGAGAATGTTAAATGTGTTTTTCTGGGATGTTTTCCTAGCCCAAGAACATTATAGAGTTTATTATGTTGTTCCCAAACCAGGATAATTATGCATAGAGTTCTCTGATTTTTTTTTTTTTGCCTGTTTTGGTTTTGTCAGTGTTGCTTTTTGTTAATTGATATGTGTATGTGATTTCCTCTGGCTGTTTGCAAGGGGCATAGTTTGTAGACAGGCACTAGACTGTAGAAAGCAGTTTTAAAGTTTTCTAAGAGTATTAACTGCACTACCAATCACTCAGAGCCATAAAAATGTCATATATATTTAAGACAGTTTAAATTAAAAGTAGCATTGTAATATTTGTAACACACTAAGCTATGTTATTTTGATTTCAAGAAGGAAAATCTTATGTTTTTATAAGCTCTGTTGGAGGTTTGGGGGACAGGTTCTTCTTGCAGTAGTGGAAATGCTGCAGAGTGCGCTGTATTTTTGGATGGAGAGAAAGTGAGGCGAAGGATGGGTGGAATGTGTCTTACAGCCTTCCCATTGTCAAGGTTTCTAAGCAAAGCAGGATTCCTAGGCTCAAAGTCGAAGTAAAGTTTTGGTTACATGGTAGCAGCTGAAGCAGGACTTTCCTGGAGCAGTAGGTTCTGCTGTAATTCCAGCCACTGCGCCAGGCAGAAGTGAATTATAGAAGTTTCAAGGAAAAGCCCAGCCACATACACTCACCCAAACCAGGACTTTTCCTGGAACTTTTGTGCAATGCAAAGTTTGTAAAAGACTGGGATGGGCTGAAAACTTCCCAGAATTATTTTGATCTTCATTGAGTCTTTCCATAAGAAACTTCAGGAAGGCACAGATGCCTGCATTTTTAGCCCATAGGTCCACACCCCTGAAGAAGGCATGTGAGCTACAAGGCACAGCTAGGTTACGCAAAAGCCTCCTCTGACAAAAAAACAGCATCTGCCTGAAGAGCTGCCTGCCTTCAGTGCCCCTGGCCTTGGATTTCCCAACAGCTGAGAAAAGGAAAGTGCTGAGATGTTGAGCTGGACAACCTGCACATGCACACATGCAATGCCAAACTGTTTCAGGAGTTGTTTTTTTTTTTGAGTGCTTACTCCTCTTCCAGAATACTGCCTTTTCTCACAGGCCAGGGCTTTGCTCCAAAGTGCCATGCAACATGAGTTTGCCTATCCCCAGGCCCTCTCTTCCTGTATGTTTACTCTAGCTTGGCTTTCAGTATTACCTAATCAAGGTACAAACTGCCCTACACCTTGAAAGGATTTCTGTCTCACTTAATCCTTTCCACTCCAATCCCCAACACTTTGTATGTGCCTGTTGGTAGGAAAATTTTCTTAATGTTCACAATACTAGACTACTTTCCTGCCAGCTGATAAGAAACAACAAAATAAAGAAATGAGAAGTGACTGATCATGTTTTTAACTGGTTGTAATGCAAAGAATATTCTGAAAATAAATAGTACTTGCAATTCAATCTCAGGAGGTTTCATGTACAAAACAGACAAAAATATTGTATATTCAAAGGTTAGTCTACAATTGCACATTGTCCCTCTGCAACTGCAAAACCTCTAGGTGTCCAAGTGTCCCAACTATATGCATGCATATCCATTAATCCGTATGAGTCTATGTATATACTCATCTGCAAAAGATCCAAAAAAATAATCTGACAAATGCATGCATCTGTACTGAAATCACATGCACAAATGTGTAATACTTAAAATGCTTACTCTGCAGCTGTAGTGTAAGTTGGAAAAATTTTGTGTATGGATGCAGAGATAAGATATCCATTCCATTTTTTCAGCAACCATAGCAATTGCAATGCATGATTAGAGAGCTACAAATTTTTTTAGTATGCCTGTACCACTCTTAGAAATTCCTACTTCTTATGCATTTAGTGAAATTAGGGAATTCTGAAAAGGGATATTTATGGTGTTTTGTACATGATGATGGCAGTGAGAGAAAAGACAGGTTGAACTGGAAGGGGAAAAATACCTGTCGATTATTCTGCTCTACCTGCAAGCAGAAAAAGTCAAATTTATTCTCTTTTTTATAGTTCTCCTATGTGCAAATACTATTTTCATAGTTTTTCACAAGCTATGTCACTTCAATTTACTGAACCATTTTTCTTGTGAAAGCCTAATTTTAAAATGGCTGACCCATCCTAACAAGATAAATACAATTTGTTAGTCAGAATACTTGTTTTTACTAACATTTCTTTGAGAGAGACAAGAGGAATAGAAGTTGAGAACAGACTGGAAGACATCCAGCAACCTTCAGATTATATCTGCCTGATTTTTGTTAAACCTGATGGCACTTCTTAGCATCAACAAAGCTAACAGTTCTTCCAGTACCTAAGGAGTTACTTGGATGGTCAAGATGAGACATGACAGAGGCTCAAGATGCAGAGATTGAGACTCTGTCTTTACTCCCCTCTTCAATTTACACACCAAGTAAAAATGGTGTGTGTGGCAATGGCAGTAATAGGAGCTCTTCATATAGAAGAGAGGACCTTCTTCCTGACCTTCTCTATCAGAATATCTTTTCATACTACTTAGTTCCTGCCATTTTCAAATGAATGTCCCTTCATCTTGCCTTTTGTAAAACAAAGATTTGGAGGAAGACTTAATATGGAAGTTAAAGTTTCTATAAAAGTCAACATACTTGCTATTTTAGGTGCAAGTATCTGAGTTATTCACAGACATGTGATTTTCAAGGTGTGGTCAACAGATTCCTCTTTGAGCACTTCTTTACAAGTAGCACTTAAATATTCTTTTGTATGATGAACAGCTGCACACCATATACTTGTTCCTGTCAGCCGCTTGTAAATCATGTTTTTTTAAGCACACTTCCCCCCCTCCAGTTATTACCATGCAAGCAACTGTTGTGCTAACATTAAGAATGACACATAATAAAAGAAAGGTCTTTTCAAGGAAGCCCTTTACCCATTTAAGATCTCTCCCACAGAGATAATTATTACATCTTACAGCTGGATTACTGCCTGAGGCAGAAAGCTGAGCAGGTAGGGAAAGGATTAAGTTTCAACAGTAGAATTGTTAAGGAATTCTTCCACATCATGAAATAAGACAAAACATGAAGAGTAAGAGTTAGATTTAATGATCAATGAAAATTATGACTGAACTCAGCTCTTACACTTCTTTGTGAGAATTAAGGAAAACATTAGGTTTAGGTAATCGGTAGCATATTTAAACAAAAATATATGCATAGCACAAGGATAAAAGCAATACTGAAGTTGCAAATATTTTTGTTTCCTGTAAGAAATTAAAATGATGGACTAGTGAAAAAGTGTAAGTGGGAATATTTTAGTAGTCAAAATAAATATTTAATAAAAACCACACACCCAAGACAAAGTATCAAAACAAAAGAACTTAGTATTTGAAAGGATACTACCTACATTGCCTTGTGTTAAATATGACTAAATTCAGTGGTTTAATTATTATCGCACCGCCTTGAGCAAACATTGCTTATATTAGTGTTGCAAAAAATCATGAGAATAGAAATACTGTTGCAATGACAGAAATAGTAAAACCAGATTGCTATAAACAAGGAAGAATTTACTACACCAAGGAGTCAATCTGCAGGCATTGATACGAAGTCGACAAAATGGACTACTGCATAGCATACTGGTTACTGTACCAAAGTGCATTTATCAGCATTCAATGAACTGGGGAAGAAACCACCCTTTTTAATATAATTTTTGAAAACAATCAGATGATTGACAGTTGAAGAAACCCCGCACATTTCCTTTAAAATAAAAAAGCAGAGTCTAAAGATCTTAAGAGCACCATAAGATTTCTTACAGATAAAAGAGTACAAACCATTAGCATTGTAAATAAAGAACACCTAAAAGTTAATATACCATTCCATAATTAGAATGCAACTGAAAATTTCAGTGTGTTGTTGCATCCTCCTATACGACATCTGGTGGCATTTTGATGACTCTGTTAAGTTCTGGAAAGAAATAATGCAAAGAAAAACTGTTTTTCTTGTACAGTAGTGGTCTAGAAAAATTTCAGTTCTTCCACTGAGTCTTTGAAAGTAGCATTACTTAATATCCCTGACTACCAACAACTTTCATGAGTGCTATTTTCTCACTATTAAGGATTCTGCATTGAAGATTTTTCTCAACCCTTTATCCTTCAATTCCCACCCATCCCCCCATCATATTTAAAAATTGTGGTTTTCTCACATAGAGCATTGTAATGCCTTTTGCTGCCTGATAAGTGATATGCAGTCAACATTATTTCTATTTTCAAAGCACTGAGAACACTTTCCAGTTGGTTTACAAATTAAACAATAATTAAAAATAGTATTCTCCCCTTATTCTTTTGTGACATGGTAAAGACTATTCACCATTTAATATACGTTCAATTTCTTCTAGTCTTTTCAATGCAGCAACTCTCTTTTTCTCAATGTCTTTGATTTCTTTTGCAGATTTTTTTGGAGTCTCTTTGTCCACACTGCTTTTCTCTGTTGGTTTCTTATTTTTTGAGTGCTCTTTATTATTAGCTGTTGATTGGGTGGTTGTCTTCTCACTTTTTGCCTCTTTCAAATTCTGAAATGATTTTTTTTTTGCTTCTGTAGCTGCAGTCCCATCTGATGGGAGTGATGACTGTTCCATAGCACCAAGTGATGCAATTTTACTTCTAACTATGTTTAGATGACGCTGAATATACTCTTCATGCGGTGCCAGTGCTAGTGTTTCAACCAGACATTTTTCTGCCTTTATTAAATCTTTTTCTTCAAAATAAACCACACAAAGATTATGTTTTCCTTGTACATTGCTGGGATCCAGCTCCAAAATTTTTTCAAAACACAGTTTTGCTCCAGCAATATCCTTCTTTTGGTTCATAAGGATATCTCCTTTCAAAATCAGACCTTTGGTATGATCAGGGTAGTATCTCAGTAGGTCTTCCAAGACAGGCAAAGCCATCAATTCCTTTCCTGTCTGAGAATAAAGCAGGGCCAAATTGAACAAAGCACTTCGGAAGTTTGGCTGTAACCTTATAGCTTTCTTCATCCATGCCTCTGCTTCTGTGTCTTTTTTGTCATCCATTGCTAGCATACCCAAATTGAAGTATCCATTTGAATCCTGAGGTTCTTCTTTCACGTAATGCAGCAGTCTTTGTTTAGCTTCAGGTCTAAGTCGTGCATCACCTAAGTGACAGAAAATGCATTTAATTCTCAAGATATTTCCTGAAACATTTATTCTGAGGATTTTTAGGCAGTAAAATGCTGATCTTTATACAAATTAAAATGCAATTGTAAAAGGGAAAGGGTTTAAAATGCTACTTTTAATCATAGCTGTGTAACAGCAAAAGCAAATGTTATCCACCTTCTTTACTGATGAAACTACATACAGTTGACTTCTAGCCAAAGTCAGCATCATTACCAGCTGTTGAATGATATTTAGGTTTGGTATAACAGATACAAGAGGTGTCTCTACAAGCTTAAGAGAAATTATTTTCATGCACAGTTGAGCAAATGGAATGCAGAGCAGACATCAGGTCTGACAAACCAACTCTTACAGAGGCAAACTTTGAGTGGAAGATCTCATTATATTAAAGACAGATTGAAAGAGAACGTAGATAGAAAGAACACAGGGTGACTTCTAATGTAGCCAGGCTAAGGTATCTTCTGACACCACAGCAATAAAACCTGTAACCCCTATATTTTAATTTGCATCAAAGTTTAAAAGAAGACTTAGTAAAACAATTTTATCTGACAATACCAGGATTAGCCAGACATGCTTGTGGTCTGTGCTATTTTGCTGAATAATACAGTGAACATATTTTAGTAATGAACCCCCTGAAACAATGTTGCACCTTCTAGTATGAATAAGTGAGTACTAAATAGTTAATACTTCAGCTTGTTTGAAGCTGCTTGCAATTCTACAGACAAGGAACACAGCATGTCTTGAACTACCTAACTTACAATGTGAGAAGAGACAGAAAATTATCAAGTGTCCTCAGCTTCAGTCAACTTTGGTTTATCTTCCTTAGGTGTGAGAAATGGGATTTGTAAAGGATTCTCAAAGCTTGACTGAAAACTCACACTATCTTGTACATCTGTATGCAAACTCTTGAGATAAGGTGTGTTGACTTAGAAAGGCCATGGAATAGAGAAGACATTGTTGAGAGAGAGATTGAACTAGAAACAAGTTTCAAAGGTGGCCTTGCAAAAAGACCAGGTGTTTTGGAGAATTAGAACTGTGAAAGATGCATTGTGGCAAGACAATCCACTTCCCAGCACTTATGGGCAGTTTACCATCCCAACAAAAGGGAAACAAATCTTAGCAGTTCACTTGCCAAATACTCTTTGCAACAGCCTTAATTCATTAAAGGCTCACCCTTACCCACAGAACTATACATGTGAAAAACAACCCATACAAATCCAACTGAATTCATCCTAATTAGAAGTATCACAGAAAAACCTATGCAAACATTCATATTTCTACAGCTGGATTTAAGCCCAGAGACATAAACTAGATTTTTGAGTCAATAATTAAATCAATGACTATAAATGCAAACCAGGTATATAACATATTTTACTAAATATTATCTTTAAAGATTATATAAGGCATTATTTTGAAGATGTTTGAGTAACACTATTCTTTATACATGTAAAATATTATACGGTAAAATATTATACTGTAAAATAGCACTTGTATTAAAGATTCTGATCAGCCACGGTATATGTACACTGCACAAATTCCATGCAGTACAAATTACAAAGCTGTAATAAATAGTTTATTTTTTGATGATGCTATGTACTTCTCATTTCTAAAAACAGAAGAGTTAATAAAATAAATTAAATAGTATGGATCCTATAAATGCAAATATGCAATATGCATAAAAGGGACAATTAACATACCAGATTCCTGCATTAGCAGCGCTGAGTTGAATAACGCCAGTTTATGCGTTGGGTTGAGTTCTAGTGCTTGGTTGAAATTCTTCAGAGCTTCTGTTGGATCTTTCAGTTCAATGTAAACGATTGCCAAGTTGTACCACAGGTCTGCATTGGTTCTGTCTAGTTCTAGAGCTCTAAGGTAAGCTTCCTTGGCTTTCAGAGGTTTGTTCATTTTTAAAAGTAATTCTCCCCTGTTGAAGAACCATACTTTTATTGTTACCCCTATGAAAATTGACAGGCTTTTTTAAAGCTTGCCTTCCTACAGACAGTAGATGTTAGATAACAGTGTGTTTTTTTATTTTGTTAGTTTTAAGCACAAAGCAATACAAGACCCTCTTTTACATTCTATTCCTAGAGCTTTCAGCTGTCAAAAACCTGTATACAAAAAATGCATAAACAGGACAAGAAAGTGATCAAGGGTGCCTGATTTGGCTCTGTAATTACACTGCAAAGCTATAGTTCAGATATCTTTGAACCTCCCTAAATCTCAGTGGGAATCACAACAAACAAAACAGCAGACAGAAGCCTCAGCACCCACAACCACATCACTCTTAACTAAAATGCAGTTAATGTCAACTAAAATGCAGTTAATGTCAACTAAATAGTTAGGACTTGCATTTTCTGGACCATCTTTAACAAAAGGTATAAAGAAAGCTCCATGATTCCCACTAACCAAAAGCTTTTTAGTTCAAAACTAAACTATGAGGTGAGAAATTTGAGTTAGAGATTCATAAAGAAATCTAATGGAAGTGTCTCTCTATACAAAGAACCTACATGGAAATATACCACTTGAAGCAGGAATTTAAAAGAAGAAGACTTGTAATAAAAAATTGATTATTGTCCCAAATCTTCAGCTTCTCACCTGGAAACAAAATTTCAATAGCTAATTGAGCTGCACAAACTAATACTGTTCATACTACTGCAGATACAAAATACTAAGTTTATTCAAGAATATGGATCTCTAAAATTAGAAAATATACCTGCTGATGTAAGCCTGCTTGAAATCTGGCCTCATACTAATTGCTTGTCGATATAACTGATCCGCTTCTTCAAGGCGAGATTCATTTGCTCGAATTAAGTTTGCGAGATTGATATACACATTTAGATGGTTAGGAGCAACTCTTGCTGCATACTTTTTCCCTGGAATAATCTGTCCAAGAGAATATATGTAGCAAACACAGATGAGCAAAAATAAGAAAGATGATCAGTACAGAACTCCTTTTCACTCTGCCACATTTGTTTTAGGGTACTACTGGACATTAGTGTGTAGGCTTCTGAAAATGACAAAGAGCTGTAATTCTTTTCCAGAAAAATCACATCTAAAAATAAACAGCATATTTTTTATTGTTTATGCCTATGAAAACATAGATAACTTGTACAATATTTAAGATACCGGTTAATTAGGCTCTGCTACTACTTAATTTAGCTCATGTAGATAGTCATTGGAAACAAAACAGACCTTGTGAAACTTTTCCCAGTCAGACAAAAATATTTCCTAAACCCTAAACTGACCTTGTCAGACATTTTCATTCCTTTTTATAACCCTTCAGCCTAAGAAAAGTGTAAATAAGATTTTACAGCCAATGATTTACCAACTGATATAGAAAATGAAAGGTAATGAGGAAAGACGAAAATGTTATGACATTGCAACTGCTGTACTGTTCATACTGTTTCACAGAACAAACTTTTAAATGCCATGCTTCAACTCAAAGGGCTGCTCATTTTTCTTGCTAGTCTCATTTTCATCACAGCTTTTATTACCTTCACACATTCTTCAAAATACTACTCTCTTTTTCTCTAAAGAGCCTGAACAAGTAAAGTTTCCTAGGTACAAATATAACTTAACAAGTAAGAAAGGTAACAAAACACATGTTTATAAAAGCATGTTCAGGTAAAATTTTTTTGTTGCTGCTGCAGCTACCTTCTCCAACCTCCAATAAGGCTATATTTAAGCCTTCTCTGAAGGGCTCAGAAACTCAGTCACCATCAATTTAACAGCTGTAAGTGAAAATAAACAAATTATGACTAGAAACTGTAGGTTTTGGCTGCTGCTTCCTTTTATAACCTCAATTTCAGGGAAAACAAAAAAGTCAAACCACAACACAGCAGTATAAAAAGTAAATTAAAACAGTTGTAGGGGACTTCCAAGTTGGCATTTTTTTAACAGCCACTAGCTTTTAAACGAACACTGATAAACTTTAAAGTATACAGCCACACAGAGACACAGGAAAAATACAAAAAAAATCACAAATAAAAGGTTCTGTCCTACAGTGGTAGATAAAATAAAGTTACCAATTACCTGTGGCATCAATGATTTAGCAATCATATATGATTCTTCAGCTTCTTTAGTTTTGTTTAGGTTCTTGTAAGTTCTTCCTACATTCATGTGAGCACCAATATCATCTTAATAAAAAAAAGAATGAAATTTAAAATATTTCCATGCACTGAGTGTCATGAAATTAAACACCTCTGCATTCAAAGTAGCGTGAAGTATAGGTACTCTGATAGAAATCCCCATCTCCAAAAGAAGAAAGCAACTCCATCATTTTTCATCTTAATTATGAAGCTAATAATTTAACCATGAACTAAAGAAGGATCGTAAAATTACATGGGAAACCTAAAGTTTGAGGTCCTATCATACTTCACTGTATCTAATTTCTTGCTACAATAGAGGCATATAAATTGAAGGTTATTTATTCATCTTCTAAAAGGTAAGATTGTCCAGTACTACCTAGAACTTCTTTTGCAACAATATGTAAAATGGATTAAATGTGCATTTTGATATTATCTAATTTTTTTTATTTTCTTACACACTTCCTTGGTTTTGAATAAAAAAATAAACCAATATTTTTACTCCATATGAAATCACAGTTTAGATTAATTCATAAAGAATGTCGTACATGGAATAGTTTTGAAAGTATTTGCAGCTTTTCATAGATAGAAACCTTTCATGGAGGACATTTTCAGTTTATCTCCAAAAACCAAAGATCAATTAACTTACTATGTGACATTGTTTGATGTTTAGTTAAAACAAAGCAGTCCATTGAGAAGCTGTTATGCAAGCTAAGTATACTGAAATACCAGGTGTACAGAGATGGCAACTAGTCAAAGCTTTACCTGGTTGCACTTGTGTGGCCTGTATGAAAAACTGCAGAGCTCTTTCAAAATTTTTTTCATTTTCTAATGCATGCCCCACATTGTTCCATAGTTTTGCGTTGTTCTTATTTACCTAAGACCAGAAAAAGATACCAAAGCATAAGGTATTAAGTAGAAATTACTTAACAATTGAGTTTCTCTTAACAGTATCTTAAGACAAAAATGTACTGCAGGTGACAGATTTCATCAAGCTTCTATATGCAAAGAATAACAAAACACTACATACAGAATGATTACATTGATCTTGTTGTGCAACATCAGTTTGTTTTAGTTATTTGCCCCTAGAAATACCAAGCATCTTAAAATACACTGTAACTGTTATGGGATGTTTTGCAAACTGTCTTATCATGCCATATGAACTTAGAAGAAATAATTCTATGCATCAAACTTTTTGTAGACTTTTGTACTGAAATGTATCCTGCTTTCATCCAGACAAGAGAATAAATTCGACTGCTTTGACACAAGAAAAATTATCATTTATTTTCTGCATATGAATTGCTATATGCGCATCACACTGCTTTTAAAGCATTCCCAAAAGCAACTAATTAAAATTCCAATATTCTCAATATGGAAATTAATGTGCCGAAACACACATAATTTTTGTCCATTTTTCTCATGTTCCACTGCAGCTTCTTAAGAACAGCAAGAAGAACTTCCCATTATCCTTTCCAAACACAATACAGTACCTTTAAAGCGGACATAAACAAAGTGTACTCCGACTCCCAATCCCAGTTTCTGTGCAGTGTTTTTAAGGCATGAGTGAATAGCACCGCAGCCAAACAAACCCAAGAAATTTTTCTTAGCACACTAGTAAATAAAACAAACAAAGACTTGTTGTAAGCACACCAACAATTCTAATTATTAGAGTATCTCATATGCTAAAAGGCAAACAAAGGACCACATTTGTGATTAGTACACTCCAGAGCTTGAAAGGAAATGATGTTTAATTTCAAATTAATTTTAACTGCTTTTGTTGTTATGCCCGTGCAACTCCCTTAATAAGAACAAGCCCAATTCACATAACACAATAGAATTTGTATAGAATGTTTACAGAAATTATATTTCCCTAAAACTTATCTGTAATTTAGGACAATAAAAAAGATGCCAAAAAGTGAGGTTCTCCAAAACACTATTCAAAATGCTAGAAAATGAAAAAGGCAACTAAAAAAAAAAACAACAAAAAAAAACAAAAAAAAAAAAAAAAAAAAAAAAACACAAAAAAAAATCAGCCCATACTTTTGTTTCACATCAGACAATTCCACACATATTCTTTATGGCACACATTGCCAATCTTTCCCACAGTGTAGAACACACCTTAGTGGAGAAGTTTGTGGAGACTACCCAATCTTCCACAAGCAAATGCAATCCTAGTGCTACTGTAATATCTAAGTAGGAGAAAGGTTTAGTGTCTCTCTAGCAATTTCATTTTTAAAGCTGCCAACTGCGGAAAATACCACTCTCCATGACAAGTTTGTCAGGAATAATCTTCATTTTTTGCCGTTTTTATTATTCTGGTGTTTAAATATGACAGATATAAAACATACACTTTAAAATGCTGATAATTTGGTTTCTGGATTCTAATTCAATTATGAAAAAGATGTCAAACATTCAATAGACTTCTCACAATTTTGAATATAATTTGTTTTAAAAAAAAATCTCATTCTTGAGTGGACATACAGGTGTTCACTCTTACACTTGACTTGTGGAACAGTTGTTCATTCTGCTACCTACTTCATAAGTTTTTACTAAAAACTGCAAGAGTTTTTTTCCCCTCTACTTCTAAGATAAACAAAATGCATGTTTTGACTACCATGTTTTGTTTTAAAAACACTAAAAAAGTGGAACTGGAAAATTAAGAGTAATTCTAAAACACTACCAAAGTGATCAATGAGAACTGGCATATACAATAATCTGTGTGCCCATAAGGCTTTTAAGAAAGTTTTCTCTCCAGATATTTCTAAAGCAAGAAGCCTTTTCTTTCTCATGTTAAGAGAACTGATTTCCAACACTTTTGTAGTAAATTACACTAGCTGCCTAATTTTTCTCCCCAGCCATCCTCTCCTGGTTCCTTGTTTTCTTTAACTTCACTTCTATTTTTACTGCCTCATAGTGGTATTTGTGAGAAATCCACACTCCCACAATGTATCACTAATTTCCCATTATCCAGATGCTGTCAGCTTCAGCAGCACCAGGTTAGCGTAAATTTTACTGCAACGCCTCATCTCTAACAATAGCAGACAACAGACTGCTGCCTTTTCATTTGTCTAACTGGCATTAGGATGGCAATGGGAGGTATGTCCAGAGCAATGCAGAAGATACCAGAAAACACAAAAGGGTGTGCAAAACATGCTTTTAGAGCACAATTTTTAAGGAGAAATTGTTAACCAAAGAAATCTTTTGTTTGACAAATACTGAATAGCTCTGATATGCATTCCTAGCATGGAACTTCTGAAAATTTAGTCTTTTACTGATTAAATTTTCAGAAGCTTTAATTTGCTGACACACATGCATTGTATAAACCTCAGTCAGTAATCAATTTTATTCAAAGTTAAACCTGTTTTGATTTATACTCATCTCTTATTTTCATAGAAGATAACCATATTTACAGCGACGCAAGCTTTTCCATTAGGGCTTTTATCAGTATAAATTTATTCACCTTTTACTTGATAACTTCTTCCATCCATGTGCTACTAAAATGCAGAATCCCATGCTAGGAACATATAACACCCGTTCTGCTACTACGAATCCAACAGGAAAAAACAGGTTTGATGCAGGAATGAACGGTAGCACTATTAAGCAGAGTGCCTAGAAAGGAAATACAAATAACATTAGTAATCAAGATATTGGCAGTGACAAACTGTGCCCAAGAAAAAAGTTACAAATAACAAATGTAATCTCATAAAACCAGACATACATAGTAGATATTTGGTTTTGGTTTTGTTTTTTTTTTTTAATATTCAGATCTGTTTTACATTGAGATCACTCTGAATATGGCAAGTAGTAATCTGCAAATGATTCTATTCCTTACTTAAGGGCTTGAAAGTCTGTTTGCTTTTCTATACTACAAAAAGAGGACAAATCAATAGGATCAAAGGATCAATTAAAATTCAAAACAATGTTTTAATAAGAGTTCCAGATACAGAAACAAGACAGCATAAGAATCTTGGACATTATCTAACAATTAAAAATTTGTATCAGCTTATTTGAGGCATAAAGAAGCTATTTTTACGGTACAATAGAGTCTGTTTTGTGTTTCTGTAAGAAATGTGAATAACAGAACCAGTCACTGAATAAATATCTGTTTTTGGACAGAGCGCTAAGAGCACCCCAAAGTATATGAAATTACAATGAACTTAAGAACTGCACGAGTTCTTAGGTTGGGGACTGACTTCTTATCAAAAACTGTGCTTATTAACAGACAAAGAAATCCATCTGCTGCAAAGAAAGCGGACATGACCAGTTGCTTTAAGTCCTGGATGACTGTTAAGTAGAGGCTTCTCAATTTCTGGTTTCAGAAAAGACATGAATAATTATTTCAAAATATCTGGCCTCCAAGTTACAAAAAACACACCACAAAAACAAACCTAAAGAAATGGAATGTTTCTTTGAAGAAAGAGGAATTTACTAGAAACTTTAAGTACATCTGGCTGTCTAGATTTAAGCATGACATAAACTGCCTCTTCCATGCTAAAACAGTTAAATAATCCAGTTTGAAAATCAACCTAGGATTACATATATAAAAATGCAACACTGATTTAAAACTTCAAGAAAGATTTTATCTTGAATTTCAAGAATATGCACGTTAACATAGCTCAGCTGCTTCATTAAGCTCCAATAAAACAAAAACACAACTGAGCCTCACAATATACAGACTACATTGATTACTTAGGGATATTAATGGCTTACTGGAATGCAGCAACAGGCTTTGGCCTATCGTATTGTTTCATTTTGTAATACGTAACAATTAATATCTAATATAAAATATTGCATTCCCACTTCCTACGAAATTAGCTTCCAGGCACATGAAGAAAATCAGTTTCATATTGAAAGTTGTATATACAATATAGGTACAGATTGAAGGAAAACAACTTGCATTAAACCAGGACTATATGGTGCAGGTGACATCGAGGCTTGCATGCTAGAGGGAATGATCTCAGAAAATCCTTTCTATAGAAGGCACTTGGAATAAAAAAACCACATATAAAAATACCACCCCCAAACAAAACCTAACTGACTTATATCAAGGTATGCTGACAAACCCATTAATCCTTTCCTCTTGTGAGCTTCACCAGGTAGGGAATAAACAAAAATGCAGGGAAATAAACAGCCTTAAAATTCAGGAGCTGTCCTATAAAAGAAGTGAACCGCTCCCCACACACATTTTTCCTACTAACAATGCAGTGGAGAAAAACTTATGCCTCAGCTTATATAAAGAGGAAAATGCAACTACTCCTTTGTGTATTTGAAGTGCAGTAAAACTCATTTTCCAAGCGTGTCCCCTTGCATATTTATGATGTCAATAAGCTATTTAAATTTCTTCTCTTCATACATTATTTCCAAATACAGGACAAGAGATTTAATCAGCAATACTAGATATCATTTTCACTGGTTTTCTAGTGAAATATATTGCCTCAATCCAGTGACATGACAAGAAAACACATGAGTCAGAACTATAATGCTAGGTCTTTTAGAATCGAATCAAAATTTGTCAGCTGCTTAGCAAAGAACTACTTAAATCTTAAGTTATGCATAAATATTTCCACCCATCTGAAACTTCTGGTGGCTGATTAACATACTAAAAAAATACATTATTTCTGAAGCAGACTAAGATAAATGCATGCAGCTTTGTTGTACACATAACTGCACCATCGAACTAATAAAAAGCATGGTATCAGGTTACCATTCAGCTTGTAAAAATTTGCAATGAAATCAATAATTCATGACCGTTTTATTTCAACAAATACCAGCTCTTTGATCCTTCCCATTTCTTCCAAAATATTCTGTTAATCCATCTCAGCTTTAAGATCATCTATAATAATGAATAGACAGACAGGAACTGATCTCACAGCTTGACAAAATTAGTTTTTCATAATATGAAAACAACTTACAGAAGAAAAACAAAACAACAATAACAAAAGTGGAAACCTTATTCCTAAATGCAAAAATATGTCCTTCCTTTTACACCTCTGAGGAAGAAAATCAAATCTCTTGCTAAATACACATCACGACTTCTGACATTTAAATAAAGTAGACAGCTTGCAGGATGAAAATGCATTCTGGTCCTTGAAACACATTTAAATTCTATTGAAATCCCCCATGTGCCAGTTGAGCCCTGAATATCTGTGAAAGGCTGCAATACAGTTTACAAATACATAACAATGGGCATACTTACTCTTATCTCTGACAGAATCACATACTTAATTGTAACTTAGCAGTTTTGTTGCTGACAGTTTTCCTGTTATACATCCATTTTAGCCCAAAAGATGCACATAGTATCTCTGGGTCACAGCAGATCACACATGTGGCCATACAACCTGAGCCACTTACTCTTAACAAAAGCACAAAAACAGTGCATCATTCATACCATCAATACTGTCTTGGAGGAATCCCCAGGGTATCGGAGACTGAAGACCATCAAAGATCCCAGAAAGCAAAAGAAGGTAAGGGTGGCAACATTTCTAACATCTAACAAGGACTCCACAAGAGGAATAGTTCCCATTGTCCAGTCACAGCATAATTCTGAAGGGTTAAGAAGAAGCCATGCATTTACAGGGAGGAGGTAGTTAAAAGTCAGTTGTCTTGCTGGGGATGGACTAACAGCAGCTGGGTTATCAAACCTAAAGCAAAAGAAAGGAGAAAAAGGAGCTTTTAATGAAGAAAGATATGGTCTTGATTCACTTTGCAGAAACTTTATAGTCATAGCTAGAACTACTAACTATAGACATGTAAAATATCCTAATCCTCCTGCATTTGTCAGGTGTGAAAGCATGCACAATGATTCACTGAAGAGAAGGGACAGAGCCTCCTCCATGTTTATGAAACTGTTTTGGGATGTAATCAACATAAGTTTGAAGAAACAGAATGATTTACATCCCGAGTTCAGTGGTCCTTGCTCATGTTTTTAATAGTTTGTCTCATTTCTTTAGGGACAGTATTAGATCCTTGTATTTCTACATTGCTCAAACTTAAGATAAATTAGTTTTTCACTTCTAATGTTATTGATATACACTTATCTTCAAGTAGTCTATATAAGACAACCATGTTTCCTGCGTAGTACATACCTAAAATGTAAAATATATTCTGTATGTAGAAGAGTAAAGATTTAAGAGGTTTGGAGAATTCAGCCAAGGTTCAAATACAGAGATAATAAAAAATACTTAAGCAATAAGACATTTAATTTCTGAATTCCTAAGATAAACTATCAACTGTAAACTTTTTTAAATGGCTGCCTGCTCAGATACCTCAATAATTTGGACATTTTAGTCAACAGTTGCTGAAATGTATCCTTCAGCAATTTCACAAAAAATGCAATATTGTACAGACATTGAATAATAATATTAAAAAATACACTTAAAGTGAGTAACACTTAAGTTCATATATTTTTGGCCATTTCATTCTGACTTCATTAAGTCACATCTTATCTATAAACAATAATAAGTAAAAAACACTTTACTATTACCTTGTAAACACTGGAAGCTGAGATTGGATAACCTGGACTCTGACAACTACAAGCAGGAGTGTACTGAACATTAGGACTATGAGCTTCAACAGTGTTTGGAGCATAGAGAAAGGAATACTGCCCTTCCCTCGAAGAATCTGTACAGCTGTGCCCAATAATGCTGGCAAGGTGTACTGCAAATTAAAAAATCGTATATAATCAGACAGGGTACTCATTACTCCCTTATATAAATATGAGCTACCTAATACTTTTTTCCTTGGTTTTCTGTAAACGTCTGCTCCAATAGTTACTTAATTCAGCTTAGCGCCTTCATGAAAGGTCCCCAAAATAAGGTCTCTATTCTAATAAACTATTCAAGTATTCTTGCTAACACTATCACAGCTGAACCTGTACACCTGTAGCTATTTTGTGCTGACAGATCAAAAAATTGTACCATCTTCAAAGGCTTGAACAAATGAACCGAAACCACAAAATAAACTCTCAAGAAGAAAAATCACTATTTTCAGAATTATCAGCCCCTCTGAAAACTTGCCCTATAAACAAAATTCCTTACAAATGATAGAAATACTGTTCGCCTCCTGATTAGCCCTGGCTATTTTATGCCTCTACTACAGTAAGGCGTCATTCCTTGCCTCATGAACATCATAATCTTGCACAGTTTCCCATTACATAAGCTAATTTCTGCTCTGTGTACCTCTTCCCCTCTGCCGTCATGACTTCTGCTGGTGATGATTTATTGCTTCACATATACTAGCTGGCTAAACTACAGAAAGTGAAAGGATTTCGAGGATTGGTAACACTCTCAGTTCGTGTGACACCTGTGCTTTCAGAAGAAGCCTCAGTTCGCATTTTATTTTTCCTACTCAACTGACTTACATGATCTTGTTAAACTTTAGTGAAATTGAAGATGAGATCAAAGAGTTACTAAAAGAAAGGAAGACTGGGCTGAAAAACCAGTGATATACTGGTGATTTCCTTAAAAATCCAGCTAGAAAATTGTATTTTAACTCACTAGACCTGCAAAGGCAATAGCTACAAAGATGTATATGTGATTTTGGTATTTTGGCCTTGATTATGTGTCCCCAGGATAGACAATATTTCACCTTTTATTGGTGCATTTTTTGCAAAATTTTCCTGCAAGTAATTAAGGAATAGCAACTATAAAATTTTCTTAAAATGGGCAATGCTACATTTTAAATGGCATTTATTTTGATTATTTAAAAGTTTAGAATTATTTAATTGCAGGAAAATCTTCTTTCTTTAAGGAAAAGTTACTATTAATTTAAAGGCTTATCAATGCTAAATGAAATATAATGGTATTCTTAGAACAACAAATTTCTTAAGAATATTACTTATTTAAATAGGACTACTCTAAAACATCTAGTTACTCAATAGAAAATGATGAAATTAATTTGTATATAGTATGTTCTCTATTTTTTACTACAGGGATTAAAAACAAATAATCCCCCACCTTCATGCACCTCAAACTTTAATAAAGACTGTTACATGCTAGGATTTGCAAATCTCAGACAGCTAAAACCATAGGTTTCCATTAAGACCTGTCAAATATTTACTAAGGATTTTGCTAACCTCTCTCCATGGCATGTAAAGGACAACTTGGAAATCATTTGATTCCCTTACCGCAAACATGAACTGACTCAAAAAAATCTGAAAAATGTAACAGAACTATTGAGTTAACATGAACTGAGAAAGATCAGTGCTGAAATATGATGCTTTGAAGTACTTAGTGTCTCATAACAGAAATCCACGTTATTTTTCAACAGCTTACCCCTTGAGCAATAAAGACTTCATAAACACAGCATATCCCCACCACAGTTATTCCCTGCTCTTTACACAGCGTTGCAACAGCTACTAGAAATACAGTCACTGCAATTGGAGTCCACACTGCAAATAAAGAAGATGTTATTGAAAATGCTCCATCTTACAAAAACCACAAACATTTAATAAAGTAAATTAACCTAAAAAGTGAAGGCTTTGGCTCCTCATGTTTGAATATGCCATATTCTGTAAACTTGTTTAGTATGTAATCTCTTATGAAAGATGACCAGTTTTACTCTACAGAAAATAATACACATGCATCAATTTTAAAACTGCCTCCCTTAAATTGAAATAAATAAATGAAGGGTAAAAAACTAATTTATAGTAAGTAAAACAAAATATCTCAGTATTTCCTAAATCACCAAAGCACTTTTTGAAATGGAATACTTTATAAGGAGTCACTACTTGTCACTATGTCAATCTGACTCTGGCAAAGACGAAAGCCTCTTTCATCTGTACTGAAACATTGCAGCTTACTTGTGACTGACCATCTGAGGTACCTCAGCCCACTTCCACTTAAATTGCAAAAATAAAAGTTAGCGCAAGGATCCCCTAGGGTAGGTGTTTTAAAACTAATTAAATAAATGCCTATGTCTTGGGGGAAAAAATGCAACGTATAATGGAAAGTAGTATTACATGGATATCTTGGCTCTGAAGAGGCTTTGGTACACACTTGCTGAATAACCAGTACACCTCTATTATGGTTTTAAGGAAATGAAATTTTATCTCTATTTGTCAATCATTTACCTATGGTATTATCCGGCCCTTTAGACTTTGTGTATGACAAAAAAGCAGCTAGGAAAAAAATAGATGATAAAAGCTCTGCTCTGCCCACAACTCCAGTTACCTGAAAAATAAAAGAAGAAACACCTTAATTATTATTAAATATTTGCTATTATTTGACATTTTAAGATAATATTTGTTGAGTTTTTGTTAGTAATCTAAGTATGCTATTTATATGTTATTAGATACTTACTATTATATAAAGCTAGCAAATCTTTAAGGAAGTATTCCATAGAGCACAGGAGTCACAAATTCCCCAGAAGCAAGAAATTGCATAAGGAAAGCAAGAGGTCAGTGTTGCTGAGTAGAGAACTGGCTGGTCGAACTAAAGTGAAAGCAGAAAATGCCCAGGCAGCAGACACAAGGACAGATAACCCAACAAGAATAACCTGGGACAAAGCTCAGTTGTGCAGAGATGGGATGAGGAAGGCTAAGGCAAAGCTGGAACTGAACATGGCAAGGGACATAAAGAGTAATAAGAAAGATTTCTACAGGTAGGTTAACCAGAAAAGGACTGTCAGAGGTGTACCTCCCCACACCAAGAGAGCTGAAAAACTGGTAATAATGGACAAGGAAAAGGCTGATGTACTCAACATTTCAGTATTCAATAACAACCTCTCTTCTCTTGATGAGACAGAGAAGAGTGGATTTTATGAAATTCAGAGAAGCATTAAAATGCATATGGCAGAGGGTTGTTTCAGAATCCCCAAAGAAATACAGATTCATGCCCATTTCAAGAACTGTTTTCAAAAAACGCTAAGGTGAAACCAACAACCTGATATGAATGACAGGTCATTATGCTCATGGCTATTGCAGTAGCCACTGTGTTGATTACAGTACCTTCTAGGACTACCATTCTCCCTCACTTTTCCTCTTCTGTAATTGCTATCCTCTCTGATTGCTTCCAAATGTTTACAAATAACATGGCTAAAAAACAGCACACTGTCCTGAAGCAGATGGTCATATTTAGCTAAAGAAACCGCATAGCTCATAATTTAACTATCATGACACTGAAAACTGACTTTTTACCATCCGGACCCAGCTAGAAAGTTTTATTGCTAGTACATTCTTGGCCAAGCATGGTTGATCTAGCACAGCATAAAATGAGAAAGTAACTCAGTATCCAAGGTCACAGTGTAAAGAAAAGCATTCTAATCTGAATCTGAAATCATACTTTAGTACTTCTCTTGGGACTACTATATGTTTACCAAAGGATTCACTGAATCACACACAAATCATGTTTCACAACTGGTAAGACACCACAGTTTGTGTTAATATTTTGAAGAGCATCTAAGTATTTGTTTCCAAAATACCTTAAGATGTTTCAAAGATTCCTGGTCTAGATTCCAAAATTGTCTAGCATTAAGACATTAAAGAGAACTTTATCTGTCGATCAACTGAAAGAGAACATTAATAAAGCATGTTGGTGCCTCCACAGTTGACTGCCAACAGAGAAGTTCTATTTCTGGATACAAACGTGACTTATGAGAGAAAATTCCAGCACTCACAAGGTTAGTTGACATGCTATAGTTATAGAGGTGGTTTACATACTTCTGGCCAGAACAGTAGCAAAGCAGCTAGGAAGACTGAACTGGAATTGTAAAGACAAGGACAAAAGGAAACTATGATGCTGTTATTCAACCCATTTCCTAAAAAATTCTTCCTCAGAAAAACAAATATTACCACTGCAAGAGCCTAGCTTCTTTCTGAACTCAAGCAGAAAATCATCTTCTACTTATCCTGCTCTGATAGCTTTTCCAGGAAAAATCTGTTTATTGTAAGAGAGGCAAAGGGTTGAAACATTTATGTATTGTATCTGCTGTTTCAAACTCTTGTGCAGGTGACTAATAAGTAAGAGATTAATTTGAAGGAATTAAGACCAGATACCTTTCAATTATAAAAGATATAAAAAAATCCCTAGTCCTAACATACATCTCATTATTACCTCCTCTTCTCTGTGTAAGGAAACTTTCACTGTTCTTCTTTTTACACACTAAAAAAGGCAGGGTAAGAAGAAAACAAGTCCTTGTCTGACTCTTCACTGAGTGCCTAAGTGCAACAGCAGGGGATTCAACTCGAATTGGTTTCGCAGTTGCCAGGCCAGCACCAAGTAGTAGCGATCCCTGTGTTACAGTGCCCTCACGTGGCCAACACCAGGCCTCACACACCCTTTGCCAAATCGCTTCAGAGCAACGCAACATCGTCTTTCGCAATCAGCTTTTGTTACACAATGGGCTCTAGGCTGCACGGCACTTTTTACTAACTCTGATGCACAGTAATAGAAGCATCTGCGCTACTTATTTCGGACAGAATCTGAAAGTTCAGGCATAATAAAGAGTCACCGAAATTCGGACTGAAAGTGATAAAATTACAGCAGCTGATCTAACCCGTGAGCCACTAACGTAAGTCACTGGCAACTTGCTAACACTCCTGCAAAGATCCTATCACATTTACTACAAAGAGGCAAAGCCAGATTTGGCAATTTAAAGCATGCTTTTTCAAAGAACAAGAAAACCAAATGAAATACGAATTTCATTCAGAATTTTATTTTTTTAACCCATATTTTATCCAAGTTTTTATGGGGGTTTGTGCTTTGGAGTAAGCAGAAATTTTTAGGTGCCTAACTCCTGCATTTTAAACATTCCATTAATTTCTAGCAGTGACATATTAGCAGCTCAATTACAAGTCAACTTTATCAACTCAATTCCTGTAAAATTTGTTCAAATTACATGGATGCACGCTTCTTAATTATTGCTTAAAGGGATCTGTACTAGTAGTGAATGAGAGATGCAAACTCTTTACCCAACAAATCAGGACCAAAAAAATTACAACAAAGTAAGAGCAAACCACTCTTATTTTATTACAATTGAAAGACTCTACACCTCCCTTCCCAACCAAAAAAAAAATCCCTCCACACAATAAAGTGGTATCACCTCCAAAACAGCAAAGATTCAAACATTTTCAGTTTTCTGAAAATAAGCTAATACTATTTTAAAAAAAGTGACACGGTTTTGCAACACCTGTACTCAAAACCAGGAAAGGAAATTGAAGGGGAGCAGAAATAACAGCAGAAAACACCACAAATCTGCTTTATCAGATTTTCTGGCAGAAATAAATCTATGAATGAATGCTGATCACACGACTTCATTTCCTCCACAACACTGCAAGCCTGGTTAGCCATTAAAAAGTATATGATCAGAAAACTTGCACAAATAAAGCTTTTTGTTTCTTTTTTAATAGCAGTGAAGAATTCCTTCAGAATCAAAGAAAGGAGGAGAGAAATTATTTCTTCTTCCTTACCTACTATATGTTAAAAAAGTAGAAGGTTCAAACAGAATTAGACCTAAGCTGGCCATAGCATAGCAACAACAATCCTAGAAAAAGTCCCACTGAGACAGACACATTGACATAAAAGAAAGTAGACAGAATAGACATGATGATCAGCCACAAGGGATTCTGGAAATGAATTAAGAGGCATTCATAGTATTTGCAAAATAGGATACTGGATGAATCATCACAGAACACAAATGTCTACTTAAACTGAAGTCATAAAAGCCAGTGTGCAGAGCAGAGGCCTAAATTATTTAACAATTAAATAATGTTTCTTTAATTATTTTCCAGTAGTTGCATGTAATGTAAAACAACTCTGAGCATGAAAATTTGTCACTTCTACCACTCACTGCAAAGGGAAGAGTAAGTATGAGTAAAGTCATACTTTCTGGAGTTATATATATATACAAGCAGACATAAACACCATGAAATTTAAGTTTAATTAACACAGGTAGAACAAATTAAGCACATCACAGCTGTACCTACCGCTTCAGTATGTATTGGGTGCACCGCAAAGAGCAAGGATGCAATTACACTGCTCCTGCTGTCCAGGAAGAGCTTACAGACCTTGAGGAAGACTATGCAAACCACCACATGAAAGACCAGATTTAGAAAGTGGTATGAAACTGCATTTAACTCGCTGAACAAGTAGTTTAAACGAAACGTTAGAACTGTGAGGGGACGATAAGATTTATGACTCCTCTCCTGAAAGAAAATGAACAAATCAATCAGTTACCACTAACTTACAAAGTGACTTTCAGTCCAAAATACCTTTCTAAACACCTAAACATGTGAATCTCCTTCTATTGTCAGGCCATCTACCTTCAAAACAAAGATATAAAAATTAGTAGCCCCCCTCCCCCCCAAAAAAAGCTTTTTTCCACTAGACAAGGTTAAGGATTTTTTTTCAGTAAAAACATGTCAAAAAATACTATTTGAAACTTCACTGGGGGAATTTAGGAACCTACTTAACCCTCAATGAATACAGAACTAAATGGCATCTGGAAGCTTTGGTTACAGGGTTACGTGAAAATTATGTATCAGAGTCTATTTGTAGAGCTAGCAAATATTATGTCACAAGGAACTAAACTGATAGGTTATGAACATAAGAAAAGATTATAAAGTGGAATGCCTTGATAAGCAGAGAATGTATGAATGGGAGAGAATTTTTATTCATTTGCTCAGCAATAACACCATGTGTGACTTTTAAAACTATATCAAAAACCTTTAGCCATTGCCATTTAACAATGTTTATCAAGAGCTCCAATGCCAATGCAGCTTTTCATATAATACATAACCACTCCATATGGGCTACAAATCAGAAACCCCGAATTCATATCTCTCTCTCTTTCTATATATATATATATATATATATATACACAAATAAATTTAAAAGATTCAATAGCCTAATTCCAGGCTTTGTTGTTGAAATGTTATCTTTCTTCCCAGATTGCATTTAGAAATAAATACCCTTGTATGTCAATATCTAACTTTTGCAGGAGAAAATAAATTGGTCAGAGGTGTTCAATTTGATATTGTGATTACATAGGAAATAACATCTTGCAGCTATGTGCTGTCAGTACAACTTCATTTTCTTACCAGTTCTTTTACTGAACAAAGAATATAAGCTACGTGTGTTCCTGGTATTATTGTACAAATTACTAACACCACCAAATTCCATCAAATCCAAGCTATTCTGTTAAAACCACATTAGGAAAAAGAAGCATAAAAACACTCTGAAAGGTTTTTTTCCATTTCCTATGCTTTTCAAAGTGTTTCACAAATCATTTACCTCAGACATTGGAGTGCCCCAGAAGTCATTCTGAAACAGATTTCTTAGAGGAGTAGAAGGATGCAAATCTTTATTGTCCAAAATTGCTGAAACATCATCAAAAACAAACCCACAAAAGAGACTGTTCCAGTAGCAGGCTGCCACCACACCAACAATTAGTGCTGCTTCCTTCAGGCTTACGTCAGCCATCTTCTCTAGGAGGTTTCATGGACAAAAGCTGAAATATATGTAGAGAAACTTAAGTAGTTTTACTTACTAAACTTGATAAAGAAAGTCAAATTAAGACATCAAATACTTAAGAAGTTAACGACACTCCATATCTAAAAATCAGTAAGATAGAAAAGTTTCCTCAAGTCACACATGTAACATGATTTAGTGTTTAGAGTAAATACTCTCATTAAAATATCTTACCTTAAAAAGCCTTACAACAGGTGGATACTCTGCTACTTTTCATGCTGTACTTGGGGAAAAAAAAAAAGCATTGATAATAAATTGTGATGTAGTTTTTGCCAGACAGCTACGCAATTCAAGTGAGTGCTGCAAACTCATAAACTGTGAAAAACAAATTCTCTGGAATCCTGAGTAATTTAACATACACACAATTTTAAGTTAGCAGAGGCAGATAGTGTGCCAATTATTTATGGGGTTTAGGTTTAAAGGTGTTTCTCAAAATATTTCAAAAGCAATTAAAACTAAAACTTCAAACATTCTGATGAAAAAACAGGAAATTTGTAGAACTTCATAAATACAGGGGTTCAATGACAGGTATAGGACATTAATAATAATAAAAAATTAAACTTACCATTGAAGGTCATACTAGGCTCATTTGCATTCTTTGTAGAAGTTCACGAATATGCCCTCAACTCTACCAATTTCTCTGATGCCACTGATTGTTCATGAGACTACTGTCTAAAAAATAGCATGCAAAAAACCCAAAATGAATTTTATATTATTTTCTCTCATCTTACATAAACTTCCTAAGCCCTAGAAATTATCAATCAGCAGTTTTATAATTTTTCATAAAATATTATATGGGTGAACTGATCAAAAGGTGAAACTACTGTGTACTGCATTGCTCAAAAAGACTGTTATGCCTTGGAAGAGTAAGGAGGTAACTACAGGTCATTTCTTTTGACCACTGGTTGGCAATGCATAGACCACTGCCAACTGTTGGGACCAAAGATACTGAAAAGCTACAGACAGTTAAACACTGACTCCATTTTGAGAAAATGGACATGACTGAACAGGAGTATCTTCCCTCAAACTATAGAGGGGGAGCATCTGTAAGGAGACAGAGCAGCTAATAATAGCCAGATAATGTGGATCCATAAATACACAATGACTGCAGCCTTATGTTTATCACAGTTCACACATCAAAGCTGATGAGCTATTTGAAAGCTAGTCTGCTTTATTGTCCTAAAACCTGAAATCCTGGTGGTTTTTTTTCCTTTGGTCTGCTGGGCTTTTTAAAAATTGTGTTCAGATTTATCATATAACATGCTAAGCTGGAAGGGACTCACAAGGATCATGGAGTCCAACTTCTGGCCCTGCACAGGACAATCCCAAGAATCACACCACATGCCTGAGAGTGTTGTCCAAATGCTTCTTGAACTCTAGAAACAGGCCACAGAGATCTAGATAGGTGATCTTGTTTGTGGTTTGCAGCGTGGACCTGAGAGCATGACAATCACTCATCACCACAACTAGTGGCGAAGCAACAGCAGGGTACAGGAAAGAATAAATGTGCAATAAGATGCAGGTGCAGCTAAACTAAAAACTAAGACACAGATAATTTCGAAGAAATCAAACGAAACCAGTTGGCGTTCCTAACATAATGGCAGTTAAGGACTTTTTTTACTTTTGTAGGACTTGGAACACTGGCTATTGATGTTACTTCAACCAAGAAAGCCTCTTATTTAAAGGGGCCACCACCTTTGTAATTAAGAAAAATAAGTAGAAAACCCACCACAATGTTGAAGGATGTTGCTACATCCTATTCATAAAATCATACAATGGTTTGGGTTGGAAGGGACCTTAAAGATCATCTAGTTCCAATCCCCCTGCCATGGGCTTGATCCAACTACTTTAAAAACACTAAGCTAAGTTTACAACTGAACATATCTATGGCCCTCTAGGCAGCCAGAGAAATCTTATTAAAAAAGACAACAAAGCATGCTACAGGAATACATGAAATGACAGCCCACTTCTGAACCTGACCTCACCACTTTTTAGTTCCCCCTTCAAAGAAGGTGGATATGAAACATGTTTCTACCCTGCCAGAATCTGAAACTCCTTTTTTTGCAACAACTTCTGAACAGTGCACTTCCTACTTCTTGAAGTTCACTAATTCTACTGAAAAGCAGTGACATCTGAAAAGGACCTAAAATAAACGTGTCAGGATTTTCCAACATACAAGTCTTTATTATTTTAAATACTGTGAAATAGTAATATTGCCACACAGAACCAACTGTAAGTTTATTTAAATTTAACCTTTAAGAACAGGCATTCTTAGGTTAGTAGGGTTTTGGTGACCTCTAATTCTTTAACAACACTTATTCAGAAACAGCTACTGTTATCCAACTAGCAAAATACCAAAACTGATTCCTAAGTATTGTGTCTTATCAAAATGCAAAGCTTAACCAGCCTTAATTATCAGCTCTTTCAACTTTTAGTGGTTTTCACTTTTCCACACGTGAAAAAATATATCAAAACATCTACTTTACTTCTCCCTTAATCCTAAGTGATTCTGATGATTTCACAAGCCCTTCATTTTGCTCTGAACTTCTAGTATTTCTCCCACTCAGAACTCCACACTCTATGCCACTATTGACCATGCTGCTCCCTGACAGAGCTCCATTTACCTACATGCCAGATGAAGGGAAAATAGTTTTCATCTGAATGAAAGGGAACTCTTAAGCATAAATAAATTCAGATAGTAAATAAATCCAAAGTTCATGTTTTAGTGGCTAGCCCACCATCAGAGAAACTTTTCACAGAATTCCAGAAAATATTCACATTTAACACTGAAATTCTTTATTGAAATTCACTTTCTCCTTTACATGCACATTTCAATCACAGACACAATTACAACTACATGCAAATACATGGCTATACTTTGGTCTTTCAAGACAAGTATTTGAATCACAGACACTCCAGGCAATCCTGAACAGCTTTACTAAATTTACTGTAAGCAACGAATATACGCAACAAAATGTCCAGTTCTGGTTTTAGCAGCAAGTCACACAACATACTGCTTGAACTGTACCAAACTTGCTAATCTCTAAAGAATCACACCATACCCCTCTCAAATTTTGGTTGGGTGCTGAAGTACTAGGTCTTGCAAACGTTGTGAGAGACCTAGAGGCATAATGGAAATCATAGAGAAATCTGGTAAAGCCTCCATATTCAAGCACTCTGCTTCCAGGCTAAGCACAAAGAGAAAAACGGGAAATGTAAGGCCGCATAAGTACAACCTGTAGATTGCACAAAACTGTAGCACAGGTACTTTACTACTTCTGATTTGCATTCTGGCATTCTAAGGTCTTATTTTCCTGAAATGTACTGTAAAGATACACAGAGTTAGGAAAATTACTTTTTTCCACCTGGTCTGATTACAGGGTACTTTTAATGCTCTGCTGACTGAAAGCATAAGTATGGAAAAAAAAATGAACTGCAGTCCTTTATGTTAGCATAACAAAGCAGATTTTGAGCAAGTCTTGCCATCAGAACTACTACGCTACTGTAGCTGGGTCCACCCTCACACTCCAAGCTCCAAACCTGCAATGATCATCAGAATGCTGAGAATGCAAAACTAAAGCAGAGGTTTATAAAAGATCATCTGTATTTAGTAAGCCAGGCAAAAGTATGCCTCCTAATTAACTCAATGGAAAACAGCAAGTGCTTCTTGGCAACCAAAACTGCTTCCATGCCAGCTAATCTATTATCAGTTTGATGTTGGAAAGCAAGAAGCCATCTAAGGAGTATATAACACTGAGAACCTTGTGCAAGAGGCTGCTGAAGCCGTGGTATGACTGGGCTGCTCATGTGAATGGATATATTCTCCTTCTTACCCAACTGACATGCCGATCAACCCAAGTATGGTCTTGCCAGTGCCAGAACTTCACTCCCAGTGACGGATGTATTTGATAAACACCTGTGAAACACTGCCTAACAACTTCTTTGTTAAAACAGACATGCTGCAAGGGAGAACCACATCATTGCCTAGTCCTAAACATGCAGACAGACTGACCATCCCTCAAGTTATTTTTTCATCTCACCTACCTGCTACTTTCACAGCTGCTAAGACTGCTCTTCAGATATCTTAACCACTCCTCGGGCTGTATGACTGCCAACTCATGGTCTAGTGCACAGCCACAGAGCTACCATTTGACTGGATGAAATCAGGACAGACATGTACTTCACATACTTCATTACAAAGACTTCTGTTGGATGCTTTAATTTACAATGATATCTGACCATATCATGAAGAATATACAGCTGAAAACAATAAACAGCAAGGTAAACCTTGAGAGTCAGAAACAGTCATGAGAACCAACTGTAAAAAAAAGAATATCCAGGTTGTACAAAACAGCCTATCATTGGACTAAATTTCTTAGCCTGTTTGGCACAGAAATCTGCACTTTGCACTGCACCATTTTCACATTTGTACAGAGACATTAAGTGGAAAAGACAGAAGAGAATCCCAACTCTCAAGCCCATTTGGTTCATAAGGCACACAGTTTTCCTCTTCCAGCTTCCTGAGATCCCTCTAATAGTTCATCCAGTCTTCAAGAATAACAGACAAGAGTAAGAAAGTCCTACAAAACTGAAAAAATGCACTGACAAAAACCCAAGTAATAACTACCAAAATAGCCAAAGCACTTTTAGAAGGTAAGAAAACAAACTATTTCCCAACAATCGCTACTAAATCCATGACACTACAGATGGTTTAGCACACCACATGCTGCAAGATGCAGCAGGCTGCATAAGAAAACCTCTGTCACAAATAAAAATGCATAATGATGTTCTAAGTGTATTCTCAATTGGGAAATTTGGGAATGCAGAAGCCATTTTCTGTCCATTAGAATTCAGAGAAAATTGGCAAGTGTGTATCTTGGCAAGAATACAGTTGCAATCCTGGAAACATGCAAAAGATATTTAGCACTCCATAATTATCTATCTTCCACTTTACATTAAAAGACCCTTGCAGGAACAAGTATGTTATTGTCCATTAGACATATAACTATCAAACTTTAGAAACTTAAACATACATTTTAACCTTTTTCTTCTACTGAGTAATGGCACTTTCACGGATTGAAAGGCGTTAATAACAACGTGCTATGCCAATTTTCTAAAAACCAATCAGGCAATACTGGAGATTTATTTACTCTAGAGACATAAACTTTATTAATTACTGAAGGTTCTGAACTGTTTAGAACACTACAGTTCACACGGAAAACTTTCAAATTATCAAAGGTGGAAGAAAATGAAGAGCTGTTAAAAGCACTCCTAGGGTTATTTTTATTTTTAAACAGGTGAACAACTAGCTCATCTAAGAGCTGGTAGCTGAACTGATGAATATGAGCAGAGATATATAAAACAGAGTAGCAGTCACTTAAAAATAGCATTTTAATTCAGCTTCTGAGGCTCTACTAATGTCCTAATTTGTATTATCTACTTGCTAACCTTTGACTTAAACTGAACATTCTATTCTGATTTACTACAAGTGTTTACTGACCGAGAGACATCATAATTTTGTTTCTGTTTTGCCTTTCCAACACAGCCTTAAACTTTATCTGCTCTTAAAAATCCTACCCCAAGGTACAGCTCCAATATGAAACAACTTAGATGCACAGCTGAGATCTAAATGACTAGGCTTGAATCTGATCTACAAGTCAAGAAGCATTTGGGAAGATCAGAGTAGAAACAACACAAAACATGCCTGGATTCCCCTTTCACCTTGCTGAGATCCTAAAACAGGGTAAGTACAACAAGTTCTATGGTGAAAACCTTCTTCTGCAAGGTTTTCACTACCAGATCAAGAGGCATGGGACTATTGGGAAATATTCTTCACTACACAGGAAGGTAATGGACTCCGGCCTTCTCTTCACATGGCTCTGAACAAATAACTAGAAGAACACTGACAGTTCCGATACAAAGTCAGAACACGTGTTGCAGGCCAGATGAAAGATCTCCCAGGGGGAAAGAACTTGCTGGCAACCAAGCAGCTGAACCAACACTCAGGACATTTTAGGTTACTCTGGTATAAACAACGACCAAAACGTAACACAATTTAAAATGGGTGAGATGAAGATACTGGTTTAGCTGATGGGTTAGTTTCAATTTCTTCAATGCAACTGGTACAAGTCAGCTGAAATACAAACCACACAAGTCTAGCTTGTACTTTATAACTTATAAACTTAAATCAGTAACAGAATCTCACACTTCAATGTCAAACCTTTAGGAATTTTTGCTACATTCAAACAGTAATAAACTAATAGCTGCTCTATTTCGTGTAACTGCATAAAACATCTTTCGTGGCCTCACAGATGCAAAAATAGCGTCTCTAAAATAACACTTATCACCACTCTCAGTGTTCCAGATATGCAACAGCAGAATCTGCATGCTTGTTTACTCCAAAGAATAAAGGAACAAAAGCTACATGTGAGGTATAAGCTGAAAACACAGCCTTTAGACTCTGCTACTCTGTCCTTACTTAGTATGCTGGGTCTGTATATGATTTCTTGTGTTCTTTAAGTAACATTCCATTAGGCTTTTCATGGTGCAGTTTTTTCTATTAGGTCTTTGCAAGGGCACACTGCTATCAAAGCTGTTATTTAACATGTATGCCTAACTCTTCTATCAATAGTAGTTCAAACCGTTCACTGTGGAGTTCAAATGATTTCTTGGCTCCAGAACTCTACGTATCTGTTCCTACTAAAAGAAGATTCACTTACACAAACTTTATCACATGAGGTGATGCAAAACATAAGAAAAACTAATTTACTTGGTCCAAGCCATGCTGTATTTTAAATGTTTTTTTTCATTTTGTATAGGGTTAACACTTCAGTTTGTTTTACTCTTTTTCCACTTTTGGAGTTTCCATGCCCACCTCAAATCCAAATACCTTTTACTTCTGCACCAATGGTCTTTACTAGCTGCACTACACAATTACAACCCAGATATGGTTTCGCTACCAGTAAATGTAATAATGTTTTCTCTGCCGATTCTGCAACAGAACACTCAAAAATGCTGGCGCATATTAAATAAAGCACACTAAATAGCTATACTGGCATTAACAACTTGTTAAGATGATGAAGATGATTTTTAAAAGAAGCTCCTATAAAGAAGCATTCTAGCATCAACAGATTATTTTCTCTACCACAGAAGGATTCATTTCCTAAAGGCTTAGTTTGTAGCTAAGGTGCCATTATTTTCTGTGTCACTTCAAACACCTATAAAAGTCCCTGTTACTAAGAAATCATTGTTTTACCCTTAACCATGATTAATTTTATTTTTAGCAACATTACCCATTCATTAAATATAACCCAGACTCCTTCCCTAACTACAGTTCACTTTTTGCACCCAATATAGAGCAACAATTAACAAACCCCTGGCTGAGATATAGAAGTCTTTAGAGTTGTGCTGTGACTGGAACAAGCTGCATAACTATAAGGAGCACAAGGCATCTTGCATCTTGTCAGTCTTCACTAAATATTAACACTGATCAAGAGATAGCAAAAAATTTGAAAACAATTATTAATCCAAAAAAGGACAAAAGTACAAACATAACATTATAATCACTTTTCCCTTACTATTAAAACAAAACAAAATAAATCCACTTCAGCTCTCCCCAGCTGTTGAATAAACAAATACAAAGAAATAAATACGCCTAGAATGGTTACTAGTTTTCTTTTTTTATTTGAAAAGATGTCTTCCCACCCATTTAACTAAAACATAGAATCCCAAACTTTCTCGGCTATCGCACCACTACCAACACTCAGACTTGCGGGCTAGTAGTACCCAATGGATTCAAGTAATTTATAGGTGCGTTTTTTCCCGTGTCTTCTGGCCCCCGCTATTCCCTACTACCCTGAAAGCACACACGTAGCCGGGCAGCCCCGCAGCCCTCCCGCCGGCCGGGCAGGAGCCAGCACGTTGCCCGCAGCCCTGGGGCGAGGCAGGCAAGCTAAGGGCAGGCTGGGCGGCGGAGGCGCCGAGCCAGGGTGCGGTCCCGTACACCGCTCAAGCGGCGGAGTCGGAGTCGAGGCCGCACCGCAGCCCGGCAGGCGCGGGGGGCTCACCGAAGCGGCACGGCAGGCACAGCCACCGGACCGAAACTACCGGAGGCAGCAGCTACACTGGACCCACTCACTCCTTCCTTCCCCCCCACGACCCCCGGCAAGGCCCGTCGCAGGGGCGCGGCCGCAGCACGCCGTGCCCCGCCCTACCTGAGGCCGGGACAAGCACCGGGGCCGCGGCCCCGCCACCGGAGTCGCCACCCACCGCGCCCTCCGCCGCCGCCGCCGCCGCACACGGCGCACGCGCGCCGCCCCGCTCTCCGCCCCGCAGAGGCTCTCGGGAAAAAGGTGGGCGGTGCGGCGGGTCCAGAGGCGTGCCGGGAGATGTAGTTCCGGGGAGCCCGCCCCGTGGCGGGGGTGGTGCTCGCGGCCGTTGCCCTGGCGAAGCGGTGCGTTCGGGCGGGATCGTGCCCTGCCCACTTGGCTGCCCCTCCGGACTGGGAGAGTCTGCTTGGCACCGGGGGGCTTGTCTGTGGGTGCCACGGGAGCACTGACTTTCCCTGCGCCCACGAATATCCGGGTCCGCCGGAGAGCCTGATGGCGTCGCCTGGCAGGGGCCACCGTCATCCTTCGGGAGCGGTGAGGCCGCGGGGCGGGGGTGCTGCGGGCAAGGACGCTAAAAGCTNGGCGGCGGCGGGACCGCCCCGCTCCTGCGGGCCGGCCGCGGGTCCCGGGCCGGCGCGTCCGGGAGCAGACGGCAGCGCGGGCTGGGCCGGGCAGGAGCGTGCCGCTGTGTCTGCGCTCGGTTGCTGCCGCTGCTGCGCCTGGTTGGGAAGGCGGCTGCAGAACAAGGCGATTTGTTAATTCAGTAGAGCCGGAATGAAACGGGGACAAAATCGTCTCAGCAGCATCGTGGAGGGAGCCTGGGCTGTCACTGCATCCTGTAGCTGGGATATGCCAAACAGGAGAAAATGGGAGCCCTGCAAAGAATCTCTCTTGGTTGGGGCTTTGTAGTTAAGATCTTGTGCTTCGCGGAGCTACTCCGGGTAAATGAAATTTGAAGGTCAAAAGTAGCTTAAACTGGATTACTGCATGTAAACAAATAGGGAGTTAGCAGAGGACATCTCCCGCATGACTATGGTGCTTCTTGGTATTAAGTCCCCCTGGAGTGCAGGTGGCTCTGTGCTGTCCATTATACACTCCCTGGTGGGAAAAGAACAGCTCTTCCGAGTGGTGCTTGATCTCACTGTGATGGTGAGGTAGCGCATGTGAGCTTGGCTTCCTCTGCGTGGTTTCCCAGAGTCAGAAACCAGGGCATTGTTGTGCTGGTAGTACTTGAACATACCCTCCTGACTTCCTTTTCTATCTTGAGTCTGCTGAACTTTACAACATCTGGCCGTTTTATGTATGTTTGATTCCCTGAGTAAGTCCAGAAAATCTTGTTGTAACTAATACCAAATCTCCGTCAATTTCACACATTTTGTAGACCCACGAGCTCAGCATCTCACCACATTGATCCTCTGTTTACTAGAACCACAGGTTTGAGTTGAGGACAACGGATGAGCAAAATGATGAAAAACTCTTCAATTAAATAAATTCTCTCACAATATTTATATACTGTGGAACTGTGCTGGTTTGGCACTAAAGACAACTCATGGAAGTGATTTACTCTGTTCATAGGTTGTGCCCCCCTACCTTACTATAGCTGGTCTCTCAACAAGTTGGATTCAGTTGTTTATATACAGATATCTCTCCTTTTGGATAAAATTTTAGGACTGATATTTTCTTAGGACATTATTTTGTAAGTTAAGGGAAAAAGATATATGAGAGATGGATGGTAGGAAGGAATTCACAGTAGTAAGTTTGTGTATTTGCTTTCAGAATAGTTTTGATTGTTGAGCATTTAAAGCTCGTAAGTTCTACGTCTTATTGTTTAAGAAAAAATATGTTTAAGGACTCTGATCCTTGGACAAGTATATTGCTGAAATCAGGTGGTATTCAACTAACTGCATAAGTCAAAGTGTCAGTATTCTTGTATTATCCTTTGCCATTACAACAAAACAGAAAAGCAGTAATGTATATAAGGTGTCATCCTTGTGAAGTCATAGATTGAGTGTAATGCATATTTTATGTTTAGCAAACATTGAAGAAATATAGTAGATATAGGGGACCTTTCAAGTTGTTCACACATTCAGAAAAGATGAAGGTCATTTTTATCCTCCCTTAGGCATACAGTTGTATTTCTGAGTCTGAAAACTCTTCTTTCAGAATGCTTAGGCATATTAGTTTTGGAAAGTAATAGCAGTTTCAGCCTTTTATTAAGGAAGGAGGTTTCAGTTGTTGAGTCTTTGAACTGCTGAGGAACAGGGTGCGTGATAGATCAGATCTCAAAATATTGTGCTCAGCATACACCATTGCTGAAGTTATTGATTGAGCTTGCTTTTTATTCTATAAAATACATACCCCTGCTGTGTCATTAGTTTGTTGAATAATACTGCATTTACTATTCTAGTTAGCTTTATTTTTTTCTTAATTTTTCTTTACCATTTGAGCTATTTTCATAATTTGGGGCAATAAGTAGATTAAAAATGTTCTGTTCTAAACTTGGCAGAATTTACTTTTTGAAATATTGATCAGAAAGTCTAGAGACAGCTCTAAAGAACAGAATAATCCAAGATTTCCAATCCCTTCTGCCTTTTTCAGATACTGCATTGACTTTCAGGTATGTGAGAAATCACTGTGGTCCACAGCAACCAGTAGGTAAGCAGTAGAAGAAGACTTTGCACCATTTTTTGATGAGATTTTTTCTTATTTTGCAGGTTGATTAATGTCCTTTGCCAATTCAAGTATTCCAATAAAAAATAAATGATGTTTAATACAATGCCAAGAAGTCTGTGCTCACAGTATCAAACTAAAGAAGATGTTGATTGTGTTTTAAATAGTAGAAATAATTGTTTTTGTGTTTGTCCATTGGCGTAAAAATACCACATTAAGAGATGGGGAAGGAAAAAAGGATATTGAAGTTAGAATACCGGTTTCATATATGTCCTGATCTTCACTGATAGTTTTAAGAATTCATTGAGTATGCATGGTGTAATTTTGTATAAAGTAAAAGTGGTTTTGTTATGACCTCCTAGTTTGCAATAGATGAAAATGTGAACAGAATGTTAATCAGTGTTACAGTTATTATAAAAATCTGGTGTGTTCAGTGGCCAGCCTCCATTAAATCATTTGACCTAAAATTGGTTTACACTGAGATAATACCTGATAACTGTTATTTTAATCTTTGTTCCAGGAAAAAAAAAGTCATACCTTCAATATGGCACCCATTTTAGATTGGAAGAAGCTCATGAAAGTTGATCCAGATACTCTGCCTCGTCAAGAGGAACTAGCAGACAGATTGCTGGATATCACATTCAAGGTACTTGAGAAAAAGGGAACATGAGGGTTTTGTTATACCTTCTTCCCTAAACTCTCTCTGGTCCTTCACATCCATTAAAAATTTGTTTTGTGGATTTCATTGATATTAGTGTAAAACCACTTTTGTCTCTTTCCTTAGGTTGATGGGAAAGACTTAAAAACTGAAACTCCAGAAAAAGTGATACACCTTTTTAAAATTACTCAATCACTACTGAAGGTTTGTATTAAGGCTTACTTTCTTCCATTCTGCAGATGCATTTGTTTATTTTTTTGTTTAGATGGAAGCATCATTATTCTTTTTTTCCCCGTTCCTGAAAATACTGCTTACTCCTAAGGTAATTTATATGCTAAATGTGTTCTTGCACCAGAGTACCTTCTTGTGTAGCTGTTGGAATTTAGTAGTGGGAAGTGAAGTGAATTGGAATAACATAGTTATATAGATGAAAAATGCAAATAAATTTCTCAAAATAAATATGTTTGAAACATGACGTCTGTGGACAATCTTTTAATTTATGGTAGTAGTAAATATTTCTTCTTTGTTTGCTATGCTTCTTTTCTCAGATGAAAACTCAAGAGGTAGAACTGGCACTAGAAGAAGTTGAAAAAGCCGGGGAAGAGCAAGCCAAATGTGGTAAGCAAACTTTTTTACGCTGCTCCCAAATGATTTATTAAATGTGTTTTTTAGGTTTTTCTTCTTGCTGTTTTGTGGCTTTTTTTAAGGTTTAGAGAACTGACAAAAATACTAGCTGTTCTAAAGTCAATTGCTTCAATGGAGCCAAATATTTAAAGTCTAAGGTTAACCATTGTTGTTTTATGTGTTTTTTACCTTATTGGGTAATTCACTATATCTGTTCTATTTTAACAGAGAATAATTTTAAAACCAAGCTGATGAAACTTCAAAAAGAATTAGAGGTATGTTTTAAAATTTTGTTAGTGTATAGAGTGCTCTGGTGGGGTCTTTTAATTATTTATTTTAGACTAGCATTTAGGCTTGTGAAGTGATGAAATAGCCCTACATTTTAGCAAATGCTTTTTATTATTTTTTGAATGTGTACCAGTCTTAGGTGAATAACTTCTTCACTTTTTGTATACTTGAAAAATCCCATTTATTTTAGTCTTATCATCTGCTTTGGGTTTTTTAGTTCTTTCTACTTTGAATATCTACCATATTTATAATGTTATTTTAATGCTCATAAGATGGCACAAAGATCTGCTGCTGGTCGTGATACTCGTTTTTTGCGTGATGAGATCCGCCAACTGGAAAAGCAATTGGAACAGAAAGAGAGACAGTTAACAGATATAGAAAAAGAGTTGGAAAAGGAGAAGAAAGTGAATGGACAGGTAAGAAGGGCTTGAGGTTGACATCTCTAGAAGCTGTTCCATCAAATATTTTGTAAAGTTGATGTTCTGAAAAAAGCATCTGAAATTTAAAAAAAAAGAAATCACTGATGAAATAGGATTGCTGTGCATTTGTTTTCTTTGTTTTTGGAGTTCTTTGTCGTGTCAGTGATGCATATAAAGGTTTTCTGTCTTGCAGCTTGCTCTTCGAATTGAAGATGCTGAAAATGAAAACATCAGATTCAAGAGAGAGGTTAGCAAAAATTATTGCTCATTTACTGTATTTTCAACTTTTTAAATAAATATATTGATATATTTCTGTATTTATAATTTTTGGTGTGATGTTTAATTTTGGAACATTTCCTGTTTACTAGTGCAAAGTAAAGGTATTAGTAATTGTAAATAGTACATCTGCTCCGATGATACGTATTTAATTGAAGTCAGGAAGTCTCTACATTTCAGTTCGAATATTTCTGCTGTCTTTAGCTAGGCCTGAATTTTGGGTTTTGAATTTTTAGCATTTTTCTTGAATGTTGTTGCCAAGTAGATTTGTTTAATTGTTGTCCTGGAGTAAAACCTTGATAATAATTTGTCAAAGTACCCTTCTGTGTATGTGTGTGTATGTATGTATATACATGCAGAAGTATAACAAAAGCTATTTTATTTTGTCTCTATATTGATCAATATTTAGACTTCCAAAAGCAAAGCTAATGTCTAATATTTTTCATACTTTGTTCTCTTGGTCTTGTTTTCTCCTTTCTAATATGAAGAAAAAGCGCATAAAGAAAAAGGTGAGGCTTCTAAGACTTTTAAAAGCAGACTGTAGGAATTTGGATGGGTTTTGCGTGTCTTAGCTCTTTATGTTAGCTTGCTAGAAACACAGCGACTTTGTCTTCAACTCCTAGAAATGAATTTAAGTTTGGATTGCTTTTTGTGCAGAATGAACAATTGCGTCATGATGTGGTTGACTATCAGAGGCAAATAGATTCTCAAAAAGAAGCAATTCCATTACGAAGAGGAGAGGTTTCTGGTTACACATCACAGCTGTCCAGAAGAAGCTCTGAGCTTGTTCAGTATTTGGATGAAATTCAGGTAGAAATCTATGCATTCTATCGAGTACCTATTGGAGTTTTACTGACTGTAGTGTCTTTCGTGACATTATGTCAATTTACAGATAAAGTCATGTGGAGTAAGGGAAATTATAATATAATAGGGTTCTGTTATACATACAGTCTGCATCTATGAATTTGGCAGAGGTAGTGAACTTACTGACAGGGAGAAAGATATGTCTTACTTGCTGTTTGGATTTGTTGAAATTGATAACCTAGAGGGGAAATACTCTATTCTGTGCTAACTTCATGTAAGACTTACAAGTTCTTATTCAGGTATTAAGATGGGCACTTTCTAAAAGCAGTCTTTTCTTTATTTCTGCAGAATTTGACTGAAGCTAATGAGAAGTTAGAGATTCAAAACCAAGAAATGAGGAAAAACCTTGAGGAATCGGTGCAGGAAATGGAGAAGATGACTGATGAATATAGCAAAATGAAACTAATTGTGCAACAGTCTGATATTATTATGGATGAGTTAAGAAAAGAGAAAGATCGGTACAAATTTCAAGTAAGAAATGACTCATTATTTAGTATAATTTTTTTTTAGGTTTCTACTCTTTTCATATTTTAGCTGAAGTTAAAACCTTCTCTCTATGCAGTTAGAACCACACACTTCTCTGAAGTAATGCTTTTTAAAAGTAGTATTATCTTTGAATGTGGTACAGATTTTAAAATTTGACTGCAGATCACAAAAAATTTTTTGTATAGAATATTAGTCATGCACTGTTCTCAAAAGTCATTCCCTTGCTGTTGTAATACTAATCTGTTAAATATTATATACTTGATATAGTGTGTTTGTACATATATACTGGTTAGACCCAAACTTCTTTGTAACGTGATGTTCATCCAAATGGCATGTCTAGGTTCAGGATCTTTCAGACCAGCTGAAAGCAAAGAATGAGGAAGATGATCCGCTCATGGCAGCTGTAAATGCAAAAGTTGAAGAATGGAAGGTACTTTTAGTACTTTTAAAATCCTTTTTAGGAATTACTTCAAGTGTTCTGATGATGTTTTATCTTCTTTCCAGAAAATCTTAGCTTCAAAAGATGATGAACTCTTAGAGTATCAGCAAATGTTATTTAACTTGGAAGAGAAAATGAAAATGGTCCAACTTGATGTAGACAGAAACAGTATACTGTCCCTTCAGCAGGTACAGTTCATGTGAGACATTGCACACATAGAAATCACCATTAACTAAATATACTATTGACCAAATAGATATTTCGTCTTTCATAGTTTGCAAATACAAAATACTTAATTTTGAGGGTTATGAGACAGGTCGATTAATTCCACTGCAAAGTTAGCTGAATAGACAATGTACAAAGGACACTTCTCTGTATGTATGTATGTATGTATGTGTGTATGTATGTATGACCTGAGCTCTTAGTAGCTGGCTCTGTTACTTTCATATTTATCTTTTCTAAAAATTATGTAGTGTTTCTAAAATATGGCTTAGCTTCTGTCCACTAAATTTGTAAATTAAGGAACAGTTTTACCTAGTACTTAATTTTCTGTGTTCATTTGTCTCATCTGATTAACTCTGTGGTTCATTGTATGGTATAGCTAGCTGAATTTGTGTATCTCTTATATTCACGTAAAATTACATAGTTCTTCATGATTTTGAATGTCTCCACTTTCTTAAAAAACAAAAAGGAAAGCATACTTTCTGATTTTTTCTTTTTTCTTTTTCTGATTTCTTCTTTTCTATGGAAAGCATACTCTCTGATTCCAGGATGATTTCCTGCCTTGCTTCAAGTTTTTTAAGTAAAGGTGTAATGACATTTATGTTACATTTTGGGTTCTTGTAAACTGAGAAGTATGGTGAGATATATTTATGCAGTCTTCCAAACCTAGTGACAGATAGCTTCTCAAGAGAAAAACACCCCAAAGTACAAGTCAGCCTTAGGTATCAGAAGAGGAAAACAGCTGAAAGTAACTTTGATAAGCAGTTGTTTGGTTTTATCTGATTAGATGGCTGTAGGGGTTGCTTTTTTAGGGGGGGTTGGGGGAGAGAGGGGGCGTTATTAGCGTGGCATTTTGAAATGTTTTGTGAAAATAAGCATGCATTTTAAGCATACATTTAAAAATGAAATCAAGTTGCTGCTCAGGTTTTCTACTCAACCTTCAATGTATATTTATATTGCTATCCTTCAATGTATGTTTATATTCTAAAGGGTTATATCTAGATTTTTACAACCTTGCTAAGCTCTATGCTTTTAGATTTCAAATGTGATTATATTTATAAGAAAGCCTGTAAGTTGTTTTTCAGAACATTGGTATAAAGTAAGGACCTTGAGATTTTTACGTTTTTATTATTGCATTATTATTATTTTACATTTTATGATTTTTAATGCCTGGAACTTTTTTAAAGTCTCTCTTTTATCTTTTAC